>CM022670.1:35600584-36200584 GCA_012295275.1 Chrysomallon squamiferum | reverse complement strand
ATTGTTCTGGAAATAGCATTGTAAAAACATGATTTATTTTGTCACTGTTTGTCTGTTAGTTATATATAACAAATGGAATACGGTGAAAGGCTTTTAAAGGCAATTTAAAAGTTATCTGTTTGTACTTTAGGTAATGACAACATTGTTACATGACAGTGTTTATTGTTGTACTTTTTCTGCTATTCTGACAGTTTTTGTTTCAGTCTTTCTTTGCTTTTTGTTTGTTTGGAGTTTTTTTTGAAGGTATGTAGGAGGGGTGTTTGTCTTTTTTCTTTTAAAAAATAATAATTGAATCACACTAATTAGAAATTTAATCTAGTTAGTACTTTTGCCTAGGTACTACAAGAATTTCATTTATGATTTTAACGAGAAAAAATAATTCTGTTTTATTTTCAATACATGGTCACATAAATGCAAGTTTATTTTTTATTGTAAATTATCTTTTTTAAAAATATCATTTTAAATTTGGTTCAGCATACTTATTTTACCAGTAACAGCATTGTCACCAGTTGTTTCTGATTGCTTATTTATTTGTGTAATAGGTGCTTTGAAATGTGAAATGCCTTTTGTAAAGTTTGGTTTTGTAAACATGACAGTAACTGATTATAAAAGCCAAGAGTTCACAAACCTTTTATTTTGCAAAAATTAATGCACTGAACATTGATTTTTTGTGTGAAAAGTTTCAGATATTCAAAAAGAAATCAAAACTATTTTCATATATTTATAGGTGTGCTCACAGACCTTTTTTTTTGTGTAAAAAAGAATTATTGGTAAATTTTATATTCGTTAAAACTAACCTGTACAAAGTGTTATTTTTATTGTTGAATGATTGCTGTTGAATAATATTCAAGAATTAACTATTGTATGGCAGCTAACTGGACCCAAATAACTTAACTGCCACAGTATGTCCAAAATGAAAGATTGAAAATAGAAAAACAGTCACAGTTAATATTGCTAGACTTATATTTTGTTTCTGAACACTTCCAGAAACATGTTTATTTCTTTTGCATCTCACTTTTTTCTTCTTTTTTTAAAGTAAATTGTTAAATTCTTTATTAAATGAAAACTATATATCTAATTATATATATTGTTGTTTTCAGTGGCTATCATTGTGCTTTATATTTTAATTACCATTGAAACGTGTTGTTTATTTGCATTTTTTTTTTTTTTTTTTCATTTTCTTATTTTCCATGAATAATTTAAAAAAAAAAATTAAAAAAATAAAATAGAAAAATATATTATGAATATCGTAAGTCATGTTGTCAACATCTAATATATATATATGTGTGTGTATGTACTTAAAACATTGTGTATGTAATACAAACATTAATACGGTTATCTTTATGTAAATATCATTTGTGCTGAAGTGTTATTTACACAGACTACATAAAGAATGGAAAGAAGAACTGTCCTGTGACAGTGTACATATGTTAGAGTCAGCTAACAATGATATAATTTTACATCACCGTCAAATGTAATGAAATAAATGTAACTTTGTGTTTTTACTGAGTAACTCAAAATCATTATGAAATGAATGCAGTTCAGCTTCCTACTGTTTATGTTTCACTTTAACTTACTAACATACACCTTTACAGGGAGCTACAGGGAATAAAGCAAATGTATAGAAAAATTATTTCTTAACTGCAGATAATCACTATAAATAATTTAAAAAAAAAAAAAAAAAAAAAAATGTATAACAATTTTTATTTAAATATTATCATTTTCACTGTAAGTAAAATGTAAGAAACTAAATATATATAAATCAAATACCTTCAGCATAAACTATATTTTTTTTTTGATATTGATGAAAATATTTATTACACCAAAATAAAATTGTTTCAGTCTCTAGTCAAATGATTTAAGCTTACACATGTATCAATGTGTATATTTAAATTTTTACAGCTTTAAGCAATCTGCAATTAAAAACATAAAAATATATTTGTTTGTGAATGACATGCTGCTCAATTATAAAAATTTATATATTTTTGTTTTGTTTAATTTATTATTATAATTATCATTTTTAAAAAATATTTTGCATGCATTAACTGATAATCGCCTTCAAATCTGGTTAGTCCTTAAATAGCACAAAACTGCTGAGATTTGACATGAATTAATTTTTATTTTCCTGCATGGTTTTGTATGCAACTAAAATACTGGAGACAAAAAAATTAATAAAAGTTTCTAGTTATATTTTAAATATATTTCTTATTTTTTGATTCAGTTCTATTATATATGCATATTTTCTTTTATAACCATTTGAAATGTAAATATAAGATGTGATAACATATTCATATCTGTTTTTGCTTGTTTTTCTGCTTAAATGTCAGGGAAAAAAAGAAATGAAAAAATTGGCAGTATTTTATGTGGCATATTGTGAGGAATATTTTGTTTTTGCATATTTTTATGGGAATCTGTTAAAGGTTATTATATTTTTGCATTGGCATAATTCTTTACAAAAGTTTCACTTTTGTTATTATCAGAATTACAACTGTCATTTCTGTAAACATTGATGTACATAAGCTTTCTATTTTTTTTTTAATATTTTTTGTTTATAACATTTTAAATATGGGAACATTGTCATCAATTTGTAAAAAATGTATTGTTTATAATTTTTAGAAAGGCTACATGTCATACAGGTATGACCATTGTTTAAAATGTGTACTTGTTGAATGCATTTTTTTTTTTTTTTTTTTTTTTATCCTGATAACTTACTTACAGTGTGTCAAATTTATTAAAACAAAATTCTGTCTCCTTATACAATATATGTATAATTATGATTTGAACATTTTTATCTTTCTCTTGATTAATTCATACGGTTAATAAAATGATTAATAATTTTATGTTGACATTTTCTTAAAGTTAATTTCATGATTTTAACACAAATGTAACAAAAATATTCAGTTACAAAGTGCCTTTAATCTTATGTTAAACTGAACAATGATTATCTTTCTTATGTTTTTATTTATATAATTATTTACATTTTGTTATAGTTAGAAATATTTATAATGATGTAAATTTATTTTGAATGCATAGCATTAGTTTCCTAACACTGTATTCTGTATAACAAAATGTTACATACTTATCTTTATGATAATCAGTTGCTGATTGTTAAACCTGTCCTTTTAATAATTAGTTACTAAATAAAAAAAACCCAGTAAATTAAAGAACCTCAGAAGACAATCATTATTTTTAATGCAAAGCTTGACAATTGATGCTGCTTCTAACAAATAACAACACCTTAATACATAACCTCTTCTAAACTTTTGTGTCATTAAATATTTGGTTCTTAGTTAAATACTAGCTAGAAGCACTAACTGTAAAACTAAAACATTAAAAATATATGTATAACAAGAATAAAATAAAAAAAATTAATTAAAAACTGAACTTTGTTATCAGTAAGATATAAAAAGATAATAATGCTTCAAACTGGATTTTGTTCATAATTATTAAATATCAAATTCAGAATTGAAATGAAATTTTTTTAAATAATACTTTGTAAAATCATTGGTTTATGCAAATATAAAATGTCATTTCTGATTTTCACCTTTTCTGAATTTTAAAGTAATTTTGTATCCATATTGTAATGGTAATAAATAAATAAATGAATCTATTAAAATTTATAAAATATTTATTTACATATTCGCCATTTTTGAACACTGAAATGTTTCTGTAGTAAAGCATCCCATTAAAGGTACTGTTTTGTCTTATATCAAACGACTACACATTCCAGTACAATGAAGCAGGGTTATTTTTGCTTTTTACAATATATTGCTGTTAATCATTTCTTATCTAAATTTTACTTTAGCTTGATTTGTTTATTTTATATAAAATGCTGCAGATTTGTTAATAGCAACATGTTAATGGACCTTGAGAGTAAATGATGTTATTCACATAATAGTGTAATATATGGAAAAGGAACCAAAATAAATAATATTTTTAAAGAAAATGTTTGTTATGCTTTGTGTAAACTTGTGCTAGTTAGTAATTATAATATGTAGTATATTAGGCATGCTTACATGTGTACATAATATTCCAAAACAGCAGTAATTTTTATAATCATTTATAAATTTTCTCTTTATAAAATTAATATTTAGAGTATATGTTATGAACTAACAGCATGGTTGAATTAATATTTAACAGATATATTATACATTGTATAAAAAAATCAAAATCGACTCTTGGAGATGTTGCTAATTTTCATGCAAAATTATTTGTAGAGGGGAGTATTATTAATATATTTTTAAATTAATTAATTTATTTATTTTATTTATTTATTGTTAAGTTATACTGTTAGATATCCTTAAATATTTAATTGAGTGTGTATGTGTCATATGTAATATACAAGTGCATATGTATTATTATGATGTCAGTTGATCTTAGTCCTCTTAATACACATATTCATCTTTTATAAACCTCTTACTCTAAAAAGAAATTAACTGAGAAAATTAAACATTAAACTGGTCAAATTGTGATTAATTATCATTTTGTTTTGAAGTATGTTGTCAGTTACGAACATGGTGCCTATTATTTCTTAACAATAATAACACCTTGCTTAGACGATTTTCAGAATGGAACAGTAGAAGATTTATATTAAAAATCAAAGGTAAAAAGTTCACTGAGATCCCTGTGTTACTGCGTTCATTGATCTTTTTATTTTTTTTTTTTTTTTTTTTTATTATTATTATTATTATTATTATTTTTATTATTTTTAATAAATCCTGGAATCAAATAAAGGTGCAAACAATATTAAATTAATTAACACTTTTGAGCGTTAGTCTAGAACATGGAATGTTGCCAAGTTTCTTGTCGATGCATGTATTTATAGGGCAGTGTCGTCTGGAGAAAACAAAACAAAAATACCACGTGAAATATATAACACTCGTTTCAATGAACAAAAATCTTTCACGTCTGGACAGTTTGTGATACTTATGAATACTTATCGACATATTAAAGGTAATATTTATCATTGTCATTTTTAACATTAGTTACTAAATGTTCTGATAAGATAAGTTATGAACGGGTGGATCAGTGAGTACCCCTCTTGAGCTCGACCCTGGCGAATTGGTTCAGTGATCTCACCAGCGAGCAGATCTGAGCACTTTGTCAACAATATTAACTCTAAACCGTTATTAAAGTCATAATGATTAACGTGGCAGCTATTCTCAGAACTAATCTGCCGTCGAAATCTTTGAAAAAAGAATTTTTAGGAAAATTAACAGATTACCTAGCTCAGCTAGTTGAAACGGAATCTAAGGTATGTAGTGATTTAATATTATTTTGTGAGTTAATCAAATAAATATCTCTACAGCCTTGACAGTTTTATTGTTACAGGCGCAGATTTCATGATACTTTATATTACAAGCTGTGTAATTGATTCTGAAGACAAGACACAACAAACGAAATAATAATAAAGTAAAGTAAAATAAAATAATAAATAAATAACAACAAAATAATAATAATAATAATAAAATATAGGCCCTACGTAAATAACTACAATTAATAAATATAATAAAATAAATAAATAAAAATGTTGTATTCAGACACCCGTAAGAATTAAAATGTATGATTTATTTCTTGTAGCATAAATAAATTTCAATCGCCATAAACAGATTTAATATATTTTATATTAGATAACGCTGGAATGTGAACAATACAGAATTTTTTTTTTAACATGTCCTAGAAAATGTCCGATGAGCGCGACATCAGAAGTACCTACGATTGAATAAATTATATTATTAGCATGTTGTATTATCCGCAGTGTCACTACTGAATGCTCACTATTGTCGAAGTTTATTTTGACGAACAAATGAAGGAAATAATTTGATAGAGAGATAATATACTGGTTTGTCCGGACAACGTAATTCCCCGTACAGTCAGTATGTTTTAGAAAATAACACGAACTTAAAATTTGTATTTTTTAGATACTAACGATTCATGAAATACTTTCAAAATGCCCTTTTTAATCCACTGCGTTTATTAATTCATATTAAATCTTTAATTAGTATGGACTAATCCTCACGCAAACATGTTTGGCAGTGTTTTGATTATGGCAGTTTTGATTGTATCCCATGAAAAATGGGATTGGCAATACTCCACAATTAATATCAGAAGTTACTGACTTTTGATCAGTTTAATACTATATGAAGAGTTCATGTTTCAATTAATGACTTTTCACACGCCAACGTGGAACAGAAATTGTTTAAGCTTTCCCGCGATGAAATACCCATTATCTGAAGAATACTATGATTTATGTTTGTTATTTTTTTGATCCATTACATTCATTTTTCTTACCAAAACCACGCATTACTGGAACTAATGTCTCTGTTGCACTTCCAGCAGTCAGAAACAGTAATAACAGGAACTGTTAAAAACTGAGCTTTCAGTATAATATATATTAGCTTATTTGGTCTACGGACATAAATGTTCAGTATCTTAATTAGACAGATTAAATCTGATTTTGTAATAAAATGATAGAAGACCACTGGCAATTTCGCTTTCAGACATCATCCAGGGTTGTTAACAGCTGTAGTATACATTTAATGAAGTACATATTTCCGCTAGTTTCAACGAACTGTGTTTGTACTGTTGGGAATTAATGCTAGGAGCATTCGTGAAGTTATATATATGTATATATTAAATAAAATAAAAATCAATTTCTGAGTATTTTGACGAGTTGAAAATATTGCTATAAGAACACAAAAAGCATTTAGTCATTTGAAACAGAAATTCATTTAATATGACCGCCATTAAAACTTCTACTTGTGTCCTACACAACTGGCCCTTCAGTAAATAAATAAATAAATAGAATGCTTTATTGTAATAATAGTTAAAGAATATAATTTAAAAAATAAAAATTTAAAAATTTAAATTTAAAAAGGTAAACCTCTTATACCTCTTAATAAAGATAAATGCTTGTGTGACCTAATCGTTACGTTTCTTAGAGTTTAGCTTTTTGTGTTTATTTATTCAATACATACAGAATGTCATTCTCGAGCTGCATACGGATGTGCTAATGATGCGGGAAGGAAGCTCGGCCTCAATGCTCAACATAAACTTGTACCACAACTCTAAAAGTATTACCCAGGATTCCAAGCATAACTATGCGTCTAAAATAGCCCAGTTCGTCGCCACAGAATTAAAAGTACCAGAAGAAAGGTGAAGTATTTAAGATTCAATTATTTAAATTAAACTGAAAGTATTTTGAAATAATTAGATTTCAAAACATAAAACGCCTTCTAATCTGATATATTTATTATTATTTTTTTTAAAATTGAAACGTAGTTAATGAATGCTAATGAAATCGTGAATAAATTAAATTAAATTAACCTGTTTTATACATTTTTTACAACTGCAAGGTCAGTACTAGCATATATGTTTGTGGTGTTCATTTGTTTTGTGTTTTGTTTGTTTTGTGTTTTGTTTGTTTTGTGTTTGTTTTCTTCTTCTTATATATATATATATGGAATCTTTTAATTCAAGTGTCTTTATATTCTTTTTCTTTATATTTCTAGGATTCTGGTGCTTTTCATTGACACAACTAAGTCCACATAAAAGTGGACCATGACTGAAAGAAAAACGTATCAGCTAGTGCAAAGATAAAAGACTTTAAATAAGTATTTATCTATATATTTTCATACAAGTTTAAATGCCATTTTTGTTTTTTCTTCTTCTTTTTTTTTTTTTTTTTTTTTTTAATGTTTCTGTTAGACATGAAGTCACAGATTCATTTCAAAATGGAGGGACTTATAATTAGGAAAAGAAGATGACTAATATTGGAACGATAAAATTTTATTTGCGTTACATATTTTCAATGACACGAAAAAGCCCTGGAATCTGTTTTTAGCAGTTTTTAAGAAACAAAACAACTGTATGTTGTTTTTCTTTCTTTCTTTCGTTCAGTGATTGAAGGACTTGAAATAAACGAATTTCAGAATCTGTATTAATTCACGAACTGCGAGGAAGCATAGAATTTATGTTTATGTTATCACTATTACAAATGTATAAAAATAAAATAAATTTTATAAGTTGTCTCAGCTGTTTGTTATGATAGAAGTGGGAATATTATTCTAGAAAAGGAAATAAAAAAAATATATATATATATTTTTAAATTACACTCTTTGGTTATAAAAAAGGAATAGTCTACACATTTTTCTCAAGTTCTTTTATTTCTATTTTTTTTCTTGCTGTCCAATCTTTAATTAATAATAGTGTATAACACCCAAGAGTCGTGACGTCATCTCGTACACAGCTATAAAATTTGTTTAGCGTTACCAAAATACAGCTGAGTCAGCCATATACGTAATGTGATGACCCTTTAACTGGGTAAAATGGCGGTGTTAGAGAATATTTTTTCCCCCGAATTTTCATTCCTTCCTAAACAAATCTTTGTTTCCCTCTAGGAAAAACGATTCGTGAATATTTGTTCCCCCCATTCTGTGATTATTTTCTGATATAGTTCAGTATTCTATCTGTAGTAATTGCTGCATAGTGTATCTAATGAAAACGACTAAACACCACTGCAAAATTGTAGATAGATGGAAAAGTAACTGAGGGATACATAATCACTACTCCCATCTTAAAATCAGGGATATTCCTTTTTTTCTTCTTTTTTTTAAATGAAGGTGAAAATATTCAACCCTAAATCCATTTATTATTGATAACTCTTTTATTATCTGTACCCCAACATTGAAATATGTTGCACTGTGCCTTTTAAATAAAGTATTACATTGACACAGCCTCTGTCATTTTTATCATTTTATCAAGACACTTGTTTGAACCTGATGTAAGTCCATTGATCAGACTCTTCAACTTGATATACACCAATTATTATGATGATAACTGGTGAAATAGTCAAGCTTTTAATATTGTTAAGTATTCTCATCTCAAACAATACAATAAACATGTCTTAGTATGTTGTAAAGAGTATATGGTAACAGCATATATTAGCAGTTGGAAAGGCTTACTCAATACATAGAGCACTGCCTCACGTATTTGCTACAAATTACCCAGTCTTTCATTCTGTGCACATTTAAAAGCATGCCAGTGGTATTCTTCAGTTTCTTTGAAATTTTGTTATAAATTTCACTCTACTGATACTTCAGTATTGCTCTACCCAAAGCTCCCAGATGGATGACAAAAAAAGACCAAGTAATGATGGCAGTACCCCATCAAAAAAGGAACAGAAACCTATGCCACCATCACATATGGAAAGAATCCATAGCGTCATCTGAACACGTCTTCCAAAGCAGTGGACTATTCCAGAGGAAGGGAAGACAAGACAAGCCAAGCTAAATTTCTGTCTCCAACAGCACCAAAACTAATACAAAACTCCTTGGGCTTCTTCATGTTAAGAGTGTCTACTTCAGTTGGACATGACCTTTCAGAACCATTGAGTGTACACCACACAAAAGGGTATCACTTCAATGTTGTCCAGTCATTAAGTTTATAAAACACAAAATCAGATCATGGTAATTTTAAATTTGAAGGAAATGCAATCCATATTGTTTAAATCTGCATTTTGTTACCTGATAGTCATAGCTCCAGTGGGTGGTGAAAAACATTCATCTGACATGTTTAATAATTATGGAACTTGAAAGAAGCAAAGTAGTTTTAAAAAGGCAAGTATCACTGAAAACTGTTAGGTCTTTTACCTTAGAGCATCTTAAACAGTTTTTCTGTGTAAATGTAAAATTCTGGCTTGCTTATTATGAGGTAACAGCTAGGCAACAAGGATAGTTAGTACACTGGTGTGAAAATATTGAGGAAAATGAATTTTAAAAAATGTACTGTTATTCAAGTCTGAAAATTTCACTCTGATTCTGTAACTTAAAGCATTGGGAACCAATAGTTCCTCCATGCTTAGGGATGGAAAACAATGTTCAAGGGTAGGAACAAACTTTTGTTTCCTCCATGTTACAAGTATTTCTGGAATACTTCTTCCTGGGGGAACAAATATTCTTTTACAGTGGCATTACACTGTTTTATAACTGTATTTTGAAAAAAAAAAAAAAAAAAAACTATCAAATTCTTTTTTTTTTTTTTTTACACAATCCATTTGTACAGCCAGTGTAACAGTGATTATTGGAAACCTAATACTGTCCATTATGACTATTTTTATTAATTAGTATAAATGAATCTTTTATATGAAGATTGCCATATGCACTTAGATTAAACTGTTTAGAGACATTATCTTAGCAGGTCACATCCCAAAAGTGAACAGAAGACTGATTCAGAAAACCATTGTATTTCTGCTTCTTTAGTCAATGTTTCCAAATCTGAAAAACATTTTTACATATAACATATATCCTCTGCAATATTTCAGTATCTCTGATGGATAGCCTACATTCATAACATCAAGTTTCTGTTGAGTAAATAACAGCCAGCACCAGTATTATGTCAGATAAATACATACAAGAGTTGCATGGATCTGGAACCACTAAGACAAAAACAAACATGTCGTGAATTTGTACAAATACTGTTTAATTTTTTCTTTTAAGAATCTGTACACAATCAGCACTTAAAAACGTAATACTGTATATACAATTATGTGATATATTTCATCGATAAAAACATTTGTATACAGATAAAAATGAATTACACTACTTTCAAAATATGAATGTGATATGAACAACTTATTTAAAAACACGTCACAGAAGGAACTGATTCTACAGTGACATTAAGTAAGCTTTACCTGGGTACATTATTTTTACAATCATTAAAAAAAAAAAAAAAAAAATAGTTATTGTAAAAGATAATATTCTTTATTAACAACTGGAAACAATAGGAATTTTCTCTATTTCGATTTGATAGGCACTGCTCTGAAACACACACAACTATAAATCACAGTCGACAGGTTTGTACAGAAAGTGGATTCACAATGTTCTGTACAGTATGTAATTCACAGACGGCTTGGGACAAAGTTGATTCTTCTATACAATCATTTCTTTGACTTTTTGGAGGAAGAGCTAGAACTATGTTAAGGAAAAACAAAACAGGTGATTTTAACTTGCACAGTATGTATAATCTGCAGTGTAGACAAGCAAATATCCACATACACACATAAACCCTACATTAAAAACAAATCAGTTCAATATAGTTTTGCGTGTAAATAAAACAATACACCATTTTCAAGTTTGACATTTCATCACGCTCCTAACGAAAAATAATTAATTTTTATTTATGTTTTTGAAATTCAGTATTCTGTATTTTCTTTGGATAGTACAACTTCATTTATATGAAACCTAATAAGTACTATTTTGATGATAACATTTTGTTATTTATAAATTTAACAAAGGATACGTTTTTTCTTTCTTCACTTTTGTTTTCTTAACTGGAGATTCATCTGAGGAACCTAGATCCTGAAAAATTAAAAACTATATAGTAAGTAAGGTATTTACAATTAATTAAAAAGCAATGAAAATATATTTTTTTTTTTTAAAAAAGAAGAAAAAGTTTACCCGTTTTATGCAATTGTCTTATTGTGGGTACATTTTAGAGGATACATTTCCTGGATTGAAATCAAATTATTCTTTTTATTATTGCTTTATAAAAATAATGCTTCACTCATTAAACTCTTTCTCCTCTTTATTTATTTATTTATTTTTTTCTTCAGAAAATTCCTTTGAAAATATTTGCTAAAATGTATAAATTAACATCAAAGGCACTGTGACCCCCAAAAAAAAAAAATAAATAAATAAAATAAAATAAAAAATTAACATATTTCATCCTGCTCTATTACTACTAATATATTGATTATTCTGTTCACCTTCTTGCTGCTGCCAACTCGAGGTGGTGGACTCGCATATTTGACAGATCTTGGCGGAGGAGGACTGCTATGTTTGCCAAGTCTTGCTGGAGGACTGAAATGCCTGCTTCTCACTGGAGGACTGTGCCTGTTTGTCCTCAGTAGAGGACTTTCAGCTCTTGTAGGACTTTCATTTCTGTTTCTAGACACTGGACTTGTTTCGTACTTAGCTGGTCGTGATGATGGACTCTGGTGTTTGTTACTCTGCCAGTCCCTCTCCTTGCTACGACTCCTTGGTTTGGATGATGTTTCTGAATCTCCATTCTGTTTTGAACCTAAAAAAAAAAAAAAAAAAAAGATGTTACTTTGTAAACAGAAACTATCTCTTGTATCCTCACATATAATTCTTTCCTCTTGGTCAATGTGTCATAAATTTTGATCTCTAATAAAAATAATATCTATGAATGTATTTCATAATTCCACAATAATACATTAGTTAATAATGTTTTATTAAAAATAAATAAATAAATAAAAAAAAAAAAATTTGTAAAGGAAAAAAATAATTCCTTTAGAAGTAAAAAAGATGGAAAAAAAAAAAAAAAAAAAAAAAAAAAAAACTTACGAGATGAAAACATTTCCTCACTTCGTCTTCTTTTCAGGTCAGCCTCAACCTTTTCAAGGGAATGATCCTACACATAACAAAACAAGTCAGTTTAAACTTGATTAAAAGTTAAAAAAGAATATTCAGTGGATTAAGAAATAAACAAACAGTATTCACAACAATGTTAAAACTTTCTAAATTATTTCAATTGGGCAAAGCATTGAAACAATGTCTGATAAAATTATAAATGCCAGATCGCAAGTTTATGAAGTTTTAAATATATGAAATTACTGCTGACCGTAGCAACTTCTTTATTATCAATTAGTGTATGTTTAAACCTTATATTTCTGGCAATTTTTGATTTTTGATTTGCAACAGATATATATGTTCAAATTAACTAGGTTCATCACCCCTTAATAAACCATTACAGTAATAGATATTTATAACTTCAAATTAACTGGATGTAAATTAACAAGTTTTATCACCTTTGGGGAAACATTACACTAAGAGATATTTTTAACTTCACATTAACTGCATGTAAATTAACATGTTTTGTCACTTCTTGGTGAGCCCTTACACGAAGAAATATTTACAACTTTACATTAACTGGATGTAAATAAGTTTTATCACCTGTTGGTGAACCACTACATTAAGATATATTTGCATGTACTCATTATTTGGATGAAATAAACACGTTTTATCACTTCTTGGTGAACCATTACATTACGAGGTATTTACATTGTCTCATTAACTTAAATGGAACATAACGAAGCATCTTTTCCCTGTGGAAGACAGATGAGCCTGCATACCAGGTAACATTTAAATCAGAAAAAAAAAAAAAAACATGTTGTTTACCCTTTTCCTTTCTTTCCTATCCCAATCTCGATCTCTGTCCCAATCCCTTTCACGTTCTCGTTCTCGTTCAGTGGAAGGACTCTGGAAGAAAATGTAGGCCTTGAACACGTTTTGTCATCAGAAACTATCTCCTCAATTCAAAGAGCTTACTTCCCTTGTGTGTAAATAATACACTGAAATTTTTTTGATGATAAATGGAAACAGTACAGTTCTTGTAATTGTAAAATTTTATTTTGCATTTTAACTGAATCTGTAGAAGAGGTATATTTAAAGGTTTAAACCATTTCTTTTCTACATTTTTATTTAGTAAATAAAATAATGCAGAACGTTTTGCTTTAAAGTTAGAAATATTTACTGAGATTTTTTGTGAGTTTTGTACAATATCAAAATTTGTGAAACTCATCATTTCTGTTTCTAATGGCATATACATTTGTGAAGAATAAAACGGTTTTTATGATCTTGCCTGAAAGCAAAGAACAATTGTGTATCTGAAAAAAAAAATGCATATCTGACTAAGCTAATGAAAAAACATATGAATCCTTTTTTAAAAAAAACAACAACAAAAACATGTCTCTTAAAATTATTGAGTAATTCATTTTAAAAAAAAAAAAAAAAAAATTTCCAAAATGATCTGCACCAGTTTGGAAGTTAATGCAAGAAAAAAAACAAAAAAAACTCATAAAATTCAGGATATTAACATTTCTATTCCTTTTGAACAAATATCTGTTTCAGTCTGCACAGTATCAGAATCAATACAAGCTGTCAAAAAATCAATAGCAATAGTGTATGTGCAACGATTTCTTTATCAGCATCCGTAACTTATAGATCAATACTAAAATCTGTATTACTGGAAAATATATCTAAATGAGATAGTTTCCTTTATTATCACATGTAAATCAAGACAAAGTTAACTGATATTTTTAACAATATAGTCATTTAACTTGTGTACATTATCTTGTTACTTATCTGGATCAATTGTTTTAAAGATGGAATGCAAGAAAAAAAATGAAGTAGAAGAAAAAAACAACAACAAAAAAAAAATTCTATATTACTGACAATATTAGAAGGCAGAACAAGCCAATTATTAATTAAACAAAACAATATTAATAATAATATTAATAAATAATAAAATATAAAAGATCTTATAATCACATTTTGGTTCAGTATTGCTGAAAATATGGGTACAGGCAGTGAGACAAAATACAATTTTATTTAGGTACTTCAAAATTAAAAACATCTAAATCAAATCTGTTCAGAATATTGAAATGAACAGTAGCCAAAAATTCATGTTTAGGAGGGAAGGAAAAATAAAATTCAACCTATGAAATCATGTAGGACTTTTTTAAAAATTTGTTTAGGCCTTTAATAATGAAATTTATCTTGTACTGTTTGATAAAAATTATTTTTATGCTTTTTGATAAAGATGAACAGAGCAGTTTTTGTTAGCAAATCACTTCACTGTAAGAGGAATATTAAAAACATCTGTCTTGTTTGTTTTAACACAACTATTGTTGATTACCAGGGGTTAGATACTTTATAACTGTGTCTCAGTTTGGTTCTTTTTATTGCAACGAATTACATTACTGTAGTATAATCCCATCAATAGAATCAATATTTTAGTTATTATACAGAAAATGACAAATGTCTTATTTATTCACTAAATGGGGAATAAATTATTGTTTTCATGTGTGTGTGTGTTTATTTAAAGCAATTTTTATTTTTGTTCTACTGAATTGTGTTGAGAGAACCTGACACTAAAATGTGACACATTCTTCAGAGAAGATTCAGTTTTGTATTATTATTACACAACAGCCACATAGGTACATTTAATTAACAAAAACAGAAATATAGTACAGAATACCAACAGCCTAATGAATAGTGGTGGTGGAAGTATTAGTGTTAAACATATTTTAATATTTATACATTGTTGTTAATAACTACTTGTTGATACTACTATTATTTTATTTTATTTAATAATAATAATAATAATAATAATATAATAATAATAATAATAATAATTACCAATATTGCAATGTTGAAATATTGGACAGTGGCCAAACAGTCCAAAAGACAAATGTGTCTCCACCAAAGAATATATATCATTCTTAAAAAATTGTACTAAATGGGATTATTCTTTATTATTTTACAAAAATGTGTTAAAAAGGTGTTCAGCACAGAAGGTTCATATTTGGCCCGTATATTCAATTAAAAATTAAGGATCATGAACATTTTCCCATATCGAACAGTCTCTTACCCTTCTAATGTGATGATGTTTGGGCAAGACTTCGGGAATGTAACTTTCCTGAAAGACAATGTTACAATGAAATGGTCAAACAATATTCCGAGACTGGTGAAATAACATAGTGGCAGATTCAGCAAATAAATTTTCAGAATCTGTTGTTATACTGCATACATGCATTCATAAAACAAAGCACAACTTAGGAAGAATCACTTTTTTCACAAAAACATTTCTAAAAAAAAAAAAAAAAAAAATTATAACTTTGTTCTGTATACATATATGTATAAAATGTCTCTAATTTTATAAAATATATTTGTATGGTAATTTTCTCTTTATTCACATTTAACACCTGTGTGACAGATTTAAAACTATTCAACAATATGCAAACATGTACACATATGCTGGATGATTGTAGTTATTTTTTTACCTATTTTCAAGCATGAATGATCTATATTTCAGTTTTGCAGAAAATATTCAAAATTATCAATTATGGACACTTAACTTTGGCTTTTTTTTTTTTTTTTTTTTTTTGTAGAAAATTAATAATTATTTAAAAATATTTTGTGAAAACTAAAATCTTAATCCATACCATTTATTGGCTCAGCTGAAAATTGATTTACTCTTTCCTATTTAAAATTCTGGATCAATTTTTTGGTTTATGTGTAAAATAATAAAAAGTGTTGAACAGCTAAAATACGATGTTCATTACATTTCTGACAACAAAATTATTAAACAAGAAAGTTGCCTGCCCATACATACTGAACACACCATAACATTTTCTCAATTACTGTTTAAAAATTATAAATAATTTATTAAAAAAAACAAATTTTAAAATAAAAAAAATAACAGGACATACTTTAGAATGTTGTGTTCTAATATTATTTGCAATCCTGATACTCCAACAGTTCTGAGCAACCATTGCTAGTTTTTCAGACTTATTTTCCATTTCTTCAGGGAACTTTAAAACCATGTCATTTGAAATATACATATATTTTCATTTATTTCCTTTTAACATTTAAAAATGAACAATTTTCTTTTTCCCTAGATAGCAATATTGAAAGAAAATAATAAATAAAACCCCAAAAGTCAAATGTTGTATGTTTTAACATTCAGTTGCCATAAGGAATTTAGTAAAAACAATTTCATTTGTGGTGAGTATTCTGTTTGACAAGTGTATCAGATTCTATATAAATTATTTTAAATATATATTTTTTAAATATTATAATGAATCCAGATTGCAGAATGACTTATTAAAAACAAACATATGGACTGTATACACATTATATAGAAAGAAAACTTGACAAACTGCAACTACTTAAAATCATCTAATTTGAAATATCTGCAAATTTATTTTTAATAAATAAGGTAAAACAATATTGTCTGCAACAGATATGAAATTTTAAGTATTTATGGAATATTTAATGTATCATTCATGTGAAATAATTTTCTGTTATGTGTTATGTGTGCTAATTTTCTATTAGCTTGTTTTCATATACTTTTATTATTTTCAAAGCATCTGAATAATAAACAGAAGTCTACATATTTAAAAAAAAAAAAAAAAAAAAAAAAAAAAAAAAAAAATTGAATAAATATATTACTAATGGTTATTATGATTATAAACAAAAATAAAAAATAAATAAATACACACACATTTTTTTTTTTTTTTTTTTTTTTCCATGACCAAGAAAAACAGTGACCACAAAACACATAATAAACTGTGACAAACAACTTTGATCATGGTTACTAGGAAAGAATGTCACTTAGAAGCCAATATATTTTACAAATATTTTTTGAGTAAACTGATGAAATGTTTCATGATTTCAAAATGCGTTTCAAAATAAAAAAAATAAAATAAATACATAAACTATGGAAATGCAAAATTTAAGAATATAAAAATTATGTTTTTTGTTTGTATTTTTCTCATTATAAAAATTATTTAACAATAAAGTAGCACTGAAAAGGAATTAACAGACCAATTTAATTAATTTTACCTAATTTTTAAAATTTTACATAGGAACAAGTTTAAACTCACACAGATAACAAGTTACTTAGAAACAATTCTAAGAAAACTAATAAAAACAAATTTAGTTTTATTGCATTTTATTTTTCTGTAATTAGTAACAGATATTCTCACTACAACATTACAAAAATAATGTAATTAGTTAACTGGATTTCACAGAATCTATCAAAAGGTGTTGTTTGATGACAATTACACTAGCCAGCTGGTGATATCCCTACAGCTTTTATCATTATACTGGCAGGGAAAATCTTCTCTCTGCTGCCTCTCAGGTTCATGCTGCTATCTTGAATCTGGTCTTCAGATGAATAGGATTACTGAACAAACTGGCTCTTTTGAATAATTTGATTTAAAATAATGATAAATAAATAAATAAATAAATGAATGAACAAAAAACAAAACCAAAGAGCACTCCAGGAATGCTTTTTTAAATTCTTGCTCATTTCTTTTTTTTTAAATCACGCAACACAACATATTGGAATTTCTCTGAATTTGCACACAAGATCCAAAGTGTTTTTGTATGATTAAAAATCATACTATGTATTCTTAATTAACTATTTCACAATGATAATGAATTTTCTGCAGTTGAAAAATTCCACTTTTTTTTCCTTTTTTTTTTTTTTAAAGCTAAAGATCGGGGAAAAAAAAAGAAAAAAAAAAAGAATAAAGTTGTAAAGGAAGACTGATGCAGGCATATTTTAGTTTTGTTTACAGTAATTAATTTATAAATTTTGGTAATTTTTGGAATGATTTTTAAAAATTCTTTTGGACAATAATAAAATGACTATCAATCAGGATAATAAAAATAGATGAAAATTATAGAAAAATGCACAATTCTTTTCCATTTTTTAAACTAAAAGTTTGTACTTTATAAGTAAACAACAGTCTTCCTTTTGGGTGGGGGACAAAGAAAAAAAAAAAAAAAGTAGGAAAGAACCACTTGTGATGTCTGTTCTATTCAGAAAATAATTCAGTCCACTGTGATCTTCATTCAGGTAGTTGATGTTTTATCAGTTTTTTTGTGTAGGCTTCAGAAAACAAGTAGGAATAAAGTCCATGGAGGTTTCTTCTTCCATTAACAGGATACGGCGATGACTGGATGAACAAAATGGCAAATACTTTCGTTTCTTTACTCTTCTCAAAATACAAATTGTTCATGAAATTTAAAAATGTTTTTTTTTTTTGATGCTCGTAAAAATTAGTGCGGGAACAGGACAAATTCGGAGAAAGATTAAGCCTGCAAGGAAATACAAAGACTTCTCTCCATAAAGATGACTGCATACTGAATTTGAGAGACGGCGTGGCCTGCTTCTTATAAGAAATATATATCATTTTCATTTGCAAGAAACTTTCTCCCAGCACTTAATTATGGGACTGTATACCAAAAGGCAGCTTCGATGATCAGACTGGCTTCGTATTCTTTGTAAGATGACCCCCTCTATTCTTTCTCTTTTAAAGGCAATGTCTTTTGATAAACAGATCTGACAGCATTCATCTGCTCTTCAAATGAACTTTACTTTTGCTTTTATTTCAAATAGGATTCTTTTGCTCTCGACAGCATCATGACCTTCAGAGGGTGAAATTTGAACCTTCTAATTCTTCATTTCAGAGAAGACTGATTCTAAGCAATTTTAAACTTCGAAACTTTTTTTTTTTTTAATTAATGACCGACTGACTGGCTATTTGCAAGACCTCATGTAGATATTCTATGCTTCTCTTGCCTGACCGGCTATTCGCTGAACTAATGGCATGTGGACCTTCTATAACCCTCCACCAGGTTGCTACATGCAAAAATTACTTTATATACCTATTATGCAAATGTCCACACTGATCTGTGGACTATACTCAAAAACTTTGGTAGGGATTTTTTTTAATAACTGCATAAACTTGATATTTTCATCTGTCGAACATCCTGATCCTATCGGCCCGATTCTGAAAACTTTTACTTCCGTATTTGAGAATTTCAATGCAACTAGAACAAGACTTTAAACTTTTGAAGCAGGACTCTTCCATGCGTCAACTCCCTGTGCAGAAAATGCTGAAAACAACAATCAATGCTCCATCTGGCTTCTACCCATGATTTCTCTAGGAACCTCTTGAACTGCAAGACACTGCTGCGTGTGTGTGATCCAGCTGCTGCTCTGCTATGAACATACTTCCATTAATTCTACATTACTAACCTTACCACTTGATGGCGTTACGTCTATCTTCCTTCTTTTGGGATCTTGAAAAAGAAAAAAACATTATTAATGAAAACTAAAGCTGAAAATGGACTTTAAACAAAAAATCTACACTTGAAAATAACAATCTGTTTCTCTTTTAAGTTTAAATATTAATATTCTTTACATCTATTTGCAATATGACAATTTATATAAAAAAAAAAAAAAGACTGGAGAATATACCTCAGTGAATCCATTTTTTCAAACATGGTTCATTTAACAGATTCAAATTACAGGTTTTCTGTTCTTCAGAAATTTACAAAAAACTTGCATTAAAATGTCCAAGATTTTTCTGGTTCAAAATATAGAAAACATACACACATACACACACACACATATATAATAACTTTTCACTATATGTAAACTGAAAAAATAAAAAATAAAAAATAAAAAATAATATATACACACATATATAAATAATTTTCCAAAAATGTTTTTAATTCATACCGTCCTTACCTCTTTCATCAACATATTTTGTGAAAGAGTCTTCGCTCTGTCTTTGTGAACTGAGATTGCTGCTGGACGTCATGGCTGATGATGATGATCTCTCTTCTCTTGATGTGTTTGCCCTCTCATCAGTCTTCTCATACTCCTTGCCCAGGCTGTGCTTTCCTTTCTCTTTCTCAGCGCGTCTCTCATCCAACATCTCCTGTTTCTCTCTCTTAACTTTCAGCTTTGCAACTTTCTCCTCTTTCGTTTTCTTGTCACTTTTTTTGCTCTTTCCCTCACTCTTTCCGTTTTCCTTCACTCCAACTGCATCAGGCTTGTCTCCATCACCTTGGTGAACATCCTTCCCAGTTTTTTCTTTGGTATCGTCTGAACCATTTTTGTCTTTGCTACTTCTGTCAGTCTCATTACTTTTTTCTCGTGGTGTTTTGCTGGAAGATATAAAAAGCAACAACTACTGAACCGTATTGTAAATATCGTCACTGTGATAATTCAGTAAATTGGAAATATGTTAAATATATCTTTTCTAGTTCCAGAGATGTATCTTTTGTTATAGGTCCAACATCAAAAACGAACAATGGTAGAAAAAAACAACTGATCAAAACAATAATATTAAAATTAGTGTGTTACATCAATGAAAATGTTTTCTTGTTGATAGTAATAAAACATTTTTTAATTATTTTGTTTTAATAAAGGTGCCCATGGAGGCTTCTCTTGTCATCATTATTTCATTATAAACTAATTTATTACTGAATTTTAAAACAGTCTCTAACCTGCCAGAACTTTCCTTTGCACCATGGTCACTCGATTTCTTCTCTTTTTTCTCCTTAGCTTCCTTTTTTTCTTTCTTTTCTGCTGTCTTCTCTCGTTTCTCCACATTTTTTTCTTTCTTTTCCTTGTTCTCTTTGCCATCTTTCCCTTTAGCTAAAATAAATTTAGAAGAAAAAAGTCAGATACTTTAAAATAGAAACAGGAACAAAATATCTGGATTAACCACAAAATATGTGCATAAAAAGGATTCAGGTAATAACATGTTCTATATGATCTTCAAATTATAAAGAGCAAAGAAGTAATTTTTGATAACAATAATCAGTTCTGCTAAAACAGAAAATCCTCATACTAATAATAATAAAACAAAACTTTATCACTTTATAAAATTATGCATGTTTTTAAATGTGATTTATATGCTCACAGTCATTATCAAGTTTCTTTGCCATGTTTTCTTTTGATCCAGATTGCTTCACCTCTGTCTTCTGAACCGGTCCATTTGAAACTTTGGCCTCTCCCTTTTTCTACAAAAAATTAAATTAAAATTAATGCATATTAAAACTTTATAATTTTACTGTCTAAACTTCTACATTTAATTTTATGATGAACTATGCCATGAAATACTGTCTGTCTCTAAAAGAATCAGAATAATTCAGAGTTTTGATCAGGCTAATAAAAAAAAGGTAAGGTCTCAGAGATACATTGGAACAAATTTAGGATGAAGTGATTGAGTCAGAGCCTACAATGATAAATAAAAAATATAATTTGGAATACTTGACAGCACAGTGAGAAAGCTGCTTTAAATGAAACACCTATTTTCCACCATCTCACTTACCTCTTCTTTGATGTGAAATGAATGCTCTGGAACCCAGGTCATCCTTTTACTTTTCAGCTGTCCTGCATATCTGGAAAAAAAAAGTTAACAAAATATTTTATAAACAATTGCTTTTCTGTTCTGCAACTGGTGTTAAGTGTTTTATTAATTTCAAAGCACAGATGTTCTTTTATCCAAATACAGTTAGCTATTTATCTTTCTGTTTTGGTTTTTTTTTATTTTTATTTTCAGTTTATTCTTACCCCATGGCTATAGCATAGATATCAGGTCTTTTGTCTTTTTCTTCTTTACTTAGACGGTCAACCCTTCTCTCAAGAGCCTGTCCAAACTGAGTTATTCTGGGATAATGAGACAAAATCTGAAACATATAATCAATTTTTAAAAGTTAATAAAATTGTAAAAATGTATAAGTATATTGTTAGACAACAAAGTCTTTGATTTTAACCATTATTTTAGCTCTCAAGATTAATTTACTCTTTCAAAAGCACAAACCTCTTAGTATCAACAGAAATCCTAACATACATTTTATTCAATAAAATGATATTATAACTTAAACACACCTCAGATTATGTTAATACTGAATCATACAATTCATATTTGGTAAGCATTTGAACATCACTGGTATGTAAAGTTTTACATAAAATAGCAAAATAACTGACTTTTACATTTTAAAAGTTTGGATAAACAGACTATCTGAAAGTTTCAGAAAATATCCTAATATATATATGCAACAGAAATGAAAAAAATAAAATTAAATAAATAAATTTAAAAAAAAAAAAATCACAAAAATTGGAAATTGTCTGATAATCTAATAAAGCATAAAAGATGTGTTATCAAATTAATTTATTTTCAAAGTCCAGATAGAGACTTCACTAAAATCATTTCATTAACTTCATCATACCTCAGATTTTATTAATAGTGAATCATGTGATTCATATTTGGTAAGCATTTTAACATCATTGGTATTTAAAATACAATATACAATAGTGTCTATCTTGATTTTGTCAGATTCAAATAATTTAATTAAATGTACTAACGAAGTCAGAATTATATATATATAGATATATATATATATAAAGTGTGATTATCCATACCCCTCAAAATATCACCGTATGTACTCCATTTATCTAACGTTTATTATATTTCAGAAACACAAATACATATACACATACACTTAAATATAATGATAACTGTTGTTCTTATGAATCATTCCTGATCATATTTTATAAAACATACTTGTCATCTCAGATCCATTTCTTATGAATCATTCACTGATATGTCATTGTTACAGTTCAATGTTAAAACTGGGATATTATCAGTTATTGTGTGACCGAATGTATTTCAGTCATTTGATTTTAATCAATTTGTTGTTAAAAATTTAATCAATAATGTACTAATTCCTTACTTAAAAAAATAATAATAAAAAAAAAAAAAAATTACAAAAAAAGTAAAAAAAAAAAAAAAAAAAAAAAAATCCTTTGTATAACTGGAAGGATTGGATAGATTTTGTAATGATTTCAGAACAAAATTAATGTATCAAAACATCAATTAAATATTAAGTTTTACAGATAATTAAAAATATTTAAAATATTAACTGTAAGTAACATCAATTTTGAATGAGTACATTTGTTTACGCATAAAAGCATTACTAACAGAATCATTTTCTTTTAAAATTGACACATCTCAGATTAATATTTGTGAATCACTGAGGATCATATTTGGTAAGCTTTATTACATCACTGATATGCCAAAGATAACTTACATATCTAAAAATGATTTTTAATTTAAAATAACCATATGGACACATTACACATCCATTAGCAATTAGTTAATTAAAACCAAATCAAACATAAAATGATAACTGTAACTCTGTACCCAAAATAAAATAAAAGGTAGGACTGCATAAATACCAAGTAGGTAAAGGTAAACTTTATCAACAGGTCAAAGAAGATGGTTTAAAATCTGTGAGGCTATTCCTAATTTATGAAACAAAAGATGATTCCTGTAAATAAACAGCATTACAGGTGTCAAGTATGGACAGATAAACATATTTTTCTGCTTGCTGTATTTTTCTAATGACCTAAGCCAAAATGAATGTATCCAATCAGTAACAAATGAATATTAAAAATTGTAAATATATATATTTTTTTTTTTTTTTACTATTACTTTTACAGTAACATAAGCCTATTAATATTTTACACATCTCAGGTCTACCATGCATGAATCATTATTAATCATATTTGGTAAACAGTTACATCATTGATAAGGGAAACAAACAAAAAATAAATAACTAAAAAAATTGATACAAAGGATGACAGTTAATGTAGTTCATACAGTTTAAATTTACTAATACTTTGTTTTATCAAATAAACACAACCCATCAACTCTACAAAAAACTTTCCCAACTCATCTAAGATATATATATAAAAAAAAAAATAAAAAAAAATAGGGAAATTAAAAAAAGTTAATACAATAGCAATCCAACCCCTTCTTAAAAAAAAAAACCCAAAACATAACAATGATCTACTTTTCCCTTAATAAAAAAAACAAAACAAAAAAATTAAAATTTAAAAAAAAAAGGCTTCTCTAGAATCAAAATATAACTTTATGATTTAAATTTACTTACAATTACTTGTGTACACTCATTACAAACCAACAACATTACAGTCATTTGCTAAACTTTTGACACATCTCAGATTAATATATTTTATGAATCATTACAGTTCATATTTGGTAAGCATTGTTTCATCATTGATATGCCAAAAAAATGCTTACATTTTGAGTACATTTCGACTGAAAACAAAGTAAGCAAGCAAAAACAAAAACAAAACAAAAAACAACATTGCATAAACATGTATTTCAAAATCAAATTTATGAAAAAGTGTAATTTTTTCCTCAATATAAACTAATGAAAGCATACCTTTGTCAAAACAATCAGTGCATTTCGGATCTGAATGTAGTTCCCTGACTCCAAACATGCAACCATTGCCTGAAAAAATAAAAATAAAACAGTAAAATAAAATTTTCATTCTGAATATATATTTTTTCAATAATGTATGTGAAGATAATCCATCAACTTTATCCCAAAGAATGTCAACACATACTGCATTAAAATGTTTCTAGTAATCCTGCAACTAAGCCATAACTTTGTTCTTTCTTCATCAGCAAAATAATATTAGTATTTAGAATATATATATTTTTAATTTATTATTTTATGACATTGTTCAATCAAACTAAAAAGTAACATTTTGTTTCTGATTACCTTTGTGATTCTGAAATGCCACTTATGACAAACATGTCTGTAATTTTCATAGTCTAAGTTTTCTACAGGTGCTTTTGCAGTGTGGTCCATTTTTTTCCTGAAAATGGTCACAAACCCTGGGAAGTTGGCACAATCCTGTAAATTAAAATAAAGTATAATTATAGCTGAATAAACACTCTCACTGTCTGTCTGTCTGTCTGTCTGTCTGTCTGTCTGTCTGTCTGTCTGTCTCTCTCTCTCTATACATACATATTTCTCTTATCTCTCATATACTCTCTCTTTTCTACAGTTTATTTTAATAAAGAATGAATCTCTGATGAGGTTAACAGATTGCTAAAAAGCATTTTTTTTCTGATGACATGCCTCTGGCCTATCATTTACTATTCTCAGTGTTTCAAGTATGGCTTTTTTTCATCACTGGCTTATCCCAGATGCAACATTTCTACCAGTATTCAAATGTTTAACCAACATTCATCATTGTTTCCTCTTTTTATATTATATACTAAATCAGGTCATTTAAATCAATGATGTTTTTGACTTACAAGTTTTATTAACCACATTCAGAAATTATCATTATTTCGTATTTAAAAAAGTCCTCTAAAACGGGATAAATGGTAAAAAAAAATATGTCCAGTGCCTTTTCCCGCACAAGTGTCAATGTTTACCAGAAGACACAGAATTGCAAAGAACAATCAAAATTATCCATGACTGTCAGGATGGTTAACTTTCTAGATTGATTATGCACACCTTACTATAACATTCAAAATTCACTTATTTTTTTGTAAAACTAAACTAAAAACAGTAGGTAACTGAACCAAGTTAATACCTTTATTTACTAGATTTTAAAAAAATAAACAGGTTTTGATTTTACTAGAATAAAAAGTTATAATAAAAGCAGGAGGAAAGAACCGAGATGAACCCTGGTTGAACAGCTGACGTTAATCAATAAAAATAAATAAATAAATCACACTAAACTTAAGGTGACAAGCCTCAGGCCTATCATTTACTATTCATTATTTATCAAGTATGGCTGATTGTCATCACTGGCTTGTCTAATACAAATTATTCAGAAAAAATATATATGCAAACACACAAATAAAATTAAATAAAACGTCACATAGTAATAATATATATTATGTATATAAAATACATTTGTCATAACAAATTATATGAGCATGATCAAAATTATGCTAAATATTTGCCTAAAATCTTAATGATTGTTCCTTAACCAAAAAATATCTATGCTTTTGGTACACCTCCTGAAAAAATGTTTATGCAATTAATCTTTAATTATGTAATGGAGAATTTGCTGATGTTAGATAGCCTACTAATTTAACTATAATTCAATTGCTGAATAACAGCTTTCACACAAGTAATAAAAAGTAAAATTATCATGTAATTACATTAAATTCAATTGAAAACTGAAAAATCTTTCATGGTTAAACAAACAAAACCTCAGCCCTATCATTTGCAAATCACAGAAAATCACAAATGGCAGTTTTTTCATCACTGGTATGTACCAACTTTAGACATTTCAATGAAAATTGTTAACATTTAGCATTTTAATCCAAAATCAGGTAAAATAAAATATTCTCATGCCTTTTAAATGCAAGAAATGTGATCATGGCTTTAAGGGTGTTTCATACTACATTAGTCTGGACAAGCATGATAAAAACTATAAATTATTTAAGCATGCTCTTTGTCGTTTAAAAAAAAAAAAAAAAAAAAAAAAAATAATAAATAAATAATTAAAAAAACCCTCAAAAAATCCCAATCATCATACAATATGTAAGTTTAAAATTCAGTATGTGATCACACCTCAGGCCTATCGATTGAAAAATCACTGACAATCAAGTCTGGCATTTCTCTTCACTGGTGTGTCCACATAAACAAACATCTTATAAAATTATATCAGCAGCACTTTTAAAAAGATATTTGACTGTGGTAACATTGTTAGAGGAATAGTTACCTGAGATACAAAAATGTAACTTTTCTGTTTTATTTATTGAAGTGTGATTAGCATTTTTTTCTAAATGATTTAAGCAATTTATTCTCAAAATATTGTCTTTAATGAAACAATATTTAATTGAGATTAAATTGATGATTATTAAATATTTTTAAAAAAAAGAAGAAAAAAGGCAGACCAAAATTTATTATACTGAAATTAACAAGATCTTAATTTTACAAAACTTTTCAATTTCTAAAAAATATCGAAATAAATTTTATTATTATTATTTTTTAAAATCTTACCAATTACTTGTAACATTTAAACATATAAGGAAAGAGATTTTGAGACCTATTTCATGACTGATAATCATCTAAGAATTCTAAATAATCAAAGCTTTGTTTGCAGTATGTTTAACCCACACTTTGCAGCAGCAGAAGACACAAAAATTACCCTTGCATTGTAAATATCAAAAATACTTATAAATATCCATTAACCACACACCTCAGGCCTATCATTTAGGTATCACTGACAGTCACCTTTGGCAGTTTTCTCATCACTGGTGTGTTGTTTAAAAGATATCATAATTAAAATACTAAATCAGTGTATGAAGTTTCTGACAGTGTAATTATCTCACCTTTTCATAAATTTCAATATCACTGTGCCATTTCATCACAGTTCCCAAAGCTGCACACAGGAAACGGCCATATCGATGAGCTTCATTCTCTGTACAGCTAGTCACAGAGTAGGTAATATCACAGAAGATCTAAAAACAAACAAAATCACTTACAAACTTTATAAATAATATTTCAGTAAACATTAATTAGTCTACAACAGAAGAAAAATAAAGTTCAACTGAAAAACAGTAACGTTATGTTAGAAGATTATACTGGAATATGAACTTTTTGAGAAAAATACTGGTATCAAACGTTCTATAAATTTAATAAAATCATATTTTTAATATTAACAATGATGATGATGATGACATAAAATAATAAAAATTCAAAATAAAAAGATCACTGGTGTAAATACAATACCCTGTCAAAACAGATGAGTGTAGAGAAGTTTGGAGTCTTGAGGTCATGAAGAATGTGAATGAACTTGGCACAGAAAATAGCATCACTGGCAGTGAAGCAGCACCTTGGAAATATACACAGCTGAAGTAACTGTGTGACAGTCTCATTCTTTGTTGATCCTGAATAGAAAACATCAGTTAGCTTTTTACTCTTATTTCCCCAATAAGTTTCTATTTTTATTGACCACCAGAATAAATCCATCCCATAAATCTATTGATAATATTAAAAAAGACACCACTACATTAGATGTAAAATGTGTAGATTTATAAAATATTACTTATATATATGATTGCGTGTGGGTGTCTATATTTATGTATGTATGTGTATATATATATCTATCTATCTATGAAATTTTTAAATATTTTTTAAAAGTCACCTGATAAAATCCACTTGTCCTGGTCATGTTTCAGTCTTCCCAACACTCTGTTCACATGGTCAGTCTGTTTCTTTTCTTCATCCTTCAACTTTTCTATCAAGTTTGTACATCTTTCTTTTTCTTTCTTCTTCTTGCTTTGTTGCTGAAAGTAACAAGAAATAAACTCTAGGAAAGCTACCAAATGTAATTAAAGCAATAACAGTAAGGAAAAAAAAAAAAAAATACCCCCCACCCCACCCCACAAACTCTTCACTCAAGACATCTATTTTAACCACTTAAAGGTTGGTCAAAGAACACTTAGCATTTTGCTGATATTTTGCATATCAAACAAATTTTAAGGTAAATACCAGGAATAGTAACTGTACAGTCTTTATTCTGGGTTTTCTGGACTATGTTTACCTACCATGTCTTTATTGTCTTCAATGTGAGTGATCTGTTGCTGTAGTATCACGATCTGCTTTTCATAGGCAGCAGTAGGGACATATAAATCATACATCGACAGAGTCCAAAATGTCATATAGAACAATGGGCTGCAAAATATAAGTATAAAATAAACAATGAGAGTCACTTTTTAAATGATACTACATAAATTTATATTATAAAATATTCCAAAATAAAACAAAACAAAACAAAACAAAAATGAAACAAAAAATCCAATAACAGAAAAAAGATATATATAAAATACTGCCTAATGAAAGATTTTCTTTATGTTTGGTTAGTCTGTTTATAAAAGATGAAATAGTTTGATTTTTTTAAAATATATTTATTTTTTTATTTATTTTTGTTAAATAAAAACCATTTCCATCAGGCTGTACGTTTCTGGGTAATAAATAAGTTACCTGTACATAACAGGTATTGCATTTAAAATAAATATATTGGGTTGGCAACTAAGTTCCCGCTGTTTTCATTAAAAAATTTTAATTAAAAAAACGACGGGATCTTATTTGCCAACCCAATAAAAATAAAAACTGTATCACACACCTGATATCATCCCATATCTTGTCTGGGAAAAGTGGTCGCACTAGATGTAAAGCAGGTGACATTGCTTCTTCTGCAGCTTCAATGTATCTCTGGGTCTGTAAAACATGACACAAACACTCTATATTCATTTATTTTAGATGCCATTATTTCAAAAATGAATATGCCTTCACTATTTTCACGTGCATATATGCCACTATATGTAGACAAAAACACAAAGTAAAACTGCTCCTTTTAGTTATGATATATCTCAGGTCTACCATGCACAAATTATTAGTAATCAAATTTGTTAACTGTAGTCACATCACCGATACACCCAATATAAAAGCATTCAACAATTTCTGAATTCATACAGGGAAATGAAAGCTTCAGTTAAATTAACAAAAATATACCTTCATAGCACTAGATGTTTGTTTATTGCTTTTGTCAATCTTTCTAAGTTCTTCAAAGCGTGTCTGAAATCAGAAGGAAATACATGATTAAAAACAAAAATGTCACAATCTTTCAAAATATAAAGAGGTAATTATTTTCTAAAGATATAAAAATTCCTGAATTATATTTCAAGAGAAATTAATAAAATATTATAAATACTACAAATGAAAAAAAAAAAAAATAAAAAAATTAAGAATAAATACAATTACAAATAATGATTTTTTAAGGTATAGTTCTTAAATATGATTTTATTTTTCTGCAGAAACTGATCAATATTTTTAAAAAATCAACAACATTCATTTCTGATTAATCAACCAAACAATATTTACATTGATTGCATTGACATAAAAGGGTCTGGCCAGAAAGAAAGCTGCATCTGCTGGTACATGGTATTCAGAAATTAAAACATCAATGGACGGCAGTCTCTTGACAAACTCCTCTGTACTCAGCTGCATAGAAAGGAACGTTCCAAACTGAACCAGTGTATCCTGACACTGAAACAAAACAGAACACCCCCTCATTGATATTAATAAAAAGTTAATATTATTATCATGTATCAATGAAACAAAATGAATTTTGAACATTTTTGTTTACAAAAAAATTATTTTATTTATAGCTAATATTGTTAATGAACAGATCACACAGCTTAACACTGCTGAGAAGTTTAAAAATATGTTGTAACTGTAATGATATGAAAATCTTCCATGTTCAAGATCTTTATTAATTAACAAGTTTCCATTAACAAGTTATTCATTCCTTAATTTACAAGTCAAAAATTTTGTTTGTCCTTCAAATTATTCCAAAACTGACCTGATCATAAAGCTTCCCCACAAGTTTCAGATGTCTTTCAGAATCTTCCTGGAATATCACTGAATCTCGTTGCTGTGCCATTAACAGACAAAGCGACACTGCCAGGTCATGTTCCAGTACAGAGTCCTTAAGTCGTGTTGAGGATTTCTTTGTGTTTCGAACTTGAGCAAAATATCCACCCTGCAAAATGAACTCATTTCTTTTAGCAGATATTCAAATAATTTTTGTGTGAGCCAAAAATTATTTCTACAATTTAAACAACATTTAAATCTATTCAATGATTTCCTGTAAACCAATTTTAAAGGATGAGAAATTCTGATACAATATCTAAAGATGGACTTTTTAAAAATATTAATTATGCAATATGATCGAATTCTGCTTGTATAGAAATCTAGCAATAGAAAACAGTAATATTTTCAGTAAATGTTTTGTTTAAAGATGAGGTATATTCCAGACAAACATAAACATACCTCTTGTCTCAGTAACTCTCCACCATTCATGGCATCAAGCTGGTCACTAGTTATTTCCTCAGAGATCTCAATGCCTGCCATTTTCTGTACTATTTCTCTGAGCAGTAACAGATCATAACTGAAAATAAATTTATCAAGAATAACAAATATATTGTAAATAAATGCCACAGCATTTTTAAAATGTTTTATAAATTTTAAAGTGGACATTCTTAAAACATTTTGTTGTCAAAAACATTAGCAGTATAAACAATCAATTACAATATTCTACCTTTTTCCTGCCTTGAGTTGGTTTGTGATATACTGCAGAAGCCCTCCCAGTTCCACCTGGTATTTCTTACACACTGATCCAGCAAAGTTAGCCAAACCTGAAATAAAACATCAGATATTGTTTTAACATATACTGATCAATTGTTTTCATAAATAAAAATACATATAAATAAATATTAAACCGAAAAGAGTTTAAAGAGTGTCCAAAATAATTTCCTCCATTCATTTCTATTTACATACAGGTAATCTGCTTTTCTACTGCAGAAATAGTTTTACTAATTAAAAACAAACTAAAATACTTCACATTTATATCTGTGAAGTAATTGAAAATTTTGCACTTACTCTGCAACCAAAGGGATATGTTTGTGTCATCGTGCTTTAACCTTTCACGTTCTGGGCTGGCCACAGCTTCTATGATGCAATCTGAACAATTCAGAAAACTATTTTATGCACAAAAAACAGAGTTAACAAACATTCAGAAATCCTGTATAAATGACTACAGTACTAATGTGATGGTATTTATAAGTAAAAGATTTATCAGTAGCATCCAAAATTTCTGTTAATGATAACAAAAATGTCTTTTCCACTTTGAAAAATAATCAAAAATAATTTCCAAAATGTTTTTAAATTTCTCATTACTATTTGTATAAACAATTAATAAATTATTTCTATCTTAAAAAAAGAGAAAATTACATGTCAACATGTCGTAAGTCATTGAACTGAGGAACTTGAGAGAATCCACAACTGGTCCAATGAAGTTGTCATAGCGCTGAATCTGCGTCAGTATCTATAAAATAATGGAAACAGTTAAAATACATATTTTTTTAACCTCAAAGGTAAATTATTAAAAAAAAATTGTGTGTTAATTACTATTATACAGTTACTACTTCAAAAGACAAAAAAACAAATTAATTGTGTCTTTGTGTGGTTGATAAAATAAAAAAAAATTGGAAAGTAAAATGTTGAAGCTTTTTTAATTCTGTATCTGTTTCAGCTGATATAATAAACTTTCTACTTACATATTCAAAAACAACTCCTGGATTGCTGTGAGTCAATTTTCCAATCTGCCTACCAGACGGCTTTATGGTTTCTGTTGACAAACGCCTATAGAACAAAATCAGTATTGTTACAGATACCAGATTGAAAAAATAAGATTTAAAACCTCAAGATACAAAACAAATATTTAAAGAACAGGCCAAGTAAAATATTATTCAAAAACACATAAGAGAATCACTAATTAGATTTTTTATAAAGCAGTTTAATCAAGGGAATATATATTTAGAAGGCTTATAAATCAATTAACCAATAAAATGATTTTTGTAACTATCTGTATAAAACATAATAATAAAAAAGCTATCTTGGATAATGAAATAAAACTTACTTCATTATGTATTTTGCCCTGTCAAGACAGTCAGCTCTTCTTCTGATGAGAACTGGATGCTGGGCATAAGCATCATTCTTCCAGTGGCCATATAGTCGATACCTAAATAAAATATGATTTAACCAATGTAAAAATAAAAGATTTTATGCAATAAAACTTAATTTTTTTTTTTTCAAAAAGATGAAGTATTTAAAATTTTTTTTTTAAATGATGAAGTATTTAAAAATAAGAAAGCCAATTTGCAAGTGAAATATACTATGTAGTTAAGTACCTTAGTTCGTAAGGGAAGTGTTTTAGGAAGTTCCACAATTCTTCAGCTATGCAGCAGTTGCACCTCAAAAGTGACTGGCATGGAAGCAGAACATCATCAAGCACATTCAAGAAGCCATAGTAGGCTACATCATCCTCAGGTGCAATACCTCCATCATTTCGCTGAAATCAAATATGCTTAAAATTAATCATTTTAATAGATTTATCATTTTGGTAATATAAAGCTTGCATTTATTTCTTAAAAAGATGAAGTTAATTACTTCATGTAAATGTTAAGTGTTTTCTTTACAGATGTGCACAGTTTTTGACATTTTATTTTAGGACCCTTTGGTTTTTCAAATGTAAATGACTTAGCATTTTGCACTGAAAACATACTTTGATCATGAATGCTTTTCCCATTCTCATGAATTTAACCAACAGGACAGGGTCTATTGAGGCATGTGGTCCTAGATATGACAACATTGGAAACACTTTGTGGTGAAGTTGCTGGAAAGTCTTTACAGTCTCTATGCCTGATTTGTCTTTTGGATATTTTGATCTTCTCCTTCTCAGATAACCAGATAATCCACAGTTTCTGAAAAAAAGTAAAAAAAAAAAATAAAAACAACATGGTTATGATAACAGTTTTCAAATAAAAAATCATTTAGTCCAATGGATAAGCTAACTTTTTTTTGTTTAAAGAAAATAAAAACTTAAATCAATATAACCATTAATTGCTCTGCAGTATTCACTTCATTTCTACAAACTCTTTGTAACAGACTTATCTTTGTATTGCAGCTCAGATGTGAATGCTTTACAGACATTGACAAGTAACAAAAACTCACTGATGATATAATGGCTCAATGGCAGCATGGATGAAGGTACACAGTGCTTTTGCTATGGGACTGTAAGAAACAGCAAAATATTCAGGCATCCGATCCAGAATTGCCTTAGCATTCTCCCAAGAACCAATCTCCAACAAAGCTTCACACAGTCCAATTTTCTGATTATTGGCACGCTAAAAAATGTCAAATCTCTAATTAAAAAGTAACTTTATTACAGAACTGTATAATGTAATTTATTACTAATAACAAAATAAACAAAAAGATGAAAAAAACAACTTAAAAATTTGCACATTAAGTAACACCAACATGAAAAGTTGAAACCATTAACAAAAGTTATCAACATTTTATTATTATTAAAATATAAAAGGGAAGTAAAAACCATTTAATTAAATAAAAATAATCAGATGAATGATATATGAATTTAATTATTTCAAATTATCATTTCACACAAATTAATTGTTTCAATAAGTTACCAAATCAATCTTCATTGTATCTTCTTTGTCCTTATCATCATCCTTTTTGTCAGACAAGACAAGAACATTTAATTTTCTAGCGTAGACTTTAGCATCTGAAACCTCTTTGTTGTGATAGGAAACAATGTCTGCATCACTAGGCAGTAGCTGAAAGATTGACAAATTTACATGAGACATAAAATCAGAAAAGCATGTTGTCAAAAATATTCTTTATATACTTGGATCTACCAAACAAAGGGTCTAACAACACAGATATGAGTATAAAGAAAATGTAATGGTCAAGAAGAAAAAAATGTTCTTCATACAAATATTTAATTAATGTGTGTGTACAATTTTCAAACATAAAAGTTTTAAAACTGTTTAGTATTTCTGATATAGCTTTTATTATTTATAACTTACATGAGGATAAAGATCATCAAGGCTGACTAGCTTGTGTTTCAGAAGCAGTGCTGCAATTTTATATAATGATGATGGAATATCTGATCCTTGAGATGGCTTAAAAGAAAAAAAGTATTTATATATATATACATAATAATTTCTACATAAAAATTACAATCATAAAGAGCTAATTCGGATGTACATTTAAGAAAATAACAAAGCAACAGCTACTAAAATGCTTTTTAATCTCTCTCTCTCTCTTACTGATATATAAATGCACAGAAGAATGAAGGAATGGTATCTACCTCATAGAAGTGGAACCGGAATCCAAGTACATGGCACAGGGTCTGCCTGTCAAGAACATAGGCATGTAACAGAGGAATGTAGAAAGATTCATGTTCCAGATGACATTCAAATGATTCCAGTATGATGTCAAGAACACGATTTGGATCAAGATCAAAACAACCTAAAAAAGAAAACATTACATTTATCTATTATTCAAGATAAAAAAATTTTCTATAAACTTCTTTTTAAACAGAAATATTAAGTGATATTAGAAACAAAACAAATTAAAACAAACAAAAAAAAAACTATTGTGGAGAGGGATCTGCAGTAACAAACTTGTTTACCACAAAAACAAAAAATAGAAAAAAAAGAGGATAAAATATGTTACTTACCAATCAATGATTTGATATTTTCTAAGACTTGTGTGTAAGTCAGCTTATTGTAAGCTATTTCCTGATTCAATTCTGTAGCAAGTTTGGAATAGCCCTCACTTTCTTCACGAAGCAAATTAAACTTTTGTTGCTTGTAGCTGGAAAAAAATATAAATCAAATAAGATTTTTCACAATTGACTATTAAACTGTTTAATACTGTAAAGATTTAAAATTATAAAAGCTCACAATATTTAGAAAAACTGAAAATCAAATTAATTAGTGGCAAAATAGTTTTCCAAACAATCAAACTGCAATAACCACTGATTTTTCTTTAGATGCAGCAGCAGACTGTACCTTCAGAACACATCAAATAATTTGATATTTGAGCCTTTAATGCACTTTAACAACAAAATGTCGATACATTGTAAAATACATACTATAATCTTGTTTTTGTCTTGACAAATTTAGCCTGGAACTGAAGTTTGGATGGTATTAAGCCTGCAGCTTCTAATGTTTCCTGATCAAGACGTTCTTTTAGAATGGCTTCCGATATTATGCCCTAAAAAAATTTAATATTAATAATACATTTAATACAAAAGATTAAAAAAAAAAAAAAAAAAAAAAAAAAAAAAAAAAAAAAAAAAAGTCATATAAATAAAAATTTACTCTGAATGTTTTTCCTTAAAACAACAAATATATTTAAAACCAAATTAAGATAAATAGTAGATCTAGTTTTTATTAAATATTGGACCATTTAACAGTTTGTGCTGATTTGTCGATCATAAATTGATGGCATACATACAATGAACAGACAAATTATCAAATATACTAATGAGATGAATCAAACAAGTGCTAAAAACAAAACCAAACAATTTAAAGTAAATAAATAAATAATTGTTACTCACAGTACTAGCACCAACAAGTGTAATAAATTTTTCCCGCTGTATCTTGTCATCAGAGGTACTCGTCTCCACATCTGTAATAGTTTGGGATTCCCGGAATAGATTAGGAACATATCACTGTAATTACCCACCCCAACCCACATGTCTTTTTTAAAACATCTACAGCCTCAAAATTAAAGGAAAACTTTCAATCTAAGATGAATACCATAAGAAACATTGTTCATTGTAAGATTAGCTTGCAGAAATGGTGTTAACAGCACATTTGCATTTTGCAATACAGCAAACATTGTCAAATATCTAAATAACAGTTAAAATTAACCACACATAAAACAGTTAAAAAAATAAATAAAATAAAACTTTCGGCAGGATTTCTCCTTTACAATCATTAATAAAAAAAAAAAAAATAAAAAAATAAAAGCATTAATTTAACATTATAAAAACAAAAACAAAACTTTCTGCAGAAAATGGAAATTATAATAAATATTAACCTATTTAGTATGTGAAACATACACATTTTCTTATTTTTTATTGTCAAAATCATTAGTCAACACTGTCTTATATTCACAGTTCACAATAGAGGCAATTAAAGAATTCATCCATGAACATTTTTAATTAACATTATTTCCTAAGCAAAAATACAGATGATTCCACGAATATGATGATAATCTTGAAGAGATAACACTGTCAGTTAAATAGAATTTCTCCAGTTAAGCTTAAAAGAAATCTTCTTGATATCCAGTCAAATCCAAAGGAAAGTATCACAAGTTTCTTCACCAATACAACTGATTGCTAATAACAACATTAACATTTTCTGTTATAACAAGATAGAACCCCCAAAAGGTACTTAAATGGCTCAAGGCTAGCCCCGATTTGAAATATAGTCCCAAAATAGCATCAAGTATTACCAATTATTCCAAGGATATCAGCCAGCAGTGAGTGCAAATCTTTCAGATGGTCCTGAAAAACAAGCAAAAGAAAATCAAAGCTGATTGCAAACATAATTAGAATTATCTTTATTGAATACAAAAAGATCTTGAGGTTCTAGAAACCCATGATAAAAAATAAAATATTTCCCTCACATAATATATTATTACATGTCTACACACACACACACGTAAATAAAAGATCAAATAAAAGGGGCAAAAAGAGAACTTAAAAGATATTTTGTCCATTAATATATTCTTACACTGATGTCTGCTAGTGCACTGAGTGCCAATTCTTGTTTCAGCTGCCCTCTGAGCACACACCAGCATAAATCATAAACAGCATGCTTCACTGTCTGTGAGCCAGGATCCCACAAACCATTTCCATCTGCAAGCTTTTTGCACTGTTTAACACTGAAACATGATATTTTGGATGATTAATTGAAGTGTAATTGTCTGAGGTTTCACATAAAAAATGCATTAATAAAAAAAAAAAAAAAAAAAAAAAAGAAGAAAAAAACACACACACACACACACATACACAAACATCATTATCATGAATATGTAATATCTAAAGACGTTTTAATAATTTAATATTAAAACAACTTGTTCACTGCACTAATATATTTAAAAATTATATAAATGCAAACAAAGAAGATTTGAAACTTCTTTAAAAGACGAAAAGATTCATAATTAAGTTTACTGAAGAAAAAAAAAAAAAAAAAAGGAGTGTTAATAGTACTAATTACTAGTACTACTACAATACAGTGTACTAATCTGGTTCCGAACATCTTAATTCATTATTTAACATAAACGTGTGGACTATTACTCTAAAAAACCACTGCATATCACGTAAAGAAAGTATCTTTCAGATTTATTCTTCCATTTAAATATATTTTTATTGTTATTTAAAATATTGTGTTAGTAACTGTACTTTTGAAGACTTCAGTGGTCATAAATGATAGATATTTTAATTTATTGCGAGAAACCAGTAACTGTTAAATAAAGATAAGAACTTGAAATAAGATTAAAATAAACTTGAAAAATAATGTATTTATACAAGCGTACATTCTGCAGAAAGATGAAACAAAAAGTACAACATACAAATCTGATTTTCCTGATTTTTCCCAAGATTTGCAAGCATCCGGAGTAAGGCACGAGGACGCCATTTTTTTCTGGTTACAATTTTGTACTTTGTACACCACTACCATCAATTTAGTTGCGCTCAAATTCAGTTCATTAAAAACCGTAAAGTGCTGGAAAAACAAATTAATAATAAATAAAATAAAAGTACATTAAACTATTTGACATAGCTTCAAAATTATTTTATTTCCACATATTTTTTCTTTTATATAAATCTGACTTGTGTTTAAATTACAGGATACAATAATCATTATTAATAAACAGAAAAATCCAAACAGCTCTCCAGTTTACACCAACAAACAAAACATGAAAGAAACTCAGTTTTAAATAGTCTATAAACTTTAAAGGTGTTGTAGTTTTAATTTTCGAAATTTTAATATTTATTTTTATCACATTTTCAAAACAAACAAACGACATAGAGAACTGCTATTTTAAAAATTATTTCATCTTTAATTATAAGATCACTGGCAGATTAATATGTTGGATGTAGTTGACTGTGATCTAAACAATCGATCTGAGGAAAATTACATGCGTATACATTTTGTTTAGACCCCCCCCCCAAAACCCAACTTTATTACATAAATCTATGACACACATTGAGGACTATCGAATCTTTGAGATGTTTCATCCTTTTAGACAAGGCGGGAATTAAACGTACCAGTCTATTGCAATTTAGCTCAGAATTATACAATAAATACATATATCCTTTAACTTGTCTGCTTTTACAAACAGTAAAATTTACTTCAAAATTTCATATTTAATATTCATTTCCATGCATAAAACATATTATTATAGATGGCATATGCAATTATTATAATTTTAATAAATATATTTTCAATTCGAGATTATTAAAATGGCAGCCTCCACAGATGGCAATCTGAAAATAAACAAGCGTGAAAGAAAATTGATTAAGAAACAAAATAAGGCGAAATATATTTTGATGAAACATGACGGTATTGGAACATGCGAGGTTCCAACGAAGGTGAAATTAAAGAAATATTATAAAGGAAATATAAATGGTTAATTTCACTTAAAGAGCAATGATCACGAAAACCCCATGATAATCACCATTACCACTATCATACTGATACTGATGATATTCAATAGACAATACTTATACAGATAATTTGATTTTGTCTCAAATATTACCAGTATAATGTTTATGAAGAGCACAAAATTTTGTGGTAATTTTATTATATTCGTAATAATTTATCGTATATTCATAAAGTATTGTGCACATTTTGTCCCAGCTTGAAATAAGGTTAATGCTGTAACAGCGTTAGTCACTTAGTGTGTTATACTTAAACAGTTACAGTGTTACTGTGTTAGATAATAAGACATTACACAACTTATAAGGTTGATGCTAAACGCTGAGCAGTTGTCACAGTAATTGGTACCAACATCTACAAGTGGCACAGAAAATGGTATCAGATTTCCCGTGGTTCAGAAAAAAAAGAAAAAAAATTGACACTGGAAAAAAGGGCACTCGAAATTTTTTTTTTTTTTACTGCTTACTGACATTTAGTTATTGGTAGTAGGTGAAGTCCTGTTTACAAAAACAATTAATTATTGCACATAAAAAACCAGTGCATGAATAATATTTGAGATAATGAATTAATGTCAGAAATAATATAATCCGCAGCTAATGTCATATTTAACAATTGTTGACATTCATAATTAAACAGTCAAAACAAATGTAAACCAAAAACAATCCGCCAAATACATATACATACATATATAAATACATACATACATACATACATATATGTTTGAAATTACATTTTGGAGGATATTTGAACATTTCTGTATGTTTGAATGTACTCATGGATCTATATATACACACACACACACACACACATAATTCCATTAGTGTTTGATCATGATCATATAATCCATTAAGTCCTCCTTACAAAAACAATTCATAATTGCTAGTCACAGCATGTGCTGGAAACCTCATGATAACCAAAACCAAGTGGCTGAGTAATGCTATGTGTTGAGTGATGCTATGCATACTGTATTTTTAAATGTGATAATAATGTGATAATTGTAGTATTAAACTGAGTTATAATATTGTACTTTGTTGAGCAAAACCAAGTGGTTGAGTGATGCTATATATTAATATATATATATATATGTAGCAATATTGCACAAATAAATTGTATTTTCAAAAGTACTTTTAAGGTGGGTTTTTTTTTAAGCAACTATACAAAACAAATAAAATAAAGTGCCATTTTTTTTAAATTTTCATTGTGCCATTTCTTCCAGGTGCCATTTTTTCCATGTATCTTTTTTGCAGTGCCATTTTTTCCTACATCCAGATTACCCACCCCACCAGTTTTATTTTAACCACATAGAAGCAATAAAACCTTGCACTTTATATCGGTGCACCAAAAAGGTTTATAAGTGACTTAGATAGTTTATCATTGTGAATGTTAAAAGGTACAATCTACCATAATATGATCTATACCAAAACTGAATATTGTGTTTTGAATTATCTATTAATTTAGATTCTTATTTTTTGTACATTATTTTGTCATTTTTTTTTTGTTTTGTTATGCACAGAGTTTTAAAGATATTTATATGTACTTTTTTCCAGATTTTGTGCATTAATAATGGAGGTCTGGATGCTGATATGACTTATGAAAAAATTATGGAACTCTTTAATCCATATGGGACAGTAGAAGATGTTATTATGCTGTCCAAAAAACCATACTGCTTTGTTTGTTTTGAAAATGTATCAGAGGCAGATGCAGCTTACAATGCCCTGAATGGGCATAATGTCACAGGAAGTCTTTATTCACAGCAGATTCGATTTTATATTACATTTGTTAACCAAGGTATCATATATATTTTCAGTGTATAATACCAGTCTATACAATTAAATGTATAAAACTTGATAAAACTTAGAGTACTCTTTTACTTCTTTTATTTTTTATCAGGTTTATTAAATTAATAAGTTTGTCTTCAGAATGCTTTCCATTACAGTAAGCTTCTTAATTTCTCTCTTAACAAAATGATGACTATTGAAGAAGAGCCTTTGTTGTTGTTTTTTTACATTTCCAATATCTCAATTTTGTAAATTGAAGCTGTTAAAATTTAACTATTTGCTATTCAGACCATGATAAATATTGCTGGGAAAAAAAATATAATTTTTAGATCATTTAGTATTGTTAATTTAAGACATCATATATATGTATATACAAAACACACACACACACACACACACACCTACACCTGTCTCTCTTTATTAACATCAAATAAAACTTGTGCAATCTTATTTTAGAACAATCTGTATTATTATGTGTGTGATTTTAGAAATACCTGCATTAAAGTAAATCCACATATGATAGGAAGATGCACAATTTACTTATTTTGTCCCTTGAAAAACAGTTTTAGTAAAATATTTTAGCCAAAGTAAATTTAAAAGTATACTGATGTTTTCAGTGCCTTCTTCTCTTGGCCCCTCGTCTTCATTACCTCCTGGTTTAATATTGTTGGAAAATTTTTGACTCCAGAATATGAAGAAAAATTACTTCAGTGTCTTCAATGGGAGGATGAAGATGATAATACAGGTCATTTTTTTGGATGTGTTGTAATATAAAATTAATTTTATATTAAGAACATTAATAGTAAATGTGGTTATTACTTTAAGTAGCTTCCACAAACACAGTCAAACTGAATACTCTGTAAAATTTGTTTAAGTTTATTTTTGAAAAGGTTTTAATTCAGTACTTGACATAACTTTTCTCCATTGAATTTAAAAAAATAATCTTAAGATAATCTTCTGTTTCATAACAAATCCAGTTTAATTAGTTTTCATACTTTTTATAATTATTTCGTGTTTTACGTATTTAATGTAAGATTAACAAATATATTATTTAAATTGTGTTTGGTTGCAAAAGCAAAAGGAAAACAAAAAAAGATAAATATTAGTAACAAATACCATTTTATCTATAAATTAACCTGTAAATTACCAACATTTTTTACTTATTTCCAGTTCAGAAATGTCTTAAACATAGGAATGTGCAACACTTTGGCTTTGAGTTTAAGTATGGAATAAACAATGTGGATCCTAATGAACCACTACCTCAGGGTATTCCAAAGGAATGTTACGAAATGCTGAATCGAGCTTTGGAAATGAAAGTTGTGCATCATTTTCCTGATCAGTTGACTGTCAATCAGTATAAACCAGGCCAAGGTTGATACAGTTTTTTATTTCTATCTATATTTCATTTTGTCATTAAAAAAAAATAGCAGTATTTTACATTGTAAATTATTCAGATTTTGGGTTTATTTTTGGGGGGCTTTAATTATCATCTTCAGTACTTTATTTATCTTTCAGGTGTCATATATAATATAACCATTTTATCCAATTTATGAATAAAAAATTCTACATTTTGTTTCCATTCATTTGAATAAATGAATATTTTGCTTAAAAACATTAGTTTAACATTTTAGATAATTCCTTTAATCATTTCTATGAGAATAAACAGTATATATTATATTTATTATTGTGAAAACATATAGTTTTCTTTGTGTTTTTGTAAATAAAGGAATTCCACCTCATGTTGATACTGTGTCAGCTTTTGAAGATGGGATAATGTCTTTAAGCCTAGGATCTCAGGTTTTGGTTTTAATTTTTAAAATTATTATTATTATTATTATTAAAAATGTATAGATAAAGCACCTGTTTTCTGTTTTTATTTTATTTTCTGCAGTAAAACAATTCTGAAATGTATTTTAAAATAATCAGATTCTTTGTTCTTTACATTTTTTTGGTAACACTAAAATACATTAAATTATTTACTAAAATTATTTCACCATGTATCTAATATAGCCTGTAGTCAGGTTGTTTTTCTTTTATCATGAAACATATATCTCATTCTCTTTAAGTTAATAGATTTCATATTGGTTGCTGTGTCACTTCACAGAGTATTTAAGCTTACATATTTCTGGGCAGAAATAAAGAGAATCTTTTAATCAGTTATGATAATATCTGGTATTAAATCTTTAGCTCTTCTTCCTCCAAATATTTAACTTAATTTTTCATCTTGATTTTTGTACCATTCCACTGAGTTTCTTACAACAATACATTTTTTTATTTAGACTGTGATGGATTTTCGTCATCCCGATGGACAACATCTGTCAGTATTGTTACCAGCTCGCAGCTTAATTATCATGACCGGTGACTCTCGATATGTCTGGTCACATGGCATCACACCCAGAAAGTCTGACATTGTTCCAACAGCTGATGGCAATCTCACTCTGCTCAAACGTGGAACAAGAACATCTTTCACTTTCAGGAAATTAAAAATACAAACAGGTTTTTCTTTTTAAATATGTTATTATTATTATTATTATTATTTCTTTCTTTTTTCTTGCTAGTTATTTCAGTTGTCATTCCTTCACAAATACATTCTTGCGAGTACAGGAGTGGTTTTCAATTATTTTGTTTCTCTACATTTTTGTACACTTGGGAAATAAATGTTCAATTCCAAGAAAGATGTTTTTTGTTGGTTTTTTTTGGTTGAGAATTATATTAGGGAATATTTAAAAAAAAAAAAGAAAATAACAAATAAAGCTTTTTTCTTTATAGTTTTCATGAGGTACTATTGTTTTAATTTTTTGTAAGAATCATGGTCCAATTTGGCTTTAATTAAAGAAAGCTACATTTCTCATAGAGAAGATAAATAAAAACAATATCTTAGTTTTGGTTAGGCATGTTAAAAAAGTCTGCTGTTTAATTGTTTAATTTTGACAGCTTTTTTTCTATGAATTGTTTCAATTGTTTAATTTTTGAATTTATTATCATCCTTTTTATCAGATGATGAAATGACAAATGAGAAATCACATAATCATTCAAGGTAAGATAATCTGTCTTTATTGTTTGTCCTGTGTATAATCATCAAGCATTATATATTCATATTGATTTGTTTAAGATATAGTCAATGCATTAGTTCTGTAATAATAACATGTCTATGTGTTCAAACCATATTAAACCTTTGTTATCCTTTGTTAAATTGTTAATATTTAAAATTATAATTTCTGTTCTTTCTCAGCATTTGTTTTAGGCAAATAAATTACGGTTTAAATCAAGTTTAGCATAATTATTTAATTTTCAGAAATACCATTAAATCTAATACATTTTCCTTTTTCCTTCTTCTTTGCTTGTTAATATTTCAAGAAAGGCTAAAAAATCAAATCTAATTTTTCATTTCAGTTCAGCTATACCACATTCTGAAGAAGAAGCCATAGAATTGGAAAAGTTACATGTACATGAGGTAGGATATATATATAGGTGTATGTATTTACTTGTCTGTTTTATGTATGGCACAACAGCAACCAAACAAATGAATGAAAGCAAACTGAGGTGTCACTGACTAAAAAGGGAGTTAAATTTTTTATGATGTACTATATTAACTAACAGCCATGAAAATCTAAGAACTAACATTTCATCTGAGTAAATCAAAATTACTAATAGTATTAATGTCTTCATTGTGGAGCTGAATTAACTGCAATTTAAAACCATCCACAAAACCCCCAAAACTAACATTTCATCTGATAAATCATACTTGTATATAGTTATAGTATTAATGTCTTGTCTTCGTTGTGGAGCTGAGTTAATTAGATTTAAGGTAGTAGGTCTGATGCATTGGCATCAGTGTGACTGCTAAAGTGGTCAGTTTAGATCAATATTATGACCATTGTAGCACTTGTTTAACATATTGAAAAGGTTAAAGCAGTTATGTCCTATAACAATAAAACTGTTGTGAAATACAAAAGAATATTTTATCTTTAAATTTATTATAAACTTTAAGATCATAAATATAATACAAATAGAGAGTTAAAAATCAGCAAGAACAGAAAGTAATGCTTAATATTATAATGATAAAATGGTTTGTTATTGTTATTTCAAAATAATAAAACAAAAAAAAAATTAATAAAATCATCTTTTTAAAACAGTTTATTTTATTAGTTTTTCTGAGAGTAATTCTGAACATTTGAAGAAACAAATGTTATTTTACTATTTTTACAAATAATGTTTGCCCATCTAATTTCTGTTTTATTGTATAAGAAAATGTAGTTCCTAGCTGGTAATGGTGTTTCATTTCATCATGGATATAATCAATAATATTAATAGAAAAAATATTTTTATGTTATACATTGAAATTTTATTTTAATTAAAATTTATTTTGTTACAATAATTCCAGAAATGGATAAAGAATCTTATATTACTGCAAGTATTTGCTAGTTGCTTTCATTTTTCTGAAACAAGCACATATCAAATGCCAGAAAGATCTAAATATATATATGAATGTAAGTAAGTATGTGATGAAGATAATCTCCCATGACTGATTCCATCTTTAATTATTTTAACTCAGGTTTTCACAAAACCATACATAATTTAGTTGCTTTTTTTTTATTTTATATAATTATATAATATATATATATATATAGATTACTATCATAATATTCGAAATGCCTAGATATGATAACAAGCACTTTAAATTAAATGGTGGTAGGATGTTTAAATTGGTAACTACAAAGAATAAAATAATGGTTTAAAAATTCAGTTATTAATATACAAATACACCAGAATTCATTTTCTCATTGTAAATAGTGATCATGCATTATTCCTGGGACTTGTTCATGCTTATATTATTTATAACCAGGAACAAGAAAGATTTCTTGATACTGACCAGTGAGCTTTCTTTTTTCCCCAATAATAATAAAACTGTGTTAATTTTAGTACAACAACATACTTTTAGAAGCTGAAGACTTTCAAGTAATTCTTTAATAACAACAAGGTCTTTTTCTCTGTGTTTACTACTGATATTTTTGTTGTTGTTGTTGTTAACATAGTACTCTGGAACTAGGCAGAAAAACATAATAAATTATTTAGATATACTCTAAATACTTGTTTGATAATAATCTAATATTATTCCTAGCATTTGCTAGTGCTAACATTATTTTCCCATTAGCACATAACTAAAACAAGGAACAACACATTTCTGTTACATCAAAAATGATCACATATTTAAAAATTATGAAGATGATTAATATTCAATAATCATTCCCAACATTTATGAGTACTAATATTTCCCACCCATGTCACCCAAAGCTAGTAGCAGGAATAAATATAGATCTCATCATTCATAATAAAGATTTATAGTATTTGTCAGTGCATGTTAAATTGCAGGATGTGGTCATAATCTAATATTATTCCTAGCATTTGCTAGTGCTAATTTGTTTTTTCCTATCAGCACATTGCTAATAACCAGGAATAAGAATGATCATTATAAGCAATCGTGATTCATTACTATTAATCAAAAGATTGTACTTCTGTAAAATTTTAATTTTTAAATAATGGTAGTTTCATAATCTAGTATTATTCCCCTGCATTTGTTAGTGCTAATTGTCTTCTTGTGAGTACAAAGCTAATACAAGGAACAATAAAGATCTGATAGTAAATTCAAATACAGTTTCTATGCTCTTAAGTCATTATTCCAAGCATTTAATTTTTAATGGTTCTTAGAAATATCAGGAATAAGACCCATTTAATAATTATTATGATTGTGCTAATAACAGAGTGTATATTTTTATAATTATCATTCTTGGTATTATCCAACATTATGGTTGTCAATAATCAAGCATTATTTCCAGCATTTGTTAGTGCTAACATTTTCTTCTTGTAAGCAGATAGCTACTGTTAGGAACAAGAATTATTTGTTTAATAATTATTTATATCATGTTTGTAATTTCACTCAACATGCTTGACAACAGTCTTGTATCAATTGTTGATAATCTACTATTACTCCCAGCATTTGCTAGTGCTAACATTTTTTTCTTGTAAGCACATAGCTAATATTAGGAACAATAATGATTTGATGACAGTTGTAAACCATCACTTAGTTAATATCAGGAATGAAAATTAACTGTTATTTAGGTATTATGAAGAAACTGACAAGCAATACCTTTATCTTAGTTAATAATCTAGCCTTGCTCCCAGCATTTGTTAGTGCTAACATTATTTTCCTTTTAGCACATAACTAATACAAGGAACAACACAGATTTGATAATCATTTTGCATTAAAAATGATCAGTAATTATATTTTAAAATTATAAAAATGATTAATAATCAATAATTATTCCTAGCATTTATGAATGCTAACATTTCCCATCTATGTCAGCACAAAGATAATACCAGGAATAACTAAATATATAATCACTGATAATATAAATTTATAGTATTTGTCAGTGCATGTTAAATGTAGTTATAATCAAATATTATTCCTAGCATTTGCTAGTGCTAATTTGTTTTTTCCTATGAGCACATAGCTAATACCAGGAATAATAAAGATCTGATCATTCAGATTATTGATTTATAACATTTGTTTTCCTACAAGCACATTGAAATACAAGGAACAAGAAAGATTGTATATTTTACATATGGATAATTAGAATTAGGAAACATTTTAAAAATTGACTCAGTTGAATAATCTAGCAATGTTCCTAGCATTTGCTAGTGCTAACATTGTTTTCTAGTCATCACTCAGAATTACTAGGAACAAAAAAGATTTATGTTTTGTTATAATATCTAAAGAATTTTGGCCGATATTTAAAATAAAAAAATGAAAATGAAAATGAAAATCAGGAGAATAAACACTGTTGTTGAAATCTAACATTATTCCCAGCATTTGTTAGTGCTAACATTTTTTTTGCCAGTAAGCACTCTGAAATACCAGTAACAAGAAAGATCTGATTATCAAAAAAACTAATTATATACATATATTACAATTGGTAAAGATGTTTTGAAAAAAAAAAAGCTACATTTATTACCAGATCCAATAATATTAATAAGTTTCTAGTCAGCACGTAGCTAATATAAATATTAATATATTAATATATTTTTAAAACTGCTATATTTTTTAATCATCAAAAATGATTCCTAGCATTTGCTAGTGCTAATTTTGTTTTCTTACTAGCACATAGCTAATTCGAGGAACAATACAGTTTTGTTAATTGATGTACTTTGATATCAGTGTTTATAATAATCTACTTTATTCCCCATATTTGATAATGCTTAATTTTTGTCCCCTAATGTCATGAACCAGAAAGATTTAATAATTATGTGAATAAGTGTATATTTTCATAACTATCATGCTTGATAACGATCTGACATTGTATTTTCAATAATCTAACATTATTCCCAGCATTTGCTAGTGCTAGTATTTTTTTATTATTACAAGCACAGAGCTAATACCAGGAACAAGAAAGACTGTAAAATTAGTTTTGTAAATCATATTTATAATTTCACTGTACATTTTCACATTTATCAAGTGTGGCAATAATCATGTTGTTACAATCTAACATTATTCCCAGCATTTGCTAGTGCTAGTATTTTGTACTGTTACAAGCACAAAGCTAATATCAGGAACAAGAAAGACTGAATAATTAATTATGAATGTTATCTTTATAATTTCACTGTACATTTTCGCAAATACCATGTTTGACAATCGTCTAACTTTGTGTTGTTAATAATCTAACCTTATTCCCAGCATTTGCTAGTGCTAGTATTTGTGTTGTTACAAGCACAGAGCTAATACTAGGAACAAGAAAGACTAAAATTGTTTTGTAAATCATCTTTATAATTTCACTATACATTTTCACAATTACTAAGTTTGACAATAGTTTGACTTTGTGTTGTTAATAATCTAACATTATTCCCAGCATTTGCTAGTGCTAGTATTTTTAAATGTTACAAGCACAAAGCTAATATCAGGAACAAGAAAGATTGAATAATTAATTATGTAAATCATTTTTATTATTTCACTATATATTTTCACAATTACTAAGTTTGACAATAGTTTGACTTTGTGTTGTTAATAATCTAACATTATTCCCAGCATTTGCTAGTGCTAGTATTTTTTATTGTTACAAGCACAAAGCTAATATCAGGAACAAGAAAGATTGAATAATTAATTATGTAAATCATCATTATAATTTCACTGTACATCACCACGATTATTAAGTTTGACACAATAGTCTAACTTTGTGTTAATAATCTATCATTATTCCCAGCATTTGCTAGTGCTAGTATTTTTTTTTTTTACTTACAAGCACAAAGCTAATACCAGGAACAAGAAAGATTAGAATTAATTTTGTAAATATCTTTATAATTTCACTGTACATTATCACATTTATCAAGTTTGCCAGTAGTCTTATTTTGTGTTGTTAATAATCTAACATTATTCCCAGCATTTGCTAGTGCTAGTATTTTTTATTGTTACAAGCACAAAGCTAATATCAGGAACAAGAAAGATTGAATAATTAATTATGTAAATCATCATTATAATTTCACTGTACATTTTCACGATTATCAAGTTTGACACAATAGTCTAACTTTGTGTTAATCTATCATTATTCCCAGCATTTGCTAGTGCTAGTGCTAGTATTTTTAACTGTTACAAGCACAAAGCTAATACCAGGAACAAGAAAGATTTAAAATTAGTTTTGTAAATCATCATTGTAATTTCACTGTACATTTTCACATTTATCAAGTTTGACAGTAGTCTGACTTTGTTTTGTTAATAATCTAACATTATTCCCAGCATTTGCTAGTGCTAACATTCTTTTCCTGTAAGCACTTAGTTAATACCAAGAATATGAATGATTTATTCATCTTAAAATTTGAAAGTATACATAAAAAAACAGACATAATTCCCAGCATCTTCCAACTAGCACTAGCCAGTATAAATAACAATAAAGATCTGGACATTTACTGCTTAGGGATACATTTTAATGTTAATATATTTAAAATTTTTGTAGTTGCTAATAATCTAACATTGTTTGCTAATACCAGGAATAACAAAGATCTGATGAAGTATTTTCTAGGATGGCTAAAATGTTTCAGATATAATTGTTGCAAACTATCTGACATTATTCCCAGCATTTACTAGTGCTAACACTGTTTTCCAGTCATCACATAACAAATACCAGGAACAATAAAGATTTTTTTAAATACTATCTAGCGATACATCACAATGGTTAAAATTTTTTATTTTAATAGTTGCTAAAAATCTGAGATTATTCCCAGCATTTGCTAGTGCTAACACTGTTTTCCAGTCAGCACATAGCTAATACCAGGAATAATAACAGAATTATTTTGTAGAAAAATATTGTAATAGTTATGACATTTAATATTTTAATAGCTGCTAACAATCTAACAATATTCCCAGCATTTACTAGTGCTAACACTATTTTCCAGTCAGCACATAGCTAATGCCAAGAATAATAATAGAATTAATTCCAAAAAAATGTTATAATAGACAAAATCTGTAATATTTTGATAGTTGTTAACAATTTGAGATTATTCCCAGCATTTGCTAGTGCTAACACTGTTTTCCAGTCAGCACACAGCTAATACCAGGAATAATTACATAATTATTTTCTAGAAAAAATTTGTAATAGTTAACATTTTTATTTTTTAATAGTTGTTAATGATCTCACATTATTCCCAGTATTAATTAGTGCTAACATATTTTCCAGTCATTTACTGGTATAATCTAAATATACAATATATATATATCAATTCATCAAAAATTAATAGTTGATGATAATCTATCACTATTCCTAGCATTTACTAGTGCTAATACTGTTTTCCAATCAGCACATAGCTAATACCAGGAGCAATGAAAATCTGGTCATTTATAATCAAGAGATACTTTATAATGACAATGCATCTAAAATTATTACAGTTGGTAGTAATCTATAATTATTCCTAGCATTTGCTAGTGCTGATATTTTTGTAATTATTAACACAAAGCTAATACCAGGAATAAGAAATTTGAAAATTAACATTATTGATAAGAATTTTGCATTATTCTCAACACTTAGTATATTATTTCTGTATCTTCTATTGGCCAATATTAGTAAATAGACAAAACAAGTAAAAAGCAAGTAGATAATTTTTTAAATTCTCACTTGTAACAAATTTACATATCTTCTGAATCCTAATTTATTTTAAATAATAATTGTGTCAAGTGAAAATATGTTTTTTTTTTTTTTGTTTTTTTTTTAATTTTAAATGTTACTGAATCTGAAATTAATGTTTAAAATTGATAGCAGTTGTTGCATAGTTTCAGATACTTCTAATGTGTGTCAGGAATTTACAACTTTTTTTTTTAATTGCTTGTTATTGTTAAATATTTTAAATATTTATTTAAAATAACTTGTTCAGAAGCTGTAATATTTATCTTCCCTATAAATTAAATTTCCAAAAATAATGGAGGGTTCAAAAAATAAAAGAAACAAAAAAACAGAAAATGTTGCACTTACCTGAATATTCTGAGTTTTTCTTTTTCTGTTACCAGTATATCAGTGATTTAAAACAGTATATATTCATATAATGCTAAATAAGTATATGCTGACTGTGACCAGCTGCAAAAGCTTGTTGACTGAAATCTGTTTCGAATGTCACCCTTATATGCCAGCCTTCAGCATATCCTAGGCTACACCAACAAGTGACAATAATTAAAGGATACAAAACATCATCTTCTATAGAGAAACTAATCCTTTAATTTTCCAGCTCTAATTAAGACACTGGCATTGAACTAATTAGACAGTAACAGTGAGTTTGTGGCCTAATTAATGAAGGTAGCCATGTCTGATTTGCATACCTTGTTGTGCCATTGTAAATGCTGTTGTAATTAGACAATAACAGTAAGCTTGTGACCTAATTAATGAAGGTAGCCATGTCTGAATTGGTTACTTTGTTGTGCTATTGTAAATGTTGTTACAATTAATTGGACAGCTGGTGACTTAGATTGAGCACAGCCAGCTTCTAGTCTGTTTTCTTTATGCTTTGACATGATATTTGGTGGAGAAGAAGGCTTGACTGAAAACTTACCTTGTTTTATTGTTGAACATTTCATTGATGTCTGTTGGGGTAATTGGAAAAGTATGGAATGGTTCTTTTTTTTTTTTTTTTCTGAAATAGTTTCTTTAATTTTTATCATGTGTAATATATTAAACATCTGAAATTATTTATTCTCCTTTTCAAAACCTATGAAAAAAATTTAAATTAAATAAATTAAAAAAATTAAAAATTGATGTTGATTTGTTCAGGTGTAATCAGTTTTGGTTGTTATTTTTTAGTTTATACAGGTAGGTGGTATAAATAACTATAAAATTTGGTTAAAACAATGTTTGAAAATGAAACTTTGCATTATGAGTATGTCAATCATTTTTTTTTTTTTTTTCGGATAGCACTTGTGTGTGTGTGTAAAATTATAAATTTAAAATGAATTCAGATAATGCTGGATATTTTTTTTTTACTTTCTTTACATTGTTTTATTTGGAAGATGGTTTTAATTAATCTTTCATTTTCATTTTGAACAAGAAATGTGAAATTTGTAGAAAGTTTAAAAGCTGTTACCTTGGATTTATTGTGTTCATAACAAGACAAGTGAAAAGAATTTCACTACTATTATGTTTCTGTGCACACACACACACACACACTCATACTTATTACAGTCCTAAACATTATTTATTTTGGTACATGAATATGATCCTGATATTCACAGAAAAACTCACATTTGAAAAATGTATTATACTTTATCTGATTAAATAAAAAAATAAAAATAAGTATATATGTGTGTGTGTGTGTGTGTGTGTGTGTGTGTGTGTGTTGTTGGGAATGTTAACTTCTTTGTTTGTGTTTTTATTATTGTCTGCAAAATGAACTGATTACTATTAGTAAATATCAAGTGTGTTTTCTTACTATTTGATTTTCTTTTTCTTTTTCCTTTTTGTTTTGATAAATATTATAAATAATAACCTGATATATATATTTTTTTTTTTCTTCTTATGGTGTTTTGTCTTCTTGATCATATAGTTGGACAGGAGTTGAATAAAATAAAATAAAATAAAATAAAATAAAATAAAAAAAAAAAATAAAAAAAAAATAAAATAAAATAAAATAAAATAAATAAACAAAAATATATATTTGTTCATTACCTTACAGATTCTAATTGATGCATGATTTCATAAAAAAATAAATTTAATATAAGCAATAATTATTTTTTTTTTTTAAATATATCACATTAAAAACAACTTTATAGTCAAGAGAAATACATAATTTATATATTTTCCAAAAAGATATTTATTTCAAAACTGAATGTTTTGCAACTAATTTACTACATTTAGGAAATTGGTAATGAAGATATATAATGCAGGAATAATTGTTGGAAAACTGATTTCTCCATAAAATTATTTATTTGTTTATTTTTATCAAATAAAATACTCCACTATACATTTTTTTTTCTTTTTTAAAACTGGTTTGAAAATAGATAAACCATGGTAATCAACAACAGCAAGCACAGCAATAATAATAGAAATAGTAGTAGTAGTAGTTGTAGTTGTAGTTGTAGTTGTTGCTGCTGCTGCTGGAGAACCCTCATAACTTTTGAAATTAAAATAAAGAAAATGTTTTTTTAATTTTAAAAGAAATAGTAATTAATAATTTTGATAACAAATAAAGAAAGAAAGAAAGAAAGAAATTAAAGAAAGAAAGAAAGAAAGAAATTATAGAAATAAAACAAAATACAGTAGAAAAGAATGAATGAATGAAAGAATGAGTGAATAAATAACTGAATTTTTTTTTTTTTTTTTCCTATTTATCTTAATGATGTGTATTACTTTGACTGGAAATTTAGAAATTTTGACTGGAATTTTAAAAGAATAACAACAAAATATATTTGATTCTGATTTTTATTTATTTCATGAAATTTATTACTGATATCTCAACAGGTTTTCCTTTTAACAATATGTTTTTGTAGTCTGTAAACTGTTTCCTTTTTCTTTTTGTTGTCTGCAATGAAAGCATAATTACATTCATTTATTGATTACATTTTAACTGAAACAAATATATTCAACATATTTATCAAATTACAATGGTTCTCTGGCAACAAATGGACTTTACTGAAATATAAAATTGCAAATGTTGATCAATGTCAGATATTTTTTATTTTTTTATTTTTTATCAATAGCTTCCTCTTAACATTAACAGGAGAACTGTAAAGACATACGAATAGCAAATTTACACAATTTCACACATACATATGCATTTGGAAATAACTTGTGCACAAACACACACATGCACATGCACACACATACACATTGTATACTCCAGTCTTTGTTTTATTCCTCTATACAGACATAAAATACTGATTGCTCTGTTCTTGTTGTTTGTACAAGTGATAATGCCTTGCATTTGCTAGTGCTAGCTTTTCAGTTTGGCAAGCACTTAGTAAATAACAGGAATAAAACATGTTTTTGTATAAACTTTTGTCTGCAGTATTGTTTTGTCTTGTAGTAGCAGTAGTAATATTGTAGTAGTACTAATAGTAGAAATAACAGTGGTAGTAGTAGTAATACAATAATAGTTATAATTGCAGTAATAGCAGTAGTAATAGATTAGTAGTAATAAATTAATAAATACAGTAGTAATCATACTGTATTACTTGTAGTTGTAAAACCAAGATTGCAATCCATTTAATTTCTCTTCTGTTTAAAAAATTTGTGATTATTTAACTTTTATCATTCTCAGCATTTGCTGGTGCTAGAATCCATTCTAGCTAGCACACAGAAAATACCAAGAATATATTAAAAGTTTTCAAATATATTTTATTTTTCTTTGTTTTAAACTGTTGAGTACCTTGAGTGACAGCTAGACCTAGTTATCAGGATTTTGACTGTTTCTGCACTCTCTAAGAATCAGTCCATTGTAATGCCTGGATTATCATTTATTCTAGACATATTACAGAAAATGTTTGACAAGCATCGAAACATATAATCTGTGGAAAGCTTAAATTAAAATTAACATTTGTTTGTTATTGAAAGCCAAAAAATAATACTTCTCAGGTTTATTTAACAAATAATAATAATAATAATAATAATAATAATTAATATTATATGTAATAAACTGAATGATATTCTATATGATATTTACAGAATTATTTTATAGATAGTTTCATGATTAAACTAAAAAAAAATTACTTTGATTAACATTCTGATAATGTGTTAGTAGTAAGAAATAGGATTACTTACAAGAACATTTCATCTGCTGTGAGCAAAGAACTTTCTTAGTCCACTCACTTAATTTTACAGGTTGCTTTTATATCTTACTCAGAACAAAACAGAAGTATCCATTTAAGGCAAAGATTTTGTGGGTTTTTTGTTATTGTTACCTGAAAGTTAGTAGCCATAGTACACACATTTAGTTAAAGGATTATTGTAATCTGACACCACTAAAGTAACCTTAACTTTCTGTTTTTAAATGTTTTAAAACCTTTTAACACCTACTAAGTAATTGACTTTATCTTTAACTGCTAAAAGTTTTTTTCTTATTAATCTGGTAACATTGATTCAAGACTATCAGATTACAATTAGCTCTTCAGTAGACATTTTAATTCCCTTTTAAGCATTTTCTTTCTCTCTCAGCAAAAATAAATTAGGAATAATTTTAAAATTTAATGTCTGAAATCGAATATTGATAAAAAAAAAAAAAATTAAAAAAAATGAATTTCATATAAATGTATTTATACAGCAGTTTGCAAAATATATATATTTGAAAAAAAAATTAAAATAATGAATATTATGTAGATTTAAAAACTATGATTCTAAGGATACTTAATTTACTTTTATTATTTTAAATTTTATGTTTAAATCTTCATTACTTGAATGGATTTATAATAAAACTGAATTATACTTGTTTTGTGTTGTTTTTTTGTATATATTGTAATGTTATTTGTATAGTGCATATCTCTTTTAAAGTGGGTGAAACTCTGAATTTGTCTCCATTTTGTTATGCTTTGTTCTGATATTTTTTTATGTTGTATTTTAATCAGATCATGACTTAATAAATATGCAATATATTTACTATCCTCCTTTAAATTCTAATTTTTGACAAAATTTTAAAATAAGATTATTTCCGAACTATGAATTAAATAAATAAAACAAAACAAAACAAAACAAATTAAAAAAAAATAAATAAATAAATAAATAAATAAAAACATATTTACTATCCTTTCTTTAAATTCTAATTTTCTTCAGAATTTTAAAAACAAAATGTAATAAATTAAATTTAAAAAAAAAATAATAAAAAAAATAAAAAAAATAAAGAACAAAAAACCCCCAAAAATTGTTTAACCATACTTTGATTGATTTTAATGTTATAGATCATTATGTCACATAAGATATGTTTTTTGTTTAATGATGAAAAGAAACCTGCTGCAATCACTTTATGGAAGGTCTTTTATATGTACTTTCACACAGTCTTTGAGAAACTGACCAGGAGTATAAATGATTGCTTGGGGCTCTGGCTGTCATAGAAAATAGCTACATTTAGAAGAAATGATCCCAAAAATAATTTCATCAGTAAATTGTTCATATATTAGCAATGCTGATTGCTACTATTATTTTGCCTGTGTTATTTATTAGTTGTTAATATTATTGCCTACATTGTTTATTATAATTATTTTGCTTGTTTAATTATTTTAGATGATATAACTGTTGTTATTATTATTATTATTATTATTATTATTATTATTAATATTGTAATTGTATTATGTTTTCTCTTGTTTTATTTATTTAATTCATTGTTTGGAAATAACTTTATTTTAAAATTTTGATGAAAATTAAAAGGAGGATAGCAAATATTTTATATTTATTAAGTCATGATCTAATAAAACGGGGAACAAAAAAATATGAAAACAAAGTATTGTAACTGTGATTATTGTTAATATTTTGCCTCTATTGTTTATTAATATTATTATTGTTTGTAAAAATCTTTTTCTTCTAGGTGTATGATGAAATAGCAGGTCACTTCAGTGGAACACGATACAAAGCTTGGCCTCGTGTTGCAGACTTTGTAACATCAGTGCCAGTTGGTTCTCTTATGGCAGACATTGGCTGTGGCAATGGAAAATATTTAGGACTCAACAAATCTATTTTTGCAGTAAGTTTATTTTTATTTTACAAATTTTCAAAATAAATTTTTCTTCAAAACCTATATCTGAAATAAGCACATATCTGTTGAAGTAGTATTATCATAGCTAGCATTATAAAAATAGTTGTTACTGATATTAATAGAAACAATCACCATCTTCTTTAATGATTTTTCAGTTTATTTATTTGTTATGCATTTATTAAACGTTCAGAAATTTAATAATTTGTCAGTTTTATTTAAATCTGGGGAGATATGTATCATTATCATTATAAAACATATGGTTAAATAAAAAAAAATTGTTTGTAGGTTTGTTTGTCATTTACATTTATAAAAAAAATGTTCCCCTTCAACATCTATGCATTCCTAATAAGCATAATAAGCATTTCTTATAATATTGTACTAGTTTAAATCATTAGCACTCAAAGAATGTGTTGTTGTTCTTGTTTTTAGTAAATGATTTTTAAACCTCTCAGGAAGATAATGAATATTAGCTGTTTCATATTGTAGATTGGGTCTGACCGAAGTTCCAGTTTATCTTCAATTTGTCAGGAACGTCAGTACCAGGTGTTTGTAGCAGACATCCTTTCTCTACCTCTCAGATCCAACACATTTGATGTCTGCCTCTGCATAGCGGTTATTCACCATCTGTCAACTCAGGTTTGCATTTATTTAACTGTTTCTGATGCAGCAGATAAATATTCAAATTCTTTTACTAATATTAAATAATGATATTCACTAATATTAAATAATGCATTGATAATGACCAAAAGATGTTGATCTAAATGATGGAATATATTTATTTCAGGAAAGAAGAAAGAAAGCTGTTTCTGAACTAGTTCGCATCCTTTGTGATGGTGGACGTGTTCTCATCTATGTCTGGGCTCTGGAACAGAAAATTAACAAAGTCAAATCAAAATATCTCAAAGATTCCAAAATAGAAACTGACAAGAAAAACAAAGAATTTCGTGATGAAAATCAAAATGAATCCAGTGCAGAAATAGTGGAAACGGTAGTCTGTGATGAAAAATTTAACAGTAAAAAGACAACAGAAACAGAAAAAATGCCATCAAGTGAACTGGCTTCTAACAGTACATTATGTACACAAAATGAACAGGTAAAAACAAATAACCCTGCTAAACAACACAGTATTAATTACCTCAGGTATCTGCATGAAGTGGCAGAAAATGAAAACAATGAAAATTTGGCCTGTGCTTCTTCTATGCATCAGCAAAATCCATGTCAGTCACAGAGCTTGTCTGAAGTCGATAAATATAAAAACAGTTTCAGTCAACACCAAAAGGATGCTCAGAAAACAAACAACAGACAATGTTTGTCACATGGCATGAATGCATCAAATCTCGGTGACAACGATTCAACAGAAAATTGCCCAAATCAGAACATTAATAGTTCAGTTGAAGACCTTTATTCAAATAATTTATCTTCAGAAAAAGATGTCGTAGATGTAAAACTGACAGATAATCAAAACAGAAAAACCGAAACAAACAAGACGACTGTACAAAGTTGTATTGGTAAACTTCCGGTTCATGTCAACAGGACACCATTCAAGCAACAGGACATGCTCGTTCCATGGCAGCTGAAAGGAAATCATTCTGACACTAAATTAGGTTCCACCTTTCACAGGTTTTATCATGTTTTCAGAGAAGGAGAACTGGAAGAGTTATGTCAGTCAGTAGAGCAGTGCAGAGTTGTTACAAGTTACTATGATCAGGGAAACTGGTGTGTTGTGCTGGAGAAACATGTATGAAGATTCCTTTTACACTTCCGTTATTGACAATTATCAAAAGATAATAATATGGGAATATTTTCATAAAGTAAAGAAATAAAATTAATGACACTATTCTTTTCTTTTGTCATTTTCCTTCTTTTATATATAAATATGGTGTGTATATTCATGGAATTCATTTGGATGTATGTACATTAATTTTGTACAAATTCTTAAACAAAAAATAAATATTTTTAAAAAATCAAGATTATCATAACTCTTATAAAATTATGCTCTACATCTTCTTAACAAGCTAATTAAAAGCTGTATATCAAAAAACTTTTTTTTCAGAATTACTATCTATATATTTTAAAGATAAGATCTCAATAAAACTAAACTAATGAAATACTATCTTCATTGGGATACAACCGTTATAAATATTTCAACTTGATACAGATCACAGAATTGAATAATACACAAAGATATTACAAATTTAGCAGTTTATTGAAAGTAAAATAAACAGACATACAATGTTAATTAATAAAACTGAGGAACAGATAGACAATTTATAACTGATCCTGAATGGTAAGCACTTGTTATAATCACAGCTTATACACGTATTATTGTATAACAAACAGTTTCTAAAACTGAAATGGCCGTTGATGTCATTTCCAGTCAGGAAGCAGTTTATAAAATTAAGTATGGTAATACTGTGTATTTTAACAATTAAATGATAAAAATAGTTTTATACTACATTTGGCTATTTATTATTAATAAAAAGTTCATAATAATAATAATATGGAAATCATTTGGCCTTATTATTTCACTTTTCCTAATTCTCTCACTTAAATATTTCTGAGATTGAATGATTCCAATAAATTCACCATTCTCCATTCACCTCCCTTCCAAAAAAAAAAAAAAAAAAAAAAAAATGATGATGTAATCGTTAAGTCTTTAATAAAAACAATATATAATGGGTCAATATTTTTTTTGAGGAAATATCAGAAAGCAGTTGCAATTAAATCCTAATATCGGTGGAATTAATACATTGCTTGTCAATATTATGTTAAGTAGAATTAATATAGTGGAATTCATGATTCTTGGACAAAATTGGAAATTATTTTATAATTATCACAACAGTTTTAAGACAAAAAAAAGAAGTCATCAAACTATATAACTTTAAGTGTCAAAGACAGTATAAAAATAAAATAAAATTTGAAATTAATGTAAAATCTGAATGAAATACATGATTACTGCAGTCATAAAATATGCATATTCTGGTACTTTTTAATGTTCAGCAACAGTTTACTAGGTGTTCATATCTATTTGGATATCCATTCATAGATGCCATAAACAAATCAACAGAAACGTTCTCGCAAAACAAAACATGATCAAAATAAAGTGAATTTAAAAAGTAAATTATTCTGTAAACATTAATGCCAAGGTTCAAGAGCTGAATTCAAATAAAGACAATTGGAATATTTAACAAATAAAAGAAAAACAACAATCACTTCATTTAAGCACAGATATATTTGTTATGAAGTGTACTTTCAGTGAAATAAAAAGGGAAAGCCTTTCTCCCATCTAAAACTGTTAAAAAAGCTCATTATAACATTATTAATTAGATATCATCAACATTCAGATACTGTACAGAAATCAAAGATACTTACTGGAAAATGTAATACTTATTAATTTAAATGTTTTCTCAGTTGTATTTTTAATTTTTTTTTTTTTTTTTTTTTTTTTGAAGTCTAAAAACAAAAACTTAAAAACTTTATTGTGGCTTCTTGAAATTTCTCTGTTATTGACGATTTAAATGGTAATGTTTCCAGGACAGTTTTTTTGGGTGTGTTTTTACTGTTAATATTAATTTCACTGTTCCTATCAATAAAATTAAAAATGAGAGAAAAAGATAAAAAAAAAATGATTCAGCTTTCTTTCCATTAGCATATGGATTAAAAGTACATACATACATACATACATACATATATAAAAAAAATTAGTAAAATTAATATGCACTTTATTAATTAGTAATTTAGCAAAATTATGCACAAATACATGAAAATGCACTTTTTGAAAAACAAATTCAGCTACTTTCATTAAAATGTAACATGAATTTGTGATATTCTGTTCAAAAGCAGTATGACTGTGGTTTTATAATCTAAATCGTACACCTTGATATTCTGTTATAATAAAGAATAATAAAAAAAATCAATTGTAATAAATTAGCTTTTAATAATTACAATGTGAATCAATTCCATATATTTACTAAACATTGATGTTTAATATACTTTGCATACTGAACTTACATAATTTTACCAACAAACTGAATCTTCAGATAACAAAAATGTATATAAACTAAACAAGAGAGGTTGGTTTTTCCAACTTAGATTAATCTGTAATATAACACAATATATATATGTTGTAATTATATATATAATCAAAATGTCCAGGTTATTCAATGTAATGAATATTTTAAGTAAACAAAGCAGATGTCAATTATAAGGGTATAAGTTAGCTGGCCTTATAACAAAATGGCACCAGTTGTTTACAGATGAGAAAAATCTGAAACAAGTAATAAATATCATTTTCACTTCTGTAAAATCCAAACTCTTATAAATTTATCAACATCATTAACCATAGAGGACTCGTTTTTCTTTTCTTTTTCTTTTTTTAAATTCCTTTTAATGCAAGTTGATAAAAAAGGATACACTGGGTTTCCTATTTAAAAAAAAAGAAAAGAAAACACAAAAAAAAAAAAAAAAAAAAAAAAACACAACAAAAACTCAATATACAATTTCAATTATATATAAATAATATTTATAAAAATTACACAATTCAGCTCTATATTATATATATTTTTTTAAGTGCTTCAAACAATTAACCATCTGGCACATGATAATTTTGGTAAGGATTAGCTGTTGTTGTGTTAGGAACAACATATTGTGCCTGAGGAAAGTTGCCCTTGTTACATGCTGATGCAAAAGCTGCCTGTGTTTCAAATGTTGAATAATTGTAATCAGATGTCCCCACTAAACTATACTGCAGAACAGAAGGATGTGTTTCACTGATGAACCCATCACCTCTTTGATCCAGTAGATGTAAATGTGCCTTACTGTCAACATGTTCAATATTTGATGAAAGGTTCTGGTCGTCTGCAAGTATCACAGTATTCTGCATGTGCATTTCGGCCTTTGGGATAATTTCAGCTATTGATGTGGAGGCTTGAAACTGCTGTTGACTGGAGTTAACTAATGTGACTTCTACGGGTATATTTAAACCAGATGTTTGCAGATGCTGCTGCTGCTGATTTGCCTGCAGAGTTGCTACATCATGGCTAACTGTTATAGCCAGACCCAGAAGATCTACAGGTGGATCTTGTGTGGCTGCAGGAGAAGACGTTAAATTAATAGTATGCTTTACATCCGGTGACTCTTCAACCACATTATATTCACCTTCTACTGATCTGCCAGTGTGAACATTGTTATCTTTTTCTGAACTGTCTGTATTGTTGTCTCCGATAACACTGATAAAAAAGTCTGCTCTTCTAACAGTATTTTGTTTTGTATCTTCTTTCCATTTCTTGGGGTCTTTCTTGTGAATGAGAATCATGTGTCGTCTTAAAACTGAGGAATCTGTGAATGTTCGCTCACACAACAAACAAACAAATGGTTTTTCTCCTAAATGGATCCTTTCATGGCGTACAAGAGCTTGTTTTTGGCTGAAACCTTTACCACAAGCACTGCAGACGTAGTCTTTTGTTTCTTTGTGTACTTTCATATGGATAGTAATAGCTGAAGACTGTCTGAAAGCTTTACCACACAGAGGACATGTGAATCGTTTTTTTTCATCATGCATAAACTTGTGTTCTTTTAGTGATTTATCGTAAGAAAATGCTTTTCCACAGATATCACAATGGAATGGTTTGTAACCCACGTGAACATTTGCATGCTGAATGTAAGAATTCTTCTGAGAAAAACTTTTGCCACAAGTTGGGCAAATAAATCTTCTTTTCATTCCCAAATGTTCAGACTTAATATGATATGCTAATACATATTTTGTACTAAATGACTTGTTGCAAACTTCACAGGAGAATTCTGGTTTCACATACTCTGAATCATGAGTTAATTTATGTTGCGCTAGAGTTTTCAAACCTTTATACAGCTTACCACATATATCACAACAGTTCTCTGGTTTTAAGTGTGTAAGCTTGTGTCTATTCAAATCTTTACCAAAGCCAAATATTTTATTACATATTTCACATTTAAACATTTTGGTAATATGACATCTTCTTTCATGCTCTTTCAAGTGAAATTTTCTAGATGTCACATATGGACATGCTTTGCAGCTGTATTCTTTGTTAACATTTTTGGAATCTCTTAGTTTTGGATGATCCCTTCCTGCAATTTCTCTTTTTTCTTTTTTCACATCAGGAGCTGTTGCCAAAGTTTCTGAAGTCCTTTTCTTTGTACTTGTAAATTTTGACAAAGTTTCCTCATTCTTTGAAAGTGAGTTTTTCTGCCTACCTCGACCTTTTTTAGGCTGCAATTCTTTTATTTCCTTTTTAGTAGATGATCTTGTTTTAATTTTGTTTATATTTACTGTTTCTTTCTTCAACCTTTTAGTTCTTTTTAAACGGTGCCTTTTTTCATTAACATTATAGTCAGGATCTAAATGGTCATCATCCTTGAATGTAATATCATCCTCCACTTCCTTATTGTCAACACAATCAATAGCTGCTGTATTATCTTCACCTCCAGAATAACTATCATTATCTGTTGTTAAGCCATTTACTGTTACTTCATTACAGTATGTTAAATCTTCATGTGCTAATTTAGTTTCTGTAGGGTTTTCCTCTAAGACCTGTTCATTATTTTGAACCAGAGAATTCTCATTAAGAAATATTTTTGTCTTTATTTTTTTATTATTTAAAGACTTTTTTTTACCCTGAGAATTAGGTGACTTTTTAAAACTTTTCAAATTTTTGTCAATATCATAAAGATCTCGAAGCACTTTGATAGATTTCTTTTTTGATGTACTCTGAACAGCAGGTGTTGCAGAAAATTCTCTATTTTGTTCTGTTGAACTGATCAGAACTATAGGATCAGGAATACTCGTTGCTGAGGAAAAGGTATTTGGTTTCCCATTTACAAATGATCGCTTCCTAGTTATTGGAACAGTATAACTAGCAACTGCTTTTCTGTTCAAATATTCCATAACTTCATCCTCAACTGACGTTCCGCTAACAGAGGTTAAGTTTTGAGACACATTTTCTTCAACATCTGATTCCATGGGCATTACCTTTTCGTCCTGTTCAAAAAAACTTTCTCGTGATTCAACATGGGCTTCCTTTTCAGAATAGGATCGTAAAAACTTAATAAATGTCGAATGAGCATTAGTTACAGACTGCCAACTCCCCTTCACTCGCAGAACACCATCGTTCTCAAATAGTTCTATACCACCTGTTTGACTTGCTACCGTTTTCAGTAAATCTGTTACATTTTCATGCGTTTGAAATCTTCCAATGTATTCATTGGACAATTCTACAACTGTATTAGAAAATGCCTGTAAGTCGTCTGTTGATCCCATATTTTAAATTACACTTGGATATTAATTATAGTTAAACGTTCCACCAACAAAACAAAATTTCTCCATCTTGGCAAATAAAACAATTTCCGCAATAAAAGAATTTGTAAGGGGAGTAACTCCGGAGACATTATCGGACGCTTTTGGATTTCACTTGTCGAAGATAGTATTATAAAATTACTACATAATAATCAGTTAAATAATAATCAATCAACCCAAATAATAATAATAATAATAATAATAATAATAATAATAATATTATTTTTATTATTATTATGATGATGATGATGATCAATCAAACTGATTTATTTTTTAAAGTTTTATTAGTTTTAGATGGATTATTATTTAATTTGTTTTTGAAAACTAAATATGAAATAGTAGCTACTTATCCTACATTATGTTATTTTGTTATTGAATCCCATTTATTTGGCTAATTAAATGTATACAGAGTGTATTGTTAAAGCAAAAATATAACATACATTTTCCAAACAGGCTGACACAATGAATAACATCTAAAACATCTCAAAATTAAATCAAAAATCAAGAATCAAATTCTCAACACTGTAATCATATACCACATTTTCGGTTATTAACATATTTCAGTTTTATTATAGTAGTGGCACTTTTATCATACTTTTGAGTCTGCTAAATTTTTCTTTTGATCTAGTATATGTTTATTAATATAAACCAGTCTAAATCTTTTCTTTCATGATAGTTTTATTTGTACTACATCCAGTTTTTGTTAATTATAATGTATAACCCATACAATAACAAGATCAGGAGAATGCATTTTCCCTTTTACGTTATGTCAGTTTGTAAATACATTCCCTATAGAATATCAATAAAAAAAAGTCAGTGTTTTTCATTTATTTTATTATTATTATTATTTTAAAATTTTACTGTATAAAAAGAAAGGAAAAATGTCTGTTTTCAGATATTTTTGAAAGTGATTTATTGTTATATGTTAATATTTGCAAAAAGTGATCATTAGCAAATAAAGCCATAACATTGAAAAATACAAAAGGTACTTAAGCTGTATAAATGTTACTGAAATATCATTACAGAATACATTAGAGAAATAATACTGGAAATAACAGCCAGTGCTTTCTAATTGTGACAGTTTGACAAGGTATAAACAAATTCAAATAAGCAGCAACAGAAACAGAAGGAAAATACACCCATTATAAGTTTGTTATGTTGGTCAAAATATTTGTTCATTAAAAGCAGAAATACTTAAAATAATCTGAAATTCATAATTATCTATTAAAGAAATTTATTCACTTTGAAATATGATTTTGTAGAATTTCAACATAAATTTCAATTTTTTTTTTTTTTTTTTATAAATTTAGAAAACTGATGTATAATTTTTACTTTTCCTGTACTTGTAAACTGAATAAGGCATTTGAAAAGAGAGTATTTTTTTTTTTAAATTTGGATATGATCCAAAAATAATAGGTCCAGAGTAACCTTCAATTTAGTGGTTCTCAAAGGGTGTGCCCCACAAAATTCTAGGATCTAGGTGGATATTTGTGATGAAAGATACCCAGTAAGAAATAGGCGGTTGCCTGGAAGAAGATTTATACATTTAAACTCGTTCAAAACGGGTTTTGGCTGATGAGCAAGCACGGCTGCTCAAGGCTGCGCAGTAGTTTACCAGTGACAGTATCAGTGATAGGGTGCGCAAGAGTGATAAATAGCCAAAATTGTTCTTGTGACACATATTCCTATCACTGTCACAGTCACTACCCATCTAAAACTTTAATACTTTATGGAATTTTAGCCTATTATAGCGTTACATTTGTTAAAAGCAAACAGTTGATAAAAGTTTTCCCTCACTGCACAATGCACATTAGAAATATAACCTTTGTACAGTTTTTTGACATTTTAACAGTTCATTGCTTTGTATTTCATCTTACAATATTTTTGAAGAAATTGCCAAGATATGTCAGGCTCATACTTCTCATCAGCACAAAATAGATGATGAATAAAGGTTATATACTCACACAAGGGCAGTAACTCTAAATGTATCCGTGAACATCTCTCACACAAGGGCAGTAACTCTAAATATATCAGTGAACATAGCTCAAAAGGGTGGTAACTCTAAATGTATCAATGAACATCACTCACACAAGAGTGGTAACTCTATATCAGTGAACATGACTCACACAAGGCCGGTAACTGAATGTATCAGTAAACATCTCTCACACAAGGGCAGTAACTCTAAATGTATCAGTGAACATCTCTCACAAGGGAGATTAAATATATCCATGAACATTGCTCACGCAAAAGGGTGGTAACTCTAAATGTATCAATGAACATTGCTCACACAAGAGTGGTAACTCTAAATATATCTGAACATCAGTCACACAATGATATAACTAAATATATCAGTGAACATTGCTCACACAAGGGCAGTAACTAAATGTATCAGTGAACATCTCTCACAAGGGAGAACTAAATATATCCATGAACATTGCTCACACAAAAGGGTGGTAACTCTAAATGTATCAATGAACATTGCTCACACAAGGGCGGTAACTCTAAATATATCTGAACATCACTCACACAATGATATAACTAAATATATCAGTGAACATTGCTCACACAAGGGTGGTAACTAAATGTATCGATGAACTGCTCACGCAAGGGCGGTAACTAAATATATCAGTGAACATTGCTCACACAAGGGTGGTAACTGTATCAATGAACATTGCTCACACAAGGGCGGTAATTCTAAATACATCAGTGAACATCTCTTACAAGGGTGTTAATTCTAAATGTGTCGGTGAACATCTCTCATACAAGGGCAGTGTCTATAAGTAGATCACGGTTTATATGCGAAATAATGAAGAATCTGACATAGATGTACACAATGGTAGACAACCTCAGCAGCCTGCACTGCAACCGATTCAGCCGCAGTATCCTTCTTTCAGTTATTTCTGTATTTTTTACATTTTGCATTATATTTGTTAGCATTTTGTGCTGCAATTTTTTGTAAGGTGTCAAGTGTGCCCCGACTTCATAAAGTTTGAGAATCACTGCTTCAATTAAACATAAAACAATCAATCAAAAAGTTAAAAATAATTTTATTTCTTCATTTACTTTGATGAATAAAGAGCTGCATTAAATTTCAGTTTATGCAGACCTAAATAACATAGTAATATATGAACATTACTTACATATACATCCATATGTACATGTAAAATTGTTTTTAGAAAATCCATAAACTTCTTGGCTCATGTGTTGATGTTTTGATTTGAGACGAAAATCATTATATGCAATTAATTTAACCAGAACTGATACTTCAGGAAAAATGGAAATGATTTAGTTTTATATCTCGTTTTTTTGGAAAGTCGGCCACAAGTAATGTTGAACGATTCTTTAATTTTGTGACCATGTTTTTTTGGTATTTGTCCCTCAGTCGTCCAAATTCCATAATATCTTTAGGTTTTTTTTCAAACCAGAAATTAATGAAGTCCACAAAAATATAACCTGAAAAACACAAAAGTATTAATAAATGTAAAGAACAACAGTAGCAGCAATAACAACAACAGCAAAAATAAAAAAATAAATGTCAATTAACAAATGGGAGTAATAAAAAATAAAATAATTATTGTCTTGTGGTCTGTTTAAAAGCTGTTCAAACATTCAAAACAACAATTATAATATGTAGAAGTAATAATTATATATATATACATATATATATATATATAAAAAAATATATATATAAAAAAACCAAGAAAAAACCCCACTTACAATACACTTCATGAAAGTCAGTTAATGTTGGTGTGTCTGGTCTCAGATTATAAAAGTGACCTCTAAGTCGTTTAGATTTGAGTAAAGTGTAACACATTCCAGTGATGTTGATGCCAACAACTGCATATGAAAAACTGAAAGCACATTTAATGGTCGGATAAAATAAAAATAATAAAAAAAGTTTTCATATTTATAAAATAAAATTTTCAATAATGGAATGAAATATTTCTACTTAAGATATTGAAATGTGTAAATATTAGTTAAGAAATGTTTTTAACTGCTACCATATATTTTATAAATTTAACATTTATTAAGAAAATACATTTTAAATGGATATCATAAGTAAAAATAAAAAAAAAAAAAATAAAGAGTAATAAATCTACTATATTTTTGTTACAAATTATATAAATTTTTTAAAGAAATGCTGTTGTTATGTTTATCTCAAATACTTTAAACAGTTAACACAAGCAACCAAGATAAATTAACATTGATGAAATAATAATACTCACCCATATTTAGGATGATATGACTTATTTAACAACTGTTTGGCTCTGTCAGGATAAACTTTAGCAATATATCTGAAATACCAATTATATGTGCCACTCAGTGTAACAGAAAAACATTATAAATTTCAACATTTATTACAATGATTCTGATTTTTAATCTAACATCTGTTTTTGTGTCAACACTTTAACTCTAAAATATATGTTTTATCCATGCACTGTACAAAGAAAAATTAATAAAAATCACCAAGCAAATAAATTAAACCCCCAAACATATGCACACAAATATTTCATAAGCATGCCACTATAATTATTATGGATATCAAAGATCAATCTGATTAATGTATTACAAGTTTATTTTTCAAACTTTAGATGTTTTATGACTCCTAACAATATTACTGTTTTTAAATTTCAAAGCATTTCCAACAATAATTATTCTCATTTGTTAATTTATAAAATATTAATAAATAAACAGTATGTACATTAACTGATCCAGGCCCAAAATGCCCATTCCTCTAAAATCTGTTCGAGGGTCATTTCCTTGAAACCCAATTTCTGTCCATTTCTTCCAAATTCGCTGTTCCAGTGGTGTGTCAGGCTGCATCAGATTCCAAAGCTGTTGAAATTTAAATATTAGCTATCAATATCCAGTGTATCTAAGCTGAATATCAAAATTCATTTGGAATAAATTGTTCAACATTTTTAGTAAAAATGTATAATCTGTAGACTACTTTTTAATTATCAGTAAAGTATCTTCTATATACTGCTTTTCACAAAGATAAAGCACTTATGTTAAACAGGTTGTGGATCATTGACTGGAATAGGAAAAATTAAAGAAACAGTTTCACAACTATTTTTATTATCCTCTCAAATATCTTGACTAATAATTCAGTTTATCATAATCTGTTTGATAAACATATACATTTCTTAACACATTCTCAACCTCTACCTACAGTCAGAAGTTTTTCTTCATGTTCATCATTATCGGAGTCAAACTTTTCTTGTCTAACAGCTTCAACTTTAGCAACCAATTTTTTATATCCACATATTTGGCAGATACAGACACTCAGTGCACCTGCAAAACTGATTTTAAAAAGAGAAGTCTAAACAAATCAAAGCTAGATAAGCAATTAGGCTGCAAGAGTTACTATTAGGTTACTAAGACCACTTATTATGTAGTTAACATTGGAATAAATTAACAGATGGAGCCTCTTTATTCTGTATATTCAGTATCAAAGTGAAATTACTTGAGATTAAGTTTATTTATATTGGGTAACTTAGTATTTATATATTGTTGCAAACAGAAAATTTATTTTAAAAAATTGTATATAGTCATCTGACCAAAATACATTACTTCCACCTTAGCTATAAAGTGCTACAACATGTATCCTTATTTGAAACATTCATCAATATAAGGTTTGGAAGACTAGACGGTAATAAAAATAAACATATTAGCTATTGCTACAACAGATTTAACATATAAAAATATAGTCATAACTGTTTCTTAGTGGAAGAAAACAACAATCTTAATAAACAAGTGTAAATATATAATGTATTAAAAAAAAAAAAAGGAAAGAAATTGAATTATTTCTTATCATAACATCTTTTTAGAATAATAAGAAACATACAGTGGATGAATTTCTGGCAGTATTTCTTTTAACTCAATAACTTGTGTGACCACTTCAGACACATCGATATCTTCATCATTATATAAATGTTTCAGAAGTGGCTGAAATGACCACTTCAGACTTTTTTCTGAAAAATTATAAAAAATATTTTTATTTAAATTAATTATTTTTAAAAAGCTACATTAGCATACCAAGCATTTTAATATTTTGTTGTTAAAATCATTTTCTTTAATGTGTCCTAAATTTTATGAAATGAAGAGTATTGAAAATGGATATCATTTTGATTGTATTGTTAACAGAAGTAAAGATCTGAACTATTTTTTTTTTTTTTAAATTAAATATTTTATAATCATTGTTTACTCTGAAATTATGTTAATGGAGAAATGATAGAAAAGAATACCTATTTTCCTTGTTCTTGCAGCTCCTGGCTTTTCTGAATATGTAATTCGGAGAAGCTCTGGTTGTCCTGTCCATTTTCTTAGTATTTTTTTGTACATAGGCCTCAAAAACTGCATGTACAGATAGTTGCAAATGTAGAGAACAAGTTCTGTTAACATCTGAAAATCTTTTTCAAGACTAAACTATATTCATATGTTTATTCTGAAATGGAAATAAAGTTAAAGAAACACAGTTATGCTTAATTAAACAATATACAGTACTTGTTATTTTGTAAATTGGGTAATAAATGTATAATAAAATAAAATAAACACGAAAGTATTAAATTAATAATTAAATAAATTACAGATTATTACTTTTACTCTAGAAAAAATATAAATGATGTTGTTACATAATAAAAAACGATAATCATTCAATTGTATAAATATGTTTTCATATTAATTTGTTTCTTTTCTCAGGGCAAAAGTGGTATGTTTCTACTCATAAATAATCAACGGTCATAATGCACCACCTTAAATTAGTAAATCATTAAATGGCTTTAGTGAAAAATTCAACAGTTACATTAACTTAAGATTATGAAGCCTCTGTCGTGTTTTATAACTATATTCTTAACTAAGTTTTTTTTTTTTTTTTTTTTTAAATAAATATATAAATCTGACATCACACTTTCAAACGAACATGATTATTCACTATATTATATTTAGCAGTACATACAGCGTATGCATTACTATTAGTAACTCTGACATGGCAAATATTAATAACCCGGAAATGACTCGATGGAAGTTACCAAGTGAACAGCCAATGACAGCACGACTCGCACCTGCCAAAACGAGCTAGCTGTAATTTAATCAATTGCGTTAGTTTCGAATAAAATATTCTTCAATTACCAATGAACAAAAATATATAAATAAAGGATTTTGTAGAGTATCCTCTATCACTGATTTCAATACATATTCTTATTTTATTTATCGTTGTAAAAATTTACAAATTTCTTTTTCATGTCTGAACTGACAACACTGACCTGACTTAGCAGCATGGCGCGGTTGTTGGATGTTTACTCTACAGAAAGAGTGCTAGACTTTTTACATTTTTTACTTATTTTACAAACATTACAAACATTTTCTTCACATGTTGATGCAGTTGAAAGTCACAGTCAAGGTAAGGAATCAAAACAGATCAGTAAAAGGCACAGAAATTTGTGCATTATGATCATTACTATGCATCCCCTTTTTGTGTGTTTACAAATAGAATCTGTCATTGGTTACTTATGCTTCACTACCGTAACCTAAATTAGTACACATACAGCTACCTAAAAGATGATATGTACAATATTTTCATAATTATAGGAGATTTGGGTAATAGTATTATGCAAATATTGTTTATATATCCGTTTCAAACCGTCGTTTTGAAACATTTTTATGAACCAGGAAATACATTGTTTTTCTGTTTATTGCAAATTATTGTAACACTTGCTCTAAATACAGTTGTTGGACCAGATGACACACGTTTACTAACAACAATTAAAACATCTTACATCACATTACCTATTAGCATAAACATTAAGATTATCAGTCTACTGCTTGTTATATTTAAGATTTCTTTAATTTCATAATATGGATTAATGTGGCATTGTAGAACTGCTTTTAACATTAATAAATTTGGAAATAAAATGCTAATTGTTGAAAATTTAAGCCATATTTCAGAAATAATATTCAAATAATTTTAATGAGATATAAATATTAAAAGCAATTTATATTTGAAAACAAAAAATTAAAATTAAGAAAATAGGTCAATGTAATTCAGTTAAGAGTAAGTCTTGTACAGTGACAGTTCATGTTAATTTTCTTACAGTCTGTTAACCAAGGATTTTACATGGCTAGTATCAACTTTAGTTCAGTAACTCATGTTAATGTTTTTTCCATTTCAGCTTTTATTCAAACAGACCAACATCTAACATATATAGTTGGAGATATCAGTGGTATTCCTTTAGAAGTAAGCATAATTTTCTTCTTACATATTTAAATAAAATTATGTGTTAGTGCATGTGTACATATATAAATATGAATAGATCAATGAAACTAAAAAAAAAAAAGAAAAAATTAGTTTTAAATATATTGTAAATAATGCTTAAATTTGAAAGTATAATTCATTTCTACCAGTATTTGTTTTTTAATCAACTTTTGCAAATAATATATTTTCATATACATGATTAACTAATATAGTTTGTTAATCAAATATTTTTTGGTACACTGTAAGGGTATTATTGGTAGAGAAATAACAAAAATACATTTGTACTTGTTTGTTGTTTGACTGGATAGTTGAGATTAAGGGAACAGATAAATTTATGAGATATGTTATACTGGTGATATCAGTAAATATGGTGATACATAATAAAGCGGTCAGATATCATCAGAAGGTTGTAATTTAATAGCTCAACATAACAGTTATATAAGACTTAAGTGAACTAAATATTGTTTTTAAAAAATGTTTGATTATTTAAAATACACTCATTCTGGAAAGTAAATCAGCATGTTGTTTTACATGTGCAAATTTAAAGTGTTTGTTATCTGTTGGCAAACTGAATCTTCATAAAAAAAAAAAGATTTGCATCAGTATATATTAAAAATAAAAAAAATTCTTTTGTATAATATCAGTTTAATTTCAGTGTTCCTTTTATATTAAATCACGAATAATTAATAAACTTGTATGTATGCATAAATATTTATTACAGTGTTGTTTTGGTTTACTGTTTTGTTTGGGGTTTTTTTCTGTTTTTGTTTTTATTTTATTTTATTTTTTTTGGTATATATTTTTTATCAATAGAACTCATAATTTTGTTTTTGGTTTCAGTTTGTAAAATTTTATGTAATTATTTCTTCATATTTTATTAAGAAACATAACAATACTAATACCAATATTTTTATGTTCATGCAAAACACATTCCTATCGTAACTTTATTGTTGTTTTTTTATTTAAAATAATTATTTAATAAAATACTAAGTAATTGACCACAACCACCATGTTTTGTATTTTGAGAACATTACTTCATTCATAAAAATACACACACACATACAAACACAGACACAAACACACACTCGCATATTTAATCATAACAAATACACATTGAATCATAACATACACACTCACCTACATATATATTTATACACACACATACACACAATGAACATAGACTAATGCAGTAACAGAAAATAAATATATGTAAGACATTAACATATAAACTATTATAAGTGACATTTTTTAATGACAAAATTGAGCATTTCTGCTGTTAATAAAAAATTATATATATATATATAAATGAAAAAATTTATCTCAAAAATTTAGTAAAAAAAAAAAAAGAAATTACTACTAAAGAATTTTATTATTATTAATTATTTTTTACAACAATTCAGTTTGGCTAAATGAATTATTGCATTTTATTTTAATTTGCCAGAAACATTTTAGAAATAATCATATGTATCTGTGTCACGTGTGTGTGTATTTAAATGTAAAGTAATACTTTTTGAACTTTTTGGAAGAAAAGCTTTGAAAATGTGTAATGAAAAAAAAAAAAAAAAGAATTTAGATTTAAATAAAACTGTTGCAGATATCCAGTACTTATAGTTTCAGTAACACATTTTCGATTTGCGGCAGAATTCAATGACATTCAGAAACTACAAAAGGTGGTTGCTAAGAAGTGAATTTTTTCTTGATTAATATTTATGCCTATGGACATAAATTTGGTACACTGGGAAATACTGAACCAGTTTTTAAGACATCTTTGAAGTAACATATTAAATTATGTAATATGGATTAACTCTTGTTTGTTGAAACATTAAATGCATTGTTTGAATTAATTTTAGGATTATTAATCTGGTTAAATTTTTCGAAAATTTAAACAAATAAAATATTAATAAAGAGGAAAAATAAAAGTTTCCTTTTTTATTAACTGAAACGTATGCCATCAGTATTGTTTTATTTGTATATTATATTCATTCTTTTTGCAGTAGTGGACATCATCTTCAGTATATTAAAATGTACATGTGTTTTGTTTTATTCAGATAAAACCTGGTTATCCAGATTCTTTATCGTAAGTAGATTATTTTTTATTCTTGATGTTGATAATGTTATTATTTTGCAAATCAAAATTAATAACTTTTATCCTTAATCAAAAATAGTTTATTTTCTATTGTTACTGTTAACATGGTTGTTACTCTGCAAATAAAAATAAATAGCTTTTAATGATTTTATTATTATATAAATATTTTAGATAATATTTTATAAATCTTTCAACCTAAACTGTTATCTGTTAGATAAGAATAGAATGACTCTTTACTGATAGCACCGTCATGTATTTTGTTATCACATATGTAGTATAAAAACATAAGTGTTTATAATTAAAATGAAGATATATGATATTTTGAAAAATAGTTTTTTTTATTTTTATTTTAATATAAAGCATAAAATGACAATTCAAAAAAAAAAAAAAAAAAAAAAAAAATTGTAAAATAAAATATATTATCTGAAACAAGATCCATCTCTAGTTTTCTTTTTTAATATTTATTGTTGCCTTTGGATTTACTTTCACTTTATAGCTGATCAACATTTAACAGCTGATGATAGACACATTAATTCATATTAACACTGTTAAACAAATAGATTATGAAGCAGAATTATTATCAAGTACTATATCAGTGTTCACAGATTTTAAGTTCAATTGTTGAGTTGTTGCAATTATTTCTAATATTAACTTACTGAAATAGAATATTTTAATAAATGCTTGATGTTGATTTTTCCAGGATTGGTAAACATTTATCAAGTTTTACTTTTACTTTGGTTTTTCTTTTGTTGTATTTTGTACTTTATTTGAAATACAGATTTAACAGCTGGTTTTATACATCTGTTATATACGTGATACGCTTAATGATATGTTTACATCTGTGCATACTTTAATAAATAATCACGAGTCAGATATATAAGAAAATTTTATCAGAAGAAGTAAATAGGTACCAATAATTGAAGCATGAGTAAATAACCATATTGATATTGAAAAATATGGGTTTATTTAACAGTGTATGCCCATTCATTTTTATAAGGTGAAAAGAAATTAAGTATAGGTAGTATGGTAGTGGTGGTATTTTGTTAAGTATGGTATTGCATCTTTTGTTTTTGTACATTTATATAGTATTTGTAATGAAAAGGGAAATAGTTGAAAATTTGTCTGCTTAGACTGATGTTACTGTCTTAAAACCTAAAATATATCATAATATGTTAAAGAAAAATATTTGTTACATTTTAATATATAACATCTTGGTAGGCTGTTGTTACTGAAATTAAAACAATACTTTTATTTTAATATATCAGTTTAACCGAAGTTAAATTTATAATGCTTCAGTCTTATTTCATTTATTTATGTGGTATTTTCTTTGTTAAACGTTTCATTGTAACAGTAGCAGTACATGATTAATGATGCATAACATATACACAACTGGACATATTAATAATTGAACATCAAAATACAATCAATGACATTTTTTTTATATTTTTGTTGATACTGGAAGAATGTGTAGTTGGAAACGGTCGATCTACTGTTGTTTAAATAACTTATACTTTTTCAATTACTGGAGACAGCTGTTATACAGTTATTTACATTTTGATTATTCAAGCAAGAGCATTTATTGTGAGAAAAAAAATAAAAAATGTACAGCATTATTTAATCTGTCTTAATAACAGAATATTGGTTTTGATTATATGAAAATAAATTGAAGTAACTGATGATTGTTATTTGTATAGATGTTTAAATTCAGAAAGGTAACCAGACTGGATATCATATTACTGAGGTAACTGTAAATATGTTCCAAAACACTTGATGTTAAGGTTGACTGAACATTTACAAAAAGAAAATTGGAGGTTGACTGAACATGTCTAAGAGTTAGGTTTTTTTTGTGTATGCAAGTGGTCACGTTTCTTATGTACTTCAGAAATCCGACAAGAAATGTAATCTCCAGTGATGAAATGTTAGTGCAGAAAACTGAAAATAGAGGTTCTTAATTACATCTTTTTGTTCAGAGTATAATCCTTCATTTTATTTGACATGAACCAGAGTTTATTTGCTGCTGATATGATGCAATATTTAGTTATAAAAGAGATTTTAATGATGTAAAAAAAAATAATGAATGGGGGAAAACCCTGCTAGTACTAAGTGCCTTATTATCTTTGTTACTCCAGTACTTACATTAACATCTTACGTACTGTTATGACTTTGTACTGTTAAGATAAGATTTATTGTTGTTGATATACAAATTATCTTTATGTTTATACAAATCTGTTAAACGTGTTATGATTAAATGACCCAGAACAGGATGCAAATTGTTAACATCAGAACTCTGCATCAAGTGTTTTTGCAGCATTTTGTTTAGTAGCCGTTTGATTCCTTATCTGTATTTGTATGTGATGGTTGACAAGTTTAAACTCCCTCACAGACACATTTCACCTGTTTCACATGGCTGCACAAAAAGATTACAAATGCTACAGACCTTTCTGTATGGCTTCCTCCACATTATTGCTTTGTGGAGTCAGTTTGTATATTGATTTCTAGCATTAATTCAATTGTACCATGTCTCTGTCAGGCAGAGATGGGCTGTTCTATTTTTATTTTTTGATTCTATAGTGATATCTTTATTATCATTATTTTATCATATGTATTGAACCTATGCCTTACCTAATCACCAGTGTATTGGCTTAAACTGTTTGATTTAATATCACTGACATAAACCTGTATTCACATCTAACTGATGGGTTAACAAAACAGATTATATTAATGGGTTTAAAAAAAGAAAAGAAAAATGCTTGAATAGAGATCAATATTTTCTTTCATTGGAATAGTGTGCAAAAATTATTTTTATTTTTATTTTTATTTATTTTTTATTAATTTTTTTTGGACAATAATTAGGAAAAAAGAATCAGAAAAAAGCATTGCAGTTTTTCTTTGTCCTTTGTTTGGTCAGACTTGTAAATAGTCTCAGTATCACACCTAATTCCTAAAGGATTGCTGTGTCAGAATTTCAGCCTAACGTAATGCCCTAGATAACACTGGGATTATAAGCTATGTTAACTAAAATATCTGATTACTACTGTATCACTGGCTGCATGTTAAAAAATAATGGAAAGCCATTTACAAATGATTAGCAGACTAAAGATATTGTACTGTATTTGTTTCTTTTATTTTGTTATTCATAAAATTGATAAATAATTATACATCTTTTGAAAATCTCTTTATTTAATTAAACTAAAGACATACAATTAAAGTTACAAGATAATTTTAAACCAACAGATTGAAAGTTTTCCTTATTCATGAAATACAATAATAAAAAATACAAAAAAAAATATATATAAGTATATAATAATTAAAAAAAGTATTGGAAGAGATACTATCTATAAATTATTGTTGAATTCCTGCTATGAACAGAATAGGAAAAACACCTGTGAAAATATCAATCACTGATAAAATATTTATTTGTGCACTGATTGTCAGTGAACAGTAAATCAGATGTATGTAAAAACCTTTATAAAAGTATATCTTGTCTGCTACTGGGAATTATGTTAATATTCTTTTAACATAATTATGTTCCTAAATAACTGTATAAGAAATTAAAAAAACAAAAACAAAACAAAAAAAAATGACTACAAAAACCTCCACGAAATCCTTAATTTTGATATATTCTTCTTTATTTGAAACCACACATATATGTATATCAACAAAAAAGATCCAAAAAACCCCCAAAACAAATCAGCCACACAAAAAGCTCCATAATAGTGAAATAAAATATATTAAAATATCTATTGTGTTATAATGATACTTCATAAAGTTCACCTTAGATGATGGTCCTATTTATTCTCTATCGCTTTATGTCATGCTGATTTTTTGGTTGTTGTTGTTGTTTTGTTTTTTAAAAAAGAGTGAGAATAATTGTTATGATTGTTCAGTAAATTATTTTCCATGACAGATTCATGTGAAACAGATGGATAATATTCTGTATTTCCAATGAGTTAAATCTTATCAAGATTTAAGTGCAGTCATATTTTATCTTTATAGGATTACATGATAACAAACTTATATTTTATAGTAATAGTAACTTTTATCTTTATAGGATTACATGATAACAAACTAATATTTTATAGTAATAGTAACTTTAGGTAAAATGATTATTTTAAATTAATAAATTAATAAATAAAAGAACAAGAAGAGAAGAATCTTTTGGATATCATTTGTAACGATAGACCTATTTTTGTTAAAGGAAATGCTTGCTGAGCAGGCATTGTTTTGTTGAAAGACTTGCAGCACATGGGCTTGTCAGGTCACTGTGATATTGTACAACACAATTAGTTATTCATACAGATCGTGATTTTTAAAACTTTATCAAGTCTCTTGTGAAAGACTGCAACCAGATTTAGCATATTTTTGGGGTTACTTTAGTTTATTCATTTAGTGCTGTTTGGTTTTATTGTCAGATGGAAAAGATGAACAGTTAAATATAAAATAAAATAAAATAAATAAATAAATTATGATAATGTTTTTTAAAATAATATGTTTTTAATGTGGGGATAAAGAAAATTGCCATTTAAAATACATTAGAAGCATCAAGAAGATGACAAATGTTGTTTTTACAGGCTTTCTGCATTATGCTTCAATTAAAAACAAATTTGTTTTAAAATAATAAAAATCTACAATGTAATTTTCCATCCAGTCAGATCTTAATTTAAAATATTTCTTTATTACTTTTTTTTTGGATTAAACTGGGTTAAACATATAACAGACTGTGAAATTTAAAAAAAATTATTTAAAGAAATTAATTACAGCAAAAAATATATATATATATAAATTTGCATTTAAAAGCTATGGAAAATTTATGATAGCTAATGTTTGTTCTTCCTTTATTTTGTACCAGCAATATTTTTCTTTATAATGGAACTTGCTTCATGATGAAATTTTCTGTATATCCTTCAGCTTTACATCTGAAATTTATAAACTGAATTATTTATACCATAACTAAATGGTGCCTTATTAATGCATGTTGTTGTTGTCCTGTACACTAATGTATTTAAACAGTACTACTAGTTCTTCAGATTCATGATCATGTACCTTACCAATCTTATCTTTTCAGAATACAAGATGACAAAGTTTTTTCCAGTAGTCTTAGATTGGATCCGTCCATGCTGGATTTTCAAGAACAGTAAGTTTAAAATAATGTATATATATCTGTCAAATGTTTCTGGTTGAAATTATAATAACTAAAGTTTAAAAAACAACAGTTGACGCAAACCCCAAAACACAAAACAACAAAACAACAGCATCAAAAGAACACAACTTCAAAAAGCAAAAGCAAAAGCATTAGTATCAGTGCATAATAATATACTTTCTGAAAATCTCTTTATACTAATGTTGATTATAGCATTTTAATTTTTGTAGTTTTTATAGATCATTGAGGTTTAAATGTTTTCTTTCTTTCTGTTTTCAGGCCTGTGGGGATGCCTCGCATTGAGAGGGTTATAGTTCAAAATAATGATCCCAAAAATAGTTTACATTTGCTGTCCATATCGGGTAGCACAGTTCATTTTCATTGCTCATTTTTTCAAGATAAAGTAAGTATATGTTTTTCTGTTGAAATTTTAGAAACAACATAGATTCTACTAGTTGTAACCAAAATCAAACAGTATTTGTGTGGATTATTAAATATTAACACATTCATAAAGGGAAGAATCATTAGGAGTAATGTTTGATAATAAAAAACTAAAAAAAAACTTCAATTATGAAAAAACAAATTCTCCTCTGAAATTTCTGAATTCACATGGGTTTGTATTTACAGTTTGTTACTCATCAAACCAATTTATTTGATAATGATTACTCGAGATATATAAATAAATAAATAAATTTGATAAATGACTTTCATAACTGCAATAGTTACACATCAGTAATTGTGAACCTTGCACATTCTATTTTTGAAAAAGCTAGCAAGCACACATAATTTCCGATCTATTCTTCAGCATTTTAAAAATTATTTGCCAAGACGGTATTTGCAAAATCAGCAGTATTTTATTATGGTAAATAAAATAATGAATAACAGTTTGCTCAAATAAATTTTAAGAGTTGAAGGATAATAATTACTGTCCCAAATAACAAAAGAAGGAAGAGTGCAGATACTAGTGCCAAATGTGTTACATCAAAATGAATTTAAATGCAGATGTTAATAACAAATAATATGTTATAAAAAGAAACTGATGAAGAAGATGACAATATTTAATTTATTGCATGTTTCTTTTACTCTTCGTTTGATGTATGTGACTGTCTGTTTGGATGTATTATGATGTATATGAGAGAACTTGCCTATTACTGTTTACTACTTTTCAACAAATAAATAAGAAAGAAATGAGGAATGTTTATTTAGATGTTGTGATATCTAACTTTTATTAAGTGTTCAAAATTAATTAGTCCTTCTTCTTTCTGAAATATGTTTTTCATCATATTTTTGACCGTTCATGAAATAATAATCTTATCTGATCAAAATCAAAAATATTTCAAAGACATTTCTCATCTATTGACTAATTAAACAAAAAGGTTGTTAGTAAATACTTATTTTGATAGTTTTTAAATGTTAACATTAAACAACAAATTGGTAAATTTCTTTATGCAAAATAAACATTTTTATTGTAAATTCTATATTGGGGTGTATTTCAGAAAACAAATGCCTTTTATTTTCTGCCTTTTATAAAAAAGCTAATTGATGGCTAATATTCAGGATGTTTAAATAATAGTAATTTGTTTATATGACTAAAAAGTCTTATTCTGTTCCTAAAATAATTCATTACTCAAAATAATGTTAAATTTAAAATTATTTATTCATGGAAAACAGACATAAAACAGTTGTTATTGTGGCTCCTGTTCATTCCATACAATTAATGTTTAATTTAAAACTACTTATTCATGGAAAACAGACATAAAATAGTCATTATTGTGGCTCCTGTTCAACCATACAATTAATCTGTTATGAAATTAATGGTATAATTTATTCTGTATTTTCTAGAATTTGTTGAGATGAAATGTAATTGTGGTACATTAGTAATTGGAAGTTTTATTTAAAAGGGATGTCTTTGAATTGAATATCAACCAAAATTTTAATTGCATATTTTTTTTGGGGGAAACGTTAATATTATATCTTGATAACATGCATTAAAAAAAAAAAAAAAATAATGCTGATTATTTACAAGCATAGAATAGTGTAACTGGATATTTAATGATCGTAACCAATATTTTTATGCATGAAATTAGTGTCTGTTTATTATTTATTTATTAATAGAAATTAGTGTATCAGTATCATTTAATTATTATTAGAAATTGTGTATTTTTTTTTATGTATTGGACATTTTTTTTTTTTTTTTTTTTTTAATATAGATTTTTAAAATATTCTTATAGAAACAATCCTAATTCATTTATAGCTTTTAGGAGTTAATACAACACAAAAAATATATAAATAAAACTGAAAAAAATAAAAAAACGGAAGTAAATATTTGCAGGTGTGACATTGCATCTTAAAAAATTGATATATGATACAATTTTTGGCAGAGGGGGTCTTTTGTTTTGAAGGTATTAGTACTTATAAATGTATTTTAAGGTATTTAAATTTACAATCATTCCATACTGTGATTGTGCATTTGATAATCTTTATTTATTGAGACTTAACAAAATGAGTGTTGAATTCAATTTTTTACATAACTAATAGTTTTATTTTATTTAATAAAGCAGTCTGAAGCATTTGGAATTAATAATATTTACAATATTATTCTTTTTAATTTTTATTTGTTTTCTTTTGTTTCTTTTTCTTTTTTTGCTTTGTGAAGCATTTAATTGAAAAAGAAATGTAAGAAAAAAAAATCATTTCACAGTATTTTTTCTTCTGCAATTGATGTGTAATTAGCAAACCTATGTCCCCAAGCATTTGGTATTCTTGGCAGTTCCAGTGCATTAGAAGTTATGTTGTAAACAAATATCATTTCATCAAGCAGATTTGTTATGTGACATCTTAATCAATATCCATTTTAGACAGTTGTAATAATATTAATCTTAATATTTAGAAATGTGTTTACAGTATGCATGTTGCTAAAAAATTCAAGACATGACCATTAACAGAATATGATAACAAAACGTAATGGATTTGTCTAAAAAAATAAATAGATTTGAAATGGTTATAAACAGTTTTAAACACTTGTAAGATGCTTTGATGTATAGGTATATAAAGAAATAAACTCTTGTTCATTTCAGATAGTACCCCCTGGAGGGAACACTACATTTGATGTGGTATTTCTAGCCCGTCAGGTTGGAAATGTGGAAAATACTCTTTATATTCACACTTCCATAGGGTCTATAAAATACCAGGTAACAATTACAGTATAATTATGTATATCTGATGACAGGTGTGCCATTAATGGAATGATGATGATAACATACATACATACATACCCAATTTTTTGTTTTATATAATTATCCAGTTTCACTGGGTTTTTATATATGTAAATAAATTTACATTGGAACTTCATTTCTGTCACATATCTTTAAATTATTTGTGCTTATTGTTAACTTCGTTTTTTTCATAATTGTATTTTAAGGTTTTTGGGGTTGGGATTCCGAACCCATACCGGTTAAGACCCTACTTGGGGGCAAGAGTACCTCTCAACAGTAGTTTTTCATCATTGATACAAATGCATAATCCTCATAATGCCAAGTTACAGGTAAGTTAATTAATTTATCAGGTAAACATTTATCTAAATAATTACACTGAATATAATTTAAATTAAAGTCAATTAAACATTTTTTGTGAAAGCTTTGAAACATAAAAATACATAATTAATATTTTATTTATTTTTTATCTGTTTTTATTTTATTAATATTTTAAAATTTTTAAACATTTTTTTGTTGTTGTTTGTTTATTTATTTATTTATTTATTTATTTATTTATTTATTTATTTATTTATTTATTTATTGCTTTGTATATGAAACTCACTGAATGCTTTGTAAAATATTAAAACATTTTATTTTATTTTATAGCTTTTGGAAATGTTTTCAAGTGAGGGTGATTTGCATCTGGAACTGCCTACAGGTGATAAGGAAGGCTCTCGTGAACTATGGGTATGTTTGTATACGTTTTTGTAATTTTATACTTATATCAGATATTTTGAGTACAGCTCATATCTTTTAATTTTACTGAAAACTGCTAGAGATAAAATATAAATCTCTTAATTTTAAAATTGTTGATCTGTTATAATGATTATTTTCCCCTACCCCCACACAACTCTTTTCAATATGTTTTAGTTTAAAATTATTATTAATTAATTTAAACATTCACCTTTTGTGCTTGAATCTCATTAAAAATCATTTGTAATCCATTTGTTATGTATTGACATGTAATCATCTATAAACCTGCTGTCTAATTACCTTACATGGTTGTCTTTATTTTATTTAGTTTTATATTTTAAATAACAGAAAATAAGATTTTAATTATCAGCTTAGCTCATTCAAATATAATTCTTTTTACTTTCTTTCTGTATTTTTCTGTTTTGTTAAAGGTTACTGACATCATTTATAATCTAAGAGAAAAAATAATCTTAAAAAAAACCATTGATGAATGACTTAAAAGATTTATGGATTTTCTTTTCTTTCCCTTTTAGGAGTTACAACCCTTTGAAACCAAGTCTGTAATGCGTGCTAATTTTATTGGGAGGGTAGAAAACAACCACACAGCTTTTATTAGGATCAAAACAGACAAGGAAAAAAATACTCAGACACTTATTTTGCCAATAGAAATAGAAGTAACATCAGGTAATTGTTGATTATGTAATTTTGGTGATATATACAGACAAAAAATTAGTTACTTTTCTTTTGTGTGTGTGTTTTTTTTTAAATTTATTAATTTATAATTAATTGTATGAAATTTTTTAGAATTGATTGCTTCAGTTAAGTGAATAATTTCAAAGCAACGGCTCAAACATATAGGATTAATTACTGCATAGATGTTTTCAAGATGTTTATAATAAAACTAAATTATGTAATGCTGTAATTTCAATATTTAACATATTAAATGGGTTTTTTAGTTCAGTAGAAATGTCATAAAAAAGGATTTATAATGTTACATATATTTACTATGATGGAAAGTAGAAAACAGTTTTCTTTATGGTTTTTAGTGTTTATAGTTATCTATTCAGATTATTGTTAGTCTCAGCAGATTACTTAGATGCCTGTCTCACTTTATTAAGAGTTTGTTTTCAAAACTGTGGAGGTAATGTTGGCTACATAATAGTATTGTTGAATGGTGTTTAAAAATTGTGAAATGATATAATATTAATTTATTGCTGATTAGTTTAAGATTATTATTAAAAGATGTTTATGAAACTAACATTATCTTTGAAGTTATTTTTGCTTGTGTATTATTCATTTTATAAGACTTTTAAAAAAAAAAACATTTATGATCTGCTTTCTTTAATTAGCACCAAGTATTAATATTAATGCAATGTTAACATGATAATCTTACTTCACAGTTATAAGGAAATACACATATATCCTAAATATAAAGAAATTGCTATTAATAGTTTGTGAAAAATGCAGATTCATTTCCTTTTAATTAGTTATTTTGACAGGTGTTCTCTAGATAATAATAATACTGTAGATAAAGTGAAATAGCATTAAACTGCTTACATGTTTTAAATATTAAATTTGTTGTTTTGTTTATTAATTACATTTGTTACCTGACTGATGTTATTTGTTAATGATTTTTTTTTTTTTTTTTTTTTTACAGAACCAGGAATCTATTCCCCAATAGAATTAATAGATTTTGGTATTTTGAGAACTCTAGATCCACCAAAAAGTGTAAAACTGAATTTGATAAATACAGGGTCATCAGCTATTCATATCACAGTAAGATTTTAGAATTCATAAAATGTTATTTTGTTTGTTAATTTGTTTTATTGTAACATTGTAAGTATTTATAATACTACTTTTACTGATTTTTATTAAAAATCTGTAAATTAATATTTCAGAAATCTTTTCTAAAATTTTCTTTAAACACTGGTCAAAATGCAGTTTGCATTTGGGGAATAAGTTTAGTACGTGAAATGTCAGTTACAAACAAAGTTATTACCAAAAGCAGACAGCTGTTACACCTTTAACAGTAGATTTAAAGATACTAGAATTTGAAATTCTAGTTTAGTAATGCTTTCATCATTTATTGTTTTTGTTTTCTCTGTCATCTACATATTATTATTGTTGATGTTCTTGTTCAACAGAGCATTACTGTTTCACCAAGCAACAAAGCTGTTAGTATTGATTTTCGACCTCTGAAACTTCAGCCTGATCCAGAGAGACACAGCACAGTAGCACATATAACATTCAATGGTAAAAATAAGTGCATTGCAATATTTATTGTCTTTATTTTTTTGCAATTGTTAAATTACTGAATATTAGATCACAGACAAGATATAGCTACAACTGTTCCCTCAGAGAGGGAAAAAGTTATGAATCCAAGTCACTGTGATATCTTAAAATTAGTTTCATTGAAATATTATTTATTTTTTACTTTGGCTTTAATCTTTTATGATTTTGTTTAGATGTTCAACAGTACATTTGTAATAATTTAAGATAAATAGATAAGATTTGTAAATTTTTCTAAATATGAAAAAGAAAAATAATTCCTAAAACATTTAACATTCCAAAATTATTATTACATGTATTATTATTATTATTATTATTATTGGTTTTATTACAAAGAATTGAATTATTTGAAATATGTTTGTCAACAAGGAGTAAAACATTTGTTGTTTTTTAAAACAGCTGTCAAAGCTTTACATCCGAAACAGTGGTCTGGAAAAATTGTGATCAAAACAAAAAACAGTTCACAGAAATTGGTGCTACCTTATCGAGCAGATGTCCTTCATGGGTCTGTAGTCTCTTCTTTTTCATAATTGTATTTTAATTATATAGTATAGAGTTATTTTGCCCATTGTCATGCTAATGAGCATGTTGTATGCAACGTGCCATCTGTTCATGTGCTCATATTTCTCTGCTGTTTGATGTGTTGACAGGCCAGAAATAACCAAGCTTAACAATAGCATCTGTCTGGACTAAAATCACCACCTTCTCATATCTATAATAAATTTATCTATATATTGTTTTGTATTATTTTAAACAACATTCTCTGAAATAAGGTGAAAAAAAATACATGATAAAACTCATGAAAACTTTGAAGCAGGAATATTTTTAAATATGATGAGTGGTGAGTGTTTGGCAGAGGATGTATGTCTGTGAACGTTTCAATAGTGACAGTGATTAATTTAGTGTAATCTTTTATTTTAATTTAAATCTTATTTTTTTATTTTTTTATTTTTTTTTTTAAATTTAATAGTTGTTAGTTAATCTTAAAGTTATGATTAAAATCAAATTATTTTATATACTTTTTTTTGTAACATTGTTATTGATATCTTTTTTTTTTGTTGATTTTTTAGGTCATTGGTATACAATGCGAACACAACATACTTCTTCAGTGCCAGAAAAGTTAAAAATGTAACTCGAGAGCTATCCATGACAAATACTTTCAATTTTTCTATTGTCATTTACAATGTCACACTCCCACCTGGTATCGGTCAGTTTTTTTCTGTAAGTATTTTATTTCCCACTTATTACAAATGTAATTGTTATTTTGTATTTCTAATTTAACTGAGTCCACACTTTAAATATATTATTTAAAAACAAGTGGTTTTTTATTGTTAAAAGGTTGCTAGGACAAAAGTAAAGTTTTGGTGAATTGTGATCACGTTTGGTTGTAGGAAGTAGCTTTTCCCTTTATTTTGTTTCTTGTTCAGATTTTTAAAAAAGTGCAAGATAACAACAGATATCTGTATCAAATTGCAGGTTCTAAATTTCTCTGAACCTGTGATACTCCTGCCTCAGCAAACAGCTACTCCATTTTTGTTGCGCTTCCATCCCAATGCAACACAGCTACATTTCACAACAAAATTAACCATACACACAAATGCATCAAAGTTTGAGATCCCTATCATAGTCTACAATGGACTGTTTAAGGTGAGTTTTATTCTGAAGTCTGTTAAATATTGTTTGTCTTTAACTGTCGTTTTATTTCAGAGTTTGTAATTAAAGTGTACTGGAACTTTGGCAAAGAATTGGAAAATTTAACTGGCCTTTTCCAGTGCTAAGTGATACCGTTCTTTCTGCTTTGTTTTTAATGATTTTTGTTTTTAAAAAACAACAACAATAATATATATATAAAATTAATTTTTTTATTTAAAAAAACAGAAGGAATTATTAAAGATAAATAAACCATTTCTTTGTGGTTTTTCAAAATAATTGGAGACGAATTTTCATATGTAGAAGTTATTTCCCTTTAAATATTCATGTGCACTTCTATTACACATGTTCTGCTCAGTTTTAAAATGTGTTCATCAAATGGAATTATAAATTGTCCTTTGTATGTGTGTGTGTGTGTGTGTGTGAGTACTATGGAACTTCATTGGAACCTTTTCATTATATTTTAAATGTTTGTTATAAGTTAACCCTGCACAGTAGCTTTTATTTGATATGGTTACTTTATGAAAATGGTTGTTAATTACTACAAACTTTTTATCAATAAAGGTTTTCCCTGTCACACACAGAAATGTTAATCTCCTGTATTAAAATATGTCTTAAAAAATACTGTTTGTAGGTCATTCATCATCGGCCTGAAAAATTTAAAGGACAGCTTGATTTTGGAACAATGGGAGTTGGAGAAACAAGAAGCATGATATTTACATTGAGGAATGATAACCCTGTGGATGTAAGTTATCCATAAAACAGAACAGCAGAATTATATTTCTGTTCTTTTTGTTTTGTTTTTGTTCTTCATTTGGAATATGTATTTTCTGTTTCTGTTTTTCTGATTTTTGGTAGTTGTTATTTTAAATTCTTAACTGAATTATGATTTATTTTTTTATTATTATTTTTTTTTTACAGATATTTGTGGGTGAATTCAGTTCAAACATGAATAGAACCACTATAGAGATCCTAGGAATAGAAAAAGGAAATGGAACAACACTAACTAGAAATCACAATATATCAGAAATAGATTTGGATCCAGTAAGTTTATATTTTAATTTATTGTTTTATTTTATGCCAAAGTTTTTAAATAAATAATTTTTGCCTTATTCTTGTCATGCTTTCAACTGTAAATGTATATGTGATGTTTCATAAAGATGGTTTAAAAAAAATACGGTTTCCTATTTCAGAGTTATTACTGTATATTTTATTTGTGATGATTTTTATTTTGTAGATGACAAAATATAACCATAAAATATGTTAGAAGGTTGCATAAAAGCTGAATTAATTTTTCAAATAGTAAATTGGACAAATAATGAATCCTTATAGAGTAAATTAGCTCAAAATAGCTGGGTCTTCAGTTTATGATGTGTTTTCAGTACATTTGTTGAAAATGTTAATAATGTGACATCATCACAGGCTTATTTTATTATGATACTTTTTTATTAGCAGTGAATGATTGCTAGTAACAAACAACAATCTTAAGGAAGTATATATGTCTGTTTATTTATACCATTACAGATACTATGTACAATATATTATAATATATTTACAGATTATGTATAGTTATAAGCATTTTTTTTTTTTTTTTTAATCTTTATATTTCTGAATTAAATTAATATTTTTGTAAAGGTTTTTCATAATTTTTATAATTTCTAATTTTTATTCAGCTTATTATCAAACCATACCACTATGCAGTGTTCAGTGTAAATGTTAAAGCTCCAAATGAAGAAGGGGCTTATGCAGCAGAAGTTTTAATAGTTACTCAGTTTCAGGTAATACATGTTTAAATGATCAGAACTGCATAATGTAATGAAACTGATACAATAGTGGTTATAATTGGTTATTGTAAAAAAAATTATGCAAACTAGCAGCTAATCTCATTAGTTAAATTTAAGATGTTTATTTCACTTTCATAGTCATATAATTATGAAGTTATATTTAAGGAAATTCATTTAAGTGTCTTCATACCAGTATTGTAATTGAACATTTTATATTGTGTTTTCATTAGGTGTTAATAGAACTAAAAATGTATCGTGTAGCTGGTAAAACTAAAATCAGTATTTTGTATAAAATAATGTCCTTTTAATAAATTAGGATGATTTTACATTTATATTGCATTTTGTTTATATTTCAGGATATTTTTATCCCAGTTACCTTGCGAACTGCTGAAGGTAGCCTTCATGCCATTCCAGAAAAGTTTGTTTTTGAAAAAGTTTATCCAGTAAGCGTATTAAAAGTTGATATTTTATAGCCATCTTTTCTTTTAAATCTCAGATGTAAAATACGTAAATGTTAAAATATTTGCTGACATTAGTTTTAATCTTAGCATTATTTTAGTTTTGTAAATTATTGTTATATTTTTAACATATTATTTATGTCATGCATATTTTTAAAAGTATTTCTGGGACAACAAAAATCTTATATTTTAAATTTTAAGAGGAATATTCCTTGTTTGTTATGCTTGCCTTCATTTGTTTGTTATCATTTTGCAGGGGAAGATTCCATTTAAAGTACTTCAGATACATAGTACGTTTGAGGATCTGATGGAGGTCACCCAGGTAACTTTTCAGCCAGCTGATACCAGATTCCACTTTGTTCCTCAGAATGACAACAGAGTTTTGCTAAAACCCAATGAGCACAATGTGGTATGTGTGCAGGAGTGTCTTTTGTCTTAAAAGTATCCAAAGCTGAAGTTAACTATCAAATTAAATATCTGTCAAAACAGAATGAGTGAGAGTTTTCAAAACAAGCAATGCTTCAGTACTGTATTTGATATTTTTGTTCAGAGATGTTGGTATTCAAATTTTTAATCAGATTCTTGGCTGTCATTGTTTGAGTTGGGTTTTGTTTTATTACTTAACTTAAATAATAATAAATATAATCTTCAGAGTCAATATAAAGACACTGAAGATATTTTTATTATTATTATTATTATTTTATTTACAAATATATTTTTTTTAAATTGTTAATTGAGTTATATATTATAATATTATAGAAAAGAAATTTGTTTTGTGTTAATGTTTATTCAGGTTGGAAAAATATATTTTGATCCCAAAAAAGAATGCAAAGAAGAATGTTACGTAGGATTACCAACATATACACCAGGTATTTACATTTTTTTCTATTTAATTTTTTTAATTTTTTATTTATTTTTTATTTTATTGCAGCCAAATAGACCAGGAACAAACAAAAAAGAATATTCTTAAAAATGTTCACAATTCTGCCACAGAAAAATTAATGAAACCAAAGCATATTAAGGTTCAGCATTTTTAAGGGAAATATGTCAAATTCTATTCTTTAGATTGTTTAAGATGGCACAAACAACAGTTGCAAATAGGAATGTATATATATTTTTTCTCTTTTAGGAGAGTAAATGTAAGTTGACCAAGTTTAATGAAAGCATTTGAATCTCGTACCTGGTGACTAATTGTGAAAAGTGTTAATATGATAAATATTGAAAGTGTGTTTTAAGACAAGTAATCAGAGATTTTGCATGGTGCTTTTAATTAAATCTGAACCACAGCTATGTTCTCAAATTAAGCTGACCATTTTCTTGTCACAAATAGCTGGTCACCAGTGGCTTCTTGGTTTATCGCTGGACAAAGAAGTGGCTGATACAGATCAATATCTATATACCCGACTACAGCAGAAGTGGGAGTCCTTACAAAAATCAGAACAAAGCATGTAAGTCACCTCTGAATGTCTGCTTTGTGATTTGGTTTCATTCGAAAATTAGACAAGTTTATTCCTGTGACGGTGTATAATGCACCTTTTGGATAAATAAATATAACATTTCAAATTTTTATGCTTCATATCTGCATTTTTCTTTTATGATTCTAGCAGATATTAGGTTTACACCTTTGGGAACAAGAATCAGATAGAATTAAAAACAACACAGTTCGATTCTAAAGAATAAAATTATTTGAAAATATTATTTAAAGATGTAATTGTTTATTTTGCAGAGCAAATGTGACAATAGAATTAGACACAAACCAAGTGCGGGGTTTTTTATTCTCAGCACAGGCACATCTGCACTGGCCGTCTCTGGTACGGAAGTGCAAAATCAAATTTCCTCTTACACAGATAGGAAACATTTCTGTAAGTATGATATTGCCAGATTATTTCAGCTTATTCAGTATACGTAAATGTTAACTTTAAGGAACATCACAAATACAGAATATTTTTAAAATTTCAAAATGGGTTTGATATATGCTATTTTGGTTACTATTTTCAAATAAGATAACTATATACATAATGTTTATATTAAAAAATATATAATTTTATTTTTGATTTTCATAACTGTGGATGTGCATACAAATGTAAAATATTATTGTATTGAATTGGGAAGGCATGTAATTGAAAAGATATTTTTAATATATGGTTTGGAACATAGTAATTTAAAAGTAATTTCCAAACATTTGTCTTCCATAAGGGAATAAATGAAAAATGATAATACTTGATAGCAAGGTTTTGGTGTAATTATAAGATGACATTACTGATGAATTTGTTTTGAAAAATTCTGAATATATTTAAAATTTTGTGTAAGGAAAATGATTTGCTTGTCTTTCAGTTATCTGATTTTATTGTGGAAAATCCTGGAGATGTGCCTGTGCTAATTCAGATTCTACCTCTTTCACTCTATCCTAATCCACACACAGTAATTGACCTTCTCAGCAACAGGTATTATTATTATTATTTTTTTTTTTTTTTAATAAGTCACATGTTTATAATTTAATACTAATAATATTTATAATGTGAATTTAATACAGTTATATGTTCATGTTATACACAGAGGGCAGAGTATTCAGGTGCACATTAAACTTCATTTAATTTATTCTTCTAACTGTTTAAGTATTTTGGGATGCTTTTGGAAACAAATAATGTTTGATATTTGTTCACTATAAGGTGTTGAGCAAAATAATTGTTTAATTGTAACAGCTGTTGTTAATGGTGTGTTTTTTTTTTGTCTGTGCATATTTTCAGACTTTCAACAGACCTTACCGATTTCATTGAAACAGAGGATCTAGACACTTTCACCTTACAAGATCTTGAAGAATTTAATGTAAGATAGTTGACCTAGTGCTAGAAACTCGAGATTCATCCTGATCAGTAGCGCCCAAGACGTTTTTGAAAAAAAATAAATAATGCTATTGATTCTGAATCTCATCTGTTTATGCTTCCGTGTTACAAGATCTTGAATAAACTGAAGAACTGAATATTAAATAACTGATCTGTTTTAAATTAAATATCCTTCAAGATCTTGAAATTTTTAATTTTTATTTTTGTTTTAAGTTGTAATTGTTTTATTACACAATTTCAGGTTCTCTTGCCTGTTGCTTTCATCCAGTGTTTTATGGATTTTGTTTGTTTATTGTATCAATTTTGAAGCTACTAGAGATCTAATATATTAATTTAAATCTTCATAAAATTTTCTTTTTTAACTTTTTTTTTTATTTTTTATAGAGTGACAGAAACATTTAAAAATGCTGTTGTAAAAATTACTGTGAACATTTTTGTTACAGAAAACTCGAGAGTTTAGAAAGAGTATAGAAAATTCCCTGGGTGTGAAAGCACATAAGCAGTCCATTACCACTGTACTTCAACCTAATGCTAAAATGAAAATAAAAATTGGGTTTCATCCGAAGGATGACCTGTCTAGGACATCTATCATCCTTATTAGGTAAGTAGTAAAAACATTGTAGTTCCTTTTTTTTTTTTTTTTTTTTCACTTGCTGGAGACTAAAATAGTAGAAATTATTATTAAGAGTACATAATGTACTAATCTTGTCAAATTTTTAATTGTTTAGAAACTGTTGGTATACTTTTAAAATGTCTGTAAATATAAAACTGATTTTACATATAAACAATTGGACAATAAGAAAGAAAAAGAAATAAAATATTAATTACTTTTTTTCCATCTGGTACAATAATAACTGTGATTTTTAATTCTTTAAAAAATGAAATTAAAAAAATACATTGACTAATATTGTTTTTATTATTACAGAAATAATTTAACAATATTAGACACTTTGGTGGTTCAAGGCCAGGGCTGTCGAGGTGAGATGAAATTCAGTAATAAGAAGCCGGGCTCAAATTACCCTCTCTTGTTTGAAATGAACGACAAGCATCTCAAAAACTGTGATAGTGAGTGTTACATCATTGAAAATCATAGCCCAGTGATGTTTTCATATTACCTTTATTTAATACTATCAAATATTACTTAAAGTAGTTTTCTGCAGATCTTATTATAATTCTTAATTCTTGTATTTATTTAATTATTTATTTATTTTGATATTTGTGATAAATAAGTTGATATGTTGACTTCCACTGACAAGATGGAAGTAATTTTGTTATACATTTCTTTTTCAGTCTCAGATAAAAAGCAAAGTAAAAGTATGATGCCACATTTTACAGTTCGGAGAACATTTACACTGCGGAATACAGGAGAACTTCCTTTTTATGTTCAGGGATTTAGCATAAACGATGCTGCTTGTGAAGGCTATGGTTTTAAAATACTTGACTGTGATGGTTTCGAAATGCCACCAAATACAAGTCGCAAAATAGATATTGCGTAAGTAATGTAATAATGTAAATAATGTTAACATAAAAATAAGTAAAATTATCTTTTATATTTTTGGTAAAGAATTTACAACTGATAACATTTTAACATATTTCATCAATATACAATATATATATTTTTTCTTCTTAGGACTGCACATGAATTTTTTGAATGTTGTCTTTTGTGGAAATATTTTTTTGTAAGTCAAGTTTCATACCCATAGAAAATGTTATTCTGTTTTCTTCTACAGTTTTACACCTGACTTTACAATGTCACGTATTCGGAGATCTCTGACAATACATACCAGCCTGGGGCCTCCAGCAAACTACACACTACAGGCAACAGTTCCATCATATCTGCTGTCCAAGTGTTCTGCAGCACTACCCCGCCCCAACTGGGAACCGGTGCTATATTACTCAATTGTATGTGTCATGAGCTTTCTACTCTTTTGCATTCTTGTGGCAGCGTATTTTGAGGCGGACAGAATAATAGTAGCCGACATACTGAAGCGCAAAATTAGAATGAATAATGGTACTCAACCATTTGAGAAAGGAAAAGTGTTTGATTTGAGAAATGTTGCAGGTTTACAGCTCAATCTTAAACCAGCCGTCACAGTTCCTGCACAAGAAGTGAGACAGGTTCCGCGGCAGATGGTGGAGGTTAATGGCCATATTGAGTATAGACAGCAGAATAAAGAACCTTTCCTTGGCAGCATTCTCAGTTTGCTAAGAAATCTCATTCCGCACAAAATATTCTCCTCTCGAAAGAACCACGTGGACCGGCAGACGTCTCGAGAAAAGGAAAATAAGCCTGTTCCAGAACAGAATTCTCTAAAACCAGTGACCAGTGATAAAGACAAACAACCTTCTACCCCACCGATTTTACCTGAAAGTACCACTGAGAAACCGACCAGTGTACACAGACTTAAAAAGTCAAAGTCCTCACAGAAACGTCACAGTGATCCCAATACGAGTGATGGGCACGCTCTGTTAGGATCAGCTGACCGAAAAGTGAGAGACTCAACCATTCCATACAGCAAGAAGACAACTGATAATGATTTGGCTGATGACGATGTGTCTCAGCATACCCGATCATCCAACCACAAATGGGAACCATCAAGTAACACACCTGAAACGACAAATGAAACCTTTGTTAAGGAAGACATCAACGCCAACAAGCCGCTAAATAGGCAGAAATCTCGCAAGAAGAGCCGCAATCGAATAGATCGAGAATTTATCAAAGAGAAAATTGGAGTTCGTGAAAATCATGGACTAGATGACAAAGATGAAATTTCTTCAACTACCACAGACTCTTCTGCTGGTGATGTTGAAGAAAAGGTATGCTTTAAAAATGCTTTGAAAAATGTCATTATTAACATACAACTTTTGACAATAATTCCTAAATTTGTCCATCTTCTATTTATTTTGGATAATTTATATTTATTCTGGTTTATTTATTTTACTTTTGTTTTCCTGAAATTCAGAATATTCATATTTGATAACTGAATTATCAACATTCTTGAGTGTATCATTGACATTTTGTGTCAACAGTGTCAGTACTGACAGTAATTAATTTAACTGTTTTCAGAACTCTAGTGCACGAGACTCGACTCCAGAACCAATGATTTCCTGCACAGTGGGGAAGAGAAACAAGAAAGTGAAGACAACTGACAAGGCTGTACCTGCTCCCTTGACTGATGACTACAATGATGATGACCACTTTGAACTTAAATCAAAGTCCAAGGCTCATCGTAACATTAAAGTTGACCCAAAAGCTACCTTTGGTGGCAATGTACTTCGACCAAGGTAAGGAAAAAAAAACCCCAAACCCCACAAAACCCCACAAATAGCCTATAAAACTAACAAGACTTTCACACTGCAATTAAAAGAACATATTAAAATTTGGCCAGATTAGAATGAATCACATCCCAAACACAATGTGAGCACACTATTACTACAAGATAAAATAATGATGAATAATGAATGTCAATATCATAGATTTCTTATCAGTTCTGTTTAAAAATTACTGAAGTGTGACTGAAAAGCTGCCAAGGTTATTTTTAATAACTGGATTAATAATAAAATTTAACATAATGAAATGTGTTTTCATTATCATATATATTTACTTTTTTAAAGGTAACCTTCAAAATATTTGGATTGTTATTAGAATTTCAGGATAACTAATGATAAAAAATAAATTTCAGATGTTTTTATTTAATAGGTAAAAATGTAACCGTAGAATATATAATAAACAAAATTCTTTATGTTGTTGGTTAGTTTTAATAATTTTAAATGCTTGTCATTTAAGTTCCTTGGAGCTGCCTTATACCCTTGACCCTAAGATAAGTAAAGATCATGACAGTCAGCCATCAGAAGAGCCAGTGAAAAAACGAACACCCAAGCCAAAACCCAAATCGAAAAGTAGGGTCTTACTCAGCACTTACATTTATTTCATGTTTTTGTTGTTTGACGTCAGTATAGTTTGATTTTGAAGAGAATAATTTATCTAGATTGACCTGATAAAATAAATAAATAAATAAATAAGTAAATATATATATATATATATATATATATATGGTAATTATTATTTATTTGGATGCGAAATAAATTTGGGTCAGAAAATTATTCTCTGAAAATGTTTTGTATAGAGTGGATGGTCTCAGTCTTTAAGCTTTGTATCTGCAACAACTTTTTGGTTAAAATATCATTTACAGAATGTAAAATAATTCATTAGAATAGTGGAATTTTTTTTATACACAGAAAACTCTGGAGGGGAAAAAATCATTTATTGTTTAATTTTATTACTAAAAGTTCTCCTTTTTCTTTGTATTTAAGATAAGCATCAATCTCCAGACAAAAATTAAAAGTATCTGAAACATTTGTCTTATTTTTATACAGGACAATATGGTTTATTCCATAAGTTTATTGACGGTTTCATCCACTCAAAAGTTTCACTAAAACATGTAGCTGCATGATAGAAAATTAGACATTGTTGTGTATTGACTTAACATTAGTTTAATGCTTTCAGTTCATAATGAATTTCACTCATTTTTCACATATTACTGCTTTAAAAATTACTCATTTGTGCTTGTTAGAAAACAGTCTTGTGTCATTATGTATAAGCAAATTTTAAAATGTAAATATTAAATTTTGTAATATAATTAAATTTTGTAATATAATTAATATTCTTGAATATAAATAGTTAAAACTGTAGAAACAAATATTAAACTTCAGACTTTTGGTCATATGGGTTGTCATGGTATTACGCTATCTTCAGTGTAATGTAAATTATATAGATTTCCTTTCCCTTAAATTTTAATGCACTAATGTTATAACCTTTATGAATATAATATCTATTTTGGGCAGACAGTCCACGGTTAATTGCTTTAAAACCTTTACCTTGTCCTAGTGATTGATTTTTGAAAGCATTAATTTGCTTATAATAGCACATAGTTAGGAAAGACATTTCTCTTGGGCACCTTATCTAGAGCTTTCAAGGATTAGTGTATTTGAGCATAGTGGGAAAGGGTCTTATTCCCTGATTACTGATATTTTTGACTGACCACTATTCAGAAATGTTAATGCAGACTGAACATTAAGGACAAAGAAATGGTATTAGGTGATAAACAGATTACCTCAAAACATAGGTTAATATTTCTGATTTTTTACAAATAATATTTACAAAAATATACTTTGATATAGATATGCCTTCTAAAATCAATAAAATCACTGGTCACATCTGCTATTTAACAGCAGTTCATTTCAACAGCTTAAATTAACATGTCTGGATAATTAAAAGTCAGCCAAAATTTTAAATAATCACTACTGTTTTAATAAATTAAGTGACTTAATTTATTAAATTTTACACAGGTCATAAAATGTATGATATGCAACATATATTTCTTTGATAGGCTTCAGATTGATATTAAGAAAAGAGATAAATTTTTATATATACTGAACATTACATAATGACACAGGTTTGTTTTAACACTTATGTTAACTTAACCAACTTTACCAAATCAAATATGAAACTCAGAATTGACTAATAAGCAACTGACATTGTAACTAATCTGCATATTACACTTCCACTTACTCTGATTTTTGTTTAATTCACTGAATATAAACTTTCAGTGAAAAATAAATTTATTGTCGAAAACATTAATGGAAAAAGAGGGTTAATGTAGATAAATTTAATAAGAAAGAGATAAAAAAAAAAAATAAAAAAAAAAAAAAGTAAATAAATAAAATTATTCTCAAAGTTTGCCATCCCTCATCCTTGTTGTAACTGAACAGTAATACATACTTTAATTTGATGTTTTTATTAAACAAGTAAAATTAAATGTTATTAATGTTTAAAACAAAGATTTCTTTACAGCATATTGTAATTATCATTAATTAAAACTAAAAACAAAAACCAAAAAATTTAATGAGATGTTGAGAACAAATTTCATTTAATTTTTATATGATTTAAATAAAAAGTGCACTTTTTAAGTAAGAAAATGGGTTAGAAAGTAATCTTTATTAAAGCAAATCATTGCACATTACATTTTGTTACTCTGAATTTTTTATTTTGATTTTTTGTGTTACTTTTGTTCAAGATTTGATTTTGTTTTTTTAAATGGAGTAAAATCTTTCTCTAACCTTGAACTGGACTTAGTTGATTTTTTTAGTTAATTATTTTCATTAATTTGTTTTCCTGTTAAAATTATGTATTTTGTGTTGTTACTCACAAAACTGAAAATACAAATAAACCTTTAACTTGGCGAGCTTAAACCAAAACCTAGATAGAATTAATAAATTATTTACAATAAAAACGGTGTTCAGTCATTAAGGTGAGGGATAAGCATAGCGGAGCTTAAATTTGTAGTCACTTAGTTGGCAATATTGTTTAGTTCTGTGTTATCTGATCATTTGTGCTGCCCTTCTTTCTGCATGCTGATTGGCTACTGTGTTGTGTTGTGTAGGTGTTGCATTGTTACGAGAGGTTACAAGCGACAGCAGCGATCAAGATAAAGACTCTCCCCCTCCAACATGGGATTTGCCGAGTCTTGCACCAGCACCTGGTTAGCCTACAACTTTCATTTATTTTTTTTATTTTTTTTTTTTGTAAGACAAAGTGCTGTGTAAATAATACATTAAATTTCTCTCTGAATACAGTATAGAGCATAGTGTAGTAACAGAACTGTTTTTTCCTTCAGCATGGCCACAGCAGGCAATCAAAGTAATAGGAAAGTTAAGTTCAGTAATATTTTAGTGTTAAAAGTTAAAAGTTCGACAGATGAATAATAAGAATAAACGGTCCACATATCACTGATAGATAATGCACGTAACTAAATAATAAATTAATCACTGACATCTGATTGCTTTTTTTTTTTTTTTTTTTTTTTTTTTTTTTCTCATATGTTAACATTCTAATAACATGTTATTCATAATGTTTTCTAACTTTTGTGGTTAACTAATGATACAAACTCATGAAGAAACTCTTTGTAGGTAATATGTGTTGAGAGCATTCATCCTTGATAATTGGATTATTATATTAAAAATCTGAAAAAGATAGTCTTGTTTAAAGTAAAAAAGGAAATTATTGTTGTATTATACCATTTCCAGAAATCTTGTTGAAAAGTCATTTGATTGTTTGGAAAGATAAACAGTGTTAAAAATAAACTTTACAGTATACAAAAATAAAAACAAATTTTTTACTGCTCCACAAATTCACTTATTTTAAAACTTTATATTTATGTATTAATCATTCTAATACCACTGACTTCAGCGCTACTTTACTTTTCTTTTATTTCCTTTAATTTATAATCCATGCTAGTTTAGTAAAGGTATTGTTGTTGTAAAAAAAATAAATATTTTCTTTTCAAGTAAACTGCTTGATTGCATCTGTTTTGTAAACTTTAATAATACATTTTTTAATAAGTAGTTTATTCATTTGATGCTATTTTGGAATGTTGTTTGTGTAAATATTTACAAACTTACAAGTTTATATTGTTATTATTTTAGCAATTTATTCCTACCAGACTTTTTTTAATTTAATTTTTTATTTGTTTTTCAATTCTGTTTATTTAATTGATTTATTTTTAGTTTTAAGTGTTCATTATTGTTTTGATAGGTTATCAATTCTTTGTTTTATCTGGTACAGGTGATTTAAGTGAACTTTCGATACAGACTGAAACATTTGCACAGAAGCATCTGAAACCTTTAGGCAGTGGTGGCAGCAACATCAATGGTTTTTCACCTGAGGCACTGTCCAGTTCTAGCCGCTCTAGCAGCTACAGCAGCATTGTGAGCAGCAGCAGTGGTGAGGCTAACGGACTGAAGGCCAAGACCAAGCAGACTACAACCGATGTAAAACGTCAACCAGCAGGTTTCAACCCATTTGGAGATAATGGTTTACCACTGCCAGGTATTAGTCCAAATAATAATTACAACTTACTAGAAAATACAGAAGGTGTCAACAAAGCTAGTCATGTTAAAAGAATCTACTGAAGACGTTACACACACATCTTTTTTTTTTTTTTTTAGTATCTAAACATTTAATATTGTTTGCCAAAATTAATTAACATTTTAAAATATATTTGACAGTTCAAATTACCAATATAATAACTTTTAAAAGAGATATGTTCTTTCATCATTTTGTATATATGTTTCTTATCTGGATGCAAATTCATGTTTATGCCCTAGATTTATAAAATTCAGTTTCTCTATTAGGACCTCTTGGATTAAAGACTTCCCCACAGCTTGTGAAACCATCCACAACAGACAAGCCGCGCAATCCCTGGACTGGAAGTCCTCCATCTCCTGAGACCATGTTAGTAACATTCACTGACTTCTTTGATTCACTTTTTAGTTATAATTACACCATTAATAAACACTTAATTCATCATTAATTAAAACAAACAAAATGTTTATTATGTTTATTATATTTTAAAAAGGAAAAAATTACCTAAAATAAAGCTATTCTTCCTGAATCCACATTAATTTTTTATATTTGCTACAAATCAGAATATTTAAATGATAAACACTGCAGAATATTTTCAGAAATAAAACAATTAACAAATACACTTTTTGTTAATTTTTATTATGACTTTGAGGACATTGCAGAAAAGAAAATGTGTTTTTTTTGTTCATTTTTTTTTTTTTTTTTTTACAGTGGTTTTTGCCTTCAGACTATAGAAGAGAATGACAAAACGACATTTGGCTGTCAGCCTTCACCTGTTGACACATTTTCCAATGGAGATTATCCATTTAATGCTGGAGGTATGAATGAGAATAGTTGTATGTTTAAAATTTAATGCTAACTAACCTTCCACAGAAAAAATACAATAACATTTTTTTTAAAGAATTTTCATTCAGCTTATCTGAAAAGAAAAGAAAATTTACTTATTTCATTTTAACTCTTCTTTTTTTTTCTTCTTCTGCACTATGTTAAAGTATTTCATTTTTAGAACTCATCGAAGAAGAGATCTTTTTGAATGCTGTTACTATTAATCATAATTTTTTCAGATGATTTTGCATTCATTTTATAAAATTACATTTTTCTCCTATTTTTTTTTTTAAATAATTGGTTTCTTTTATGTATTTTTTTTTTTTTTTTAGAAAATAGAAGGACATAATGTTTATTGTATGATAATTATTAATTTCTTTAGACCAGTTAAAATATTCCCTACTTACTTCCAGCCACCAATACTGACCCAGTGTATCCTGCATACCTGTCGCCAGTTGATCAGCTGACTATCTCTAAGCAGCCAACAATGATGCAACAGTTAATGGCTGACAGAAGACGACGCTACCAGGAACATCAGATGAAGATTCTTACTAAAGGTTTTTACTACATTTTTAATGCAGATGATCACCACCTTATTTCATTATGCTTTAATTTATCTGGTAAATTTTCATATCAGTATTAATCAATAATTCATGTTTGTTTACTGTTGTTTAATACTTATTGTTCAGTGCCTGGGTTAAATTCATTCATTGTGAAGTTAATTTGAAATGATTTTCTGTTGTTTTTACAGGAGAGGACTGGCCAGGATTTGATGTACCACCAGTAAGAAGTGACAGTCTGTGGGACTCAGATTATAATCCACTGCGACCTAATGCCTGGTCAGCTGCCACTGACTCTCCACCAAATCCAAATGTATGTCAGTCTAAATGTCTCCAAAATTTTCTTGTTTGTATATGAATTTCTCTCTTGAACTAAGACAAAACCACCTTATTAAATATTATTTATTATTACAGTATATTTTTTGTTTATATTGTTATTGTTTAAGATAAATATATATTAATTGTGTAGCCTAATTCATTATGACATTTTGATTTTGATTTTCATTGTTGTGCAGATAATACGGAACACAAAGAAATATTAACCTAATTAAATATATAGTAAAAGTATTTGCTGTTTGAATTCAGCTGAAATATTTGTTCCTATTTCCAACGAGTTATAAATTCTGCTTGACACGTTTACTCTTATCTTTCTTTAACAGGCTGGGGGTCTGTGGAATGCCATCACCAACTCGGCACACAGTGGTTGGAATTCACTGCAGGCAATATGGAGTAACACCCCAACTACAACTGCAGCCATTATCCTTGAAAAGGAAAAGTCGTCCATGCCTGTTTTCAATGAAAGTGCTAATCCACAGGTGAACTTATTCTCTTGGTATTTATGAATCATTTAAGAAACCAGAAACACTAATATTTAGAAGTTAAATTAAATGTAGGTAACAAATGGAATATAATAGTGAATGTTTGTTTAATTAAAAATTTAATGTCAAAAAAGTTGTTAGTTTACTAGAGAAATATTAAAATGTATTATTAAATATGTTACGATCTGAATATTTTTTTTTTTTTTTTTTTAAATGAAGAAAAAAAAAGAAGGAAAAAGACTATTCTTATTAAAAATTGGCATAAGTAATACGACTCTTGAATTTACAATTAATTTATTTACAACCATTTGAATTTTCATAATTTATTTACATATGAAAATATATCTGTATCAAAAACAGTGGACAAATTGAAAGATGTAAATGATAATGTATTTTTTATTTTCTGTACAGGTGACAACTTTCAACCCATTCAATTCAATGGCTGATATCTGGGGCCCGAATTCAACTGGCATACCTGCAGATACAAACTGGGGACAATTTATTCCAGAGAGCAATGAAAATAAAAATTAAGAGAAACAAAATAACCAGAATAGTGATCTCCCTTATTTTGTTTTAAGATTTACAGCATCTAATTACATCATGTAATAGTTTTAGTTGTGTAATTTGTGGTTAGGAATTTCATTTCTATACAAAAAGAAGAAGAAAAAAAATATATATATATATATATATATACATTTTGGACATAAGTACAAGGAACATGAAGTTAAAAAAGAAAATTAAATCAAGCATTTAAAGATCTAAATGATTAACACTGAAGGTCCTGACCAGTATTAGCTTAATAATTTAGAAATGATTTTGAAGTGTTTAAAATCAAATAAACCAACATGTTTTCTTTCTTTTTTCCTTTATTTATTAAACCTGCTTACTGTTTAAAATTTTAAGAAATCTGAAGTTCTACAGATCAGTCTTTACATATCAGATGTGTCATTTTGGAAGAATAAAACGGTTTTAAAAACAAAAATAATATTCAGTTTCTGATAAAATTTCAGTTGTAGATGATGTTCATTGTTTTAAATGTTGTTGATTTATATGTTGTTTTTAATGTGTATCTGTGATATATTTTCAATTTTGTAACTTTTTAATGTATTTTTTTATGGATTTAAAAGATTACAAATGTGTAGTATTTTTAAATTTAGCAACATTAATATGTGCTTTCAAAATGTTTCTTGATTTTCTTTAGCTAGTTATTAGTTTGTTAAATATAATTACATCTTCAGGATATTTGAAATTTACAATACAGTCTTTCGTTTTCATATATTGTCACTAATTAAAACAAAACACATCTATCAAATAACCACAGAGTTTGCTGTTGATTCTACATAAAAAGAAATAATAATGTTTAAAAATTAACTGATAATAAGACAGATTAATTTTCTGTATAGTTTTTAATAATCTCTTTATTTTTAAAACATCAAAATAGTACTGATAATTTTTCAGGCCTTCATATATATACTATTTTTATTATTTAAGTGAAAATAATGAAAGATTATACACTTTTGTGTTATATATATTTGACTGAATATTACGGTACCTTTGATTTCTGTATTAATAGGAATATATTGATGCTTTAAAGTGCTTTGTGTATTTGTTCTTAAATGTTGATGTATTTTGGTTTTACTAAATTTTCTGTGTGTACCAATTTTCTGTGTGTAAGGGAGATCACTTTAACTGGATATTTTATTTTGTTTTAATTTTATTATTATTATTATTATTATTATTATTATTATTATTATTATTATTATTATTTATTTATTTATTTATTTATTTATTTATTTTTTTTTTTTTTTTGGAGGGGGGCTCTCTTTTTCCTTTTTTCAGTCCCTCATGAATTGAAAAACAACTTGTTATCAGTTTATTTTAGTCTATTTCACAAATGCATTTTCTATTTTGACATTTGATCTAGTATATATATTACATAGAAAGTAATGTTACAACATTTCTTCTAAATTTTGGCTTGAAAGGAACATCATTATTTTTTTTCTAAAATGTTTTTGAAAAAAATTAATTACATTCACCTTTTTTAAAATAATAAAAATCTGAAATAAATTTGCTGTTGATAAGCTCAGTAAATGTTTCCAGTAAATGCTTTCTAACTTTAAATTAAAAAAAATAACATTAATGTAAAATGAATTCTAGTAAATAGACTTTACGAATTGATAACAGTGTTTTATCCAACAATTTATGGTGAAAAGATAAACACATTGTGTTTCTGTCACCAATTATGACTTCATCCCGGATTGACATTCTCAGAACAAAAAAGACTTAACATCAAAGAACACTGAAGATTACCCAAATTTTGGAATCTGAATGTGAATTCGAAGAAAAAAAATGAAAAATAATGAAAAAGCTTGTTCGATGACTGGATTTGATTTTTCCTGTATTAGTAACATCACATTAGACTTGTATACAGTGACACAATAAACGAAATTTGAGATAATAATTCAACATCTTAGAAATGCACAGTTGGCAACAGGGTAAAGGTTGACAAAAAAAAAAAAAAAAAAGTTTGAAAGTCTTAAACTGCAAGTATTGCAAGTAACTAGAAACACGAATTTGACTACCTCAGATGCCTGATAAGTTCACCAAGTTTTGTATGTCTGTGTTTTACAACCACAAATAAAAGTGTCACGCATAAGTAATATGATATTTAATAGAATTTGTATCATTTGCAGATTGGTGTTTTTGTGTATTGTGTAAAACATTAGAATGTAGACATTTTAAAAATTACTTTTTATTTTACTATATTTTATTTATTACAGACATTTAATCAATAATAAATACCTACATAAATTATTGTACAGATAAATGTTGTAACAATAGTTACGTGCATATATCAAGAAACAAGACACTAATACAATTATTTAATGGTTTAGATAACAATAACATGAAAAGGAATAATACTATACTTACCATGTATCTTTAATTTTTGTAATGAAGCAGTTTGATTGTTTTCTTTGTTTTTTTTTTTTTTTTTTTTTGCCTATTTTAATTGGTGTGAATAATATTTTGTTTTTGATGAGAATACACAAATGTGTGGAACATTTTTTAATTTTAAATTTTTTTATTTATTATTCTACAAATTTGATTTATTCAGACCTTTGAATGACTTAACCTTATTTTGATTTCTCAAAAATTTTAACAGAAATTTGAAATTTAAATATACTTTATTGTGTTCTTAGTTATTGATTTGAAATTTCTTCAAATTCAGTTTCCATGAAAATGAGATATTTCCTCCAAAACATCTCAGTGATTTTTATGATTTTTGTTTGTTTTGTTTTTAACTATATCTGTAATATTACTAAGAGCTTGATTTTGAACCTAAGTTGTAATTGATGTTTTGCTTTGATAAAATTAGATAATTTTTTTTGTTAGTTGTAGATTATCTTTTTAAATTTTTGGAAAATTGACATCTATTCAAATATTTTTTATTATTATTATTATTATTATTATTATTATTATTATGCTTTCACAAACATATCAGATTACATTTTCTTTCTAATAGAAAAGTAGTATTTAGGTAACAATTGTATGTTGTGTTGTTTTAATGTCAGGAAGGTGAAAAGTAGTACAAATTGGAGCAGATAGGAATAAAATGAAATACTTTGAATGTTCATTAATCAGAGTGTCAAGACATGGTTGTCACACTAAACAGTCATGAGCGAATCTTGAGACTTTGTCTAGACTTGCTATTTTATTGTGTGTATCTTTTTCTTTTAATATTAAGTCTATATGTGGCCATCTGTGATTGGTCACAGTTTTATTTTACCCACATATATATACATATATATATATACATACATATGGCTGAACATGCCATTCACATGATGACTGTGCCCACTCCTTGGTAGTCCAACATGGCAGGATGCCAGGACAGCCAGGGAGATGTCATCACCTGTGTATCAGATTGTCTTATCACTGGTCTGTGGAAAAGTGGAGTACAGTTAAAACTTCTGCTGCAGCACCTGTGTACGTTTTACTTAAAAAAAAAAATACAAGAATAAAAAGTTCTGTTTTTACTGCAAATGGTGTTATATTATTTTTCTTATTTCCTGTGTTTACACATACCTGATTTTATGTTTTCACCAAGATTTCATAAGATATGTTTAAATATTTCTACAATACAAAAGTCTGTTTTGTGGTTCATTTTGTTCTTTCAAAATTTGGCATCATATTAAAGCTGTAACAAAATATGTGTATGTTAAATGATAGAATTTTATATTTAAACTGTGTTGTAATGGGTTAAGCAGTGTTAAGCAACAGAAAGAAGCCAGCTTTCGTACAAAAAACCAAAAAACTATAATAAAGTAAAAAGTGTTTTTTATAATAATTATATAATTATAACAACAAAAACTGTTTAAAAGAAAATAACACTAAAAACTGATAAATATTGATTAGAAAAATACGTTTATTAATGTGTGTGTGTGTATGTAATAACAACAATAATAAAAAAAAGCAGCAACGTCAGAAACAAAATGATGGTCCGAAAGGATGGAAATAAAACGGAAGATAACAATGGCGACCGACGAGGTACCAAACTTTACAAACTTTGTAAATTTAGTTGTGTTTAAAGAACTTTTAATTATTATCTTATTTTCAAACGACAACCATTATGAGTGAATTTATTATTATTTTTATTTTTTATTTTTTCATGAATGTAATGTCAAATGTAAAATTAGAAACCAAAACAAATTTTAATTTATCCAAGACACGGTACCAATTTCCGAATTATCGATTATTTATTAAATTATAGGAAGTGGGTTCAGCTCATTTGCACTATGACAGTTCGATTAATTTGAAGGTATATTGCCGTAACATATTTATTAACCAATGAAATGTTTTAAAAACTTACGTTAATAAATTGTGTAGATAGTAGAAGAAATGTCACAAATAATATTATATATCCCAATAATAATTAATATAATTATATAGGAATGCCTTTTATTTTCTCAATTTCACAGTGCCATTTTCCCCAACATTTTTTAAATACATAACACTGTCAGGTGTTGAAAGTCCATTAATCATTAATGCTTGTGATAATTTCTAGACATCCTCTATTACTTAATGTGTCAACTGGTCTGTTAGTCACCATGATATAGAAAGAAAGAAAGAAAGGAACTTAAATTTTTTTTTTTTTTAAAGATATTTATAATTCATTATATTATTATGTATGTGGCTAATGGCTCACTTAATGTTTTACTGTAATAAATTTTTGTCTATTTTTGCCCCTTTAAAATGACAGCCCCCAAACAAAATTTGTATTTTTAATATTTTATTTGCTATTTACATGCACATATAAAAATATGTTTCTTATTTAATTAGATACGAAATCTTCTGTTTAAAACTGTATAGGCATATATATCTATCATGGACCATTCGAATGCTGGGGACACTGGCACTTTGTCCATGAGGGAGAAAGCACAGATAAAAAGGCGTGTCAATCGAGAGCATAACAGTAACTTCAGAGCAGGTTATATCAACATAAATGAAGAATATCTTCACAAAACTGGCATTCGAGGAAGAAAGAGATATTTCTTCTTCTGTTTTGTTGTGAGCCTGGTCATCATTGCTCTACTCAATGCTTTGGTAAAAACATATATCGTTTTCTAATGTTAAATCAATTGTTAGTCTCTCTCTCTCTCTCTCTCTCTCTCTCTCTCTCTCTCTCTCTCTCTCTCTGATTATTGTTATCACACTTTTAGAATATTACCGTATATACTCGTGTACAAGGCGACCTTATGTATAAGTCGATGTGTATTTTAAGACCAAAAATTGCGTCATTTTGGTTATTACTTGAGTATAAGTTGACTGTAGATTCCAGGCACCGTCACTATTTTTAGACCAGTGTGACAGTGCCATGAAGGCCTACATTGTACGCCTACTGTAACATAACTTGCACGAACATACCATAATAACGTAAATGCATGTATTACACGAGCTATAGCCTAAATCATTGCAAGACGCCGTAAGGCATAACACCGTGCTGACGGTTTTTTCGCTTTAAAATGTATTTTTATGTCATTAAACGGAAGAATACCATGTTTTACATTCATATTTGGTTTTGTTAATTAATTTTTCAAAATTGTTTATACGATAAAATTATATTTTTGAAAAGCTGAAAGACCGCGATTATTTTAGATGCATCCCATAGCAAAAAATAGCATTACCTATGTATAAGTCGACCCCCAAAATATTACCTTAATATAGTCTCCCAAAAATTCGACTTATACACAAGTATATACGGTATTTATTTTAGTTGATTTAAAACAGAAATAGTTCTTTTATTTCTCTCTCTCTCTCTCTCTCTCTCTCTCTCTCTCTCTCTCTCTCTCTCTCTCTCTCTCTCTCTCCTCCCTCCCTCCATCTCTCATTCCTGATTATTGTTGTTATCAAACTTTTAGAATATTATTTATTTTAGTTGATTTAAAACATCAATAGTTCTTTTATTTCTTTCTTCAATTTGCTATTTCTTTGTAATGTTATTGCTGCATTTAGCTTTTCAGATTGAATTATTACTTTTATAAAGATAAAATAGAGCCACTCAAATAATTCAGAGTAACACACTTAAAAATCAATTGAAATTGATGCCTTTAACTTGTTCTCAAAACTACATTCAGATTCCCCTGTTATATATGAAAAAAAAATGATATTACTTGAATTTAAAACTGACAAATATCTGTGTATGTATTGAGTCCATATTTCTGACATAATCATTAATTTAATTATTTGTTGAATTCAGCATTAGTAAATTACCAGAAGTAATAAAAATAAAAAAAGCATCATACAGATATTACATAAAATGTACTGAGTGAGAAGAAGGATGATTTTATTTGGTTTTATTTCTCTTTGTTACAGCTGACTGCAGGTCTCGTATATGTCTTGCACATCTATCACACTGGCATGCAAGATTTGGAATTTGTTCCTTCAGGACCTTTGAGATTCCTAAAAGATACATATCTTGATACAGTTTTAATTCATCATTCAACTCTGGGAGCACGATACTACAAGGATTTGAAAATCAGTGGTGTTAATTCGTCAGTCAGTGTCTTTGCTTTGACTTTTTAAAAATAATAATATCTTGATTGCTATATAAGAACTAGAGTCTTCAGCCTTCACTGCACTGTCATAAGAAAATCATTACTATTCCCATAATAATAGTAAAGGATTTCTATCGTTGACATATAAATTTTAATAAGACTTTTTAATGCATTTAGTTCCTTATACAAAGTATAATATTGTTTCCATTTTCAACATTTATGGTTGACTTATTTTGTTGTTTTAAATTTCTTGCAAAAGAGATGTATAATTCTGATTTATCCATGAATATGATGCTTAGAAAAATTGAGATATTTTGTATTCCTGGGTTAATCTTAATGTTTTTGTTTCTCTTTATGAGTATTATTTGTCCTTTATAATAATACTGTTTCTATTGTTAAGCAGCATTCAAAAACTTTTCTTTCATTAATTAAAAATATAAACTCAGTCATATAAAATATGTTCAGACATTTTCATACAGTCAACAAATGTATGTAACATTTTTAATTTCAGCTGTTCTTCAAAAGTAATGTTGTGAATGGATCATCAAGTAAGTATGCAGTTTGATGTTGTTAACTATCGATAGTAATTTAAATTTTGTAAACAAATTACATCAGCATTCTGAGATACTTGGAATTGCAGTTAATGAATATGTTAAGAAAGAGTCAAAGACAGTTTGTTTACTGTCTTCTTTATTTTAAATAAATCTTCATAAATATTTTTCTCACATACATTTTCTCTGATTTTTAATTTTCATTCTCACAAAAATCACTTGTTAATTCTAGGTGCATAAATAATTTTTAATGATGTTTCTTTGTTCAGTAACAATTGATGGTGAGAGAATGTTGTTTACAACCAACAACATCAATTTGGTTAGAAGCACCACACAGCTTCCAAGAAAAAATGTTGTCAACCTCCATGCTCTCTCAGTGGTAACTGATAAGGTATGTCTTTGTCATTAATAATAGATAAGAAATTTAACAAACACTATTGGATTAATACTTGATAATGTTGGTTTACATTATTGCTGTTACTTGTAACATATAATGTGTTGTGCCGTAATTCATTCATTTAAAAGAAATTTGAATTAAAACATATAATACAGACGTTTAAGGACATTAAAAAGATGATATTTTGATTAGGTTTTCTTGTAATGTTTATGTGGTTTTGATATATTTATTGCTGTCATAACTGAAAAATGATTAAAAAGGTATTTAATTAAATATTGTTATAAAAAATTTCTGATTTAAGAAATAAATAATAAGCACTACTCACCCACATTTTACAGTATTGTATTTGTACATTACAATTTTTATTTTTATTTTTTATTATATATATATATAATAGTTAACATCATTGGGATGTTTGGTTGAAACTTCCACTACATAAAATAAAATTGTTTTCTTATTTAGCTTGCCAGTCGCCAAGGTTATCCTGATCTGTTTATTGAATCGAACAAAAGGGTCAAGTTCATGGGGTCAGAAGGGTTAACTCTCGAGAGTGTCAGAAAGAACATACAAGTGGAATCCACACTTGGATCGATTCATCTAAATGCATCAGTAAGGTTCTTTTTTAAAACTCGATTTTTATAACACATTTCTGGTCTTTAAATATAGCATTAGGAAAGTTACATGGAATGAAAGGTTTCTTAGCTTCTAAAAAGTTCATTTGAAAATGTAAACATATCATCAGATTGTTATTTTCTGAGCATATTTATTAATTACAATTTAAAAGATATTAATGGCTGTCTTTTTTTAATGTGATTTCTTTGTTTTATAGACACACTTTACAGTATTTAAAAAACAAAATGATATTTAATTGATTTTAATGGTTAATATTCTTGACTTATGAAAAGTTTGCATATCTAGTCACAAAACAGACAAATTGTTTATATACAAGATGCTGATAGTATTGTTAGGATAAAAAAAAAATTCTAATATATTTACACATGAGCAAGACAGCCTAATACGAGTAAACATACAAATGTCTGTATCTAAAACTGAGATTTTGAAATTTTTATTTTTAAGTAAAAATAACAATATTTGAAATTCTGAATTTATCTGCTTCTTGTAATTCTAGTTTTACATACCGTCATAAAATACAAACACTTGTTTTCTTCAGGATTCCCTGCATTTCAATTCGTCTAAAATTTACATTAGTGGGAATCTTCCTCCACTAGTGCAGGGATCTGCAGTGGACAAATCACAACAGAACTACAAGATCTGCGTGTGCATGCCCAGTGGTCGACTCTTTGCGGTACCGGTAACGCGACCTGGAGTGGGTTGCAATACGCTATCCGACCTAAAAAATCCATGTGATTCTTTGTCATAGCTATTTATCAGTATTTCTATTTGTTTTTTTTTTTTTTTCTAAATTTTGGAATGCTTTTTTCAATATATTATTATTGCCAGACATAGTATGTTGATGTGAAAAAATATGGTGCTCTATATAATGTTCTTTTGTTAAGTAGTATTATTTTCTTCACTAAAGTCTTCCATCCAACAGTATAATTAATGTAGTTTTTTTTTTGTTGTTGTTGTTGTTGTTTTTTTTATCCAGTTTTGAATATTTAACCATTTATACAATACTCATACAAAATTTGCATTTGTCATTAAAGTTATATTATTGAACCGTCATATTTTTTGTAAGGTTTGGTTGGATGTGTCCAGCATAGAATTAAAGTTGTGTCTTGAAAGGCACAGGGTAATGTTAAGGTATTAGCGTAAATACCATATTTATTCATTTTTACATTTATTTTTGTGTGTACACTATCTAGTCATTTTGATGTTTTTTACTTGATGTTGTATTTTATAATTAATTTTTATATTGTTCAGCTAAATAGCTTACATGTCAATCCAGTTTGGATATTTCTATTTTGTATGAGTGTATTTTTAATAAAATGTGATTAAATTTTTATTCTTCAATTTAAAGTTTTTTTTTGCTAATTTCCATTTCAGACCAAATAAGAAATTTTTGAAAGAATTTTGCTTTTCAGCTGTTTTATAATGAGTGGCTTATCAGATGGCTAGGTAACTGCTTTCCTGTTTTGGGGGAAGCTAGAAACAAAATATTTATTTTTGGTAAGCGTATGATTCCTCTCTCTTGTTAAGTGCAAAAAGATTTGTTTTGATTCATAATTGTTTTTTTTCTTGACAAATACCAAATGTTGATTCATGTGTATGCTTTCATTAAACTGACATATATTTTACATGTGTGTGAATGGAAAGTTAATCATTGTAAAATAATTAATTTATCATTGTTATAAAAAACATGGTTAAAAAATAATGATGCTGCTAAAATTCCTGCATTTGCAGCAAAACCTGCTGACTAAATAATTTTTAGTAACTGTAACTGTATATTGTAAAGTATATTGAATTAACCATGATTAAAAATCATTTCATAAATAAGAATAAGAATTTACACAATTTTCAAACTTCAACTTATAAAGTATAATTTATTCCATTTATCAAGATTCATAATTAATCTTTATTAGTAATACATGTTAAAGAGTTAAATGTGCAAGAAATGTGAAATGATTCTTAACAAAGATTAATAATAATGTATGATGAGGTGTTGTGGAACAAATATTCAGTCATTTAAAAAGATCTTAAAGAAAGAAATTTGAATGAAAGTGTAAAATACAGATATTTAAAGACATAAAAAAAGAAAACAAGTTTATTGCTTCATTTACTATGTTTGTAAATTAAAAATAACAAAATTTGCATACAATAATCACATGAATTATATTTACCATCAATCATCAATGAACACTTATATTAACAAATTTTGGAAAAACAATATAACCCTTTCCAGAAAAAAAAAATGCCTTGCAAAAGAAATTCTAGTAAGCTATTTAGTTAGACAATCTAAATGCTTTCTTTAAAATAATATGACTATTTCCAAAAACAAATTGATACATGGTAGAATTTCTTATAAACTAATTAGCTAAATCAATCTAAATGCTTTCTTTAAAATAATACTATGTATTTTACATAAATTATTCAATTTTTGTTAAACAATATGACTATTTCCAAAAACAAATTGACACATGGTAGAATTTGTTAAAAACTAAATAGCTAGACTAATCTAAATATTTTCTTCAAAATAACTCTTCATATTATACATAAAACTTGGACTGAAAGAATACATTTAAACCTTGATTGTGACAGTAACTTAGATAATTGAGCAGAATTAGAAATTAATAATACCTTGTAACTCATATTTTATTATAAAAGTGATTAAAGTTTTGAATATTATATACACTGTATCATTTAACAGACTGTCTAGGCAGGCTTGAAAACACTGTAAAGTAAATCATCATCAATTAGGCATACAAAATGAACATCAGTATTTTTAACAAAACAACATTAATTCTTTTCTGATCTTCAAGTCTGTTTCTCTAAAGTTTGAATTTATCAAAGCAAGTAAATATGTCATATATCTTACTTTTACTAACTTTGCTGTCAACACAATCTTTATTAACAAACATAATAATTTTATATTAAAAACTGTAACTGTTTTTCTAATACTACAGAACAAATATCCTTGTAGAAAAAAGTTTTAAAAAGGGGGTGATATGTAATTTCAAATCTGAACAGTACACAAGTGGATAGCCTTTTGCTACTGTGTAGTTTCAAATAAAATATCAGGTGCAAGTTAAGAATAATGTGATTTGATTTAATGAATATAAAACTTTATATGCATGTACATTGAATTAAAATAAAGAATGGTTAACAATAGAAGTAATGTGTTACCAAAAAAAGATAATTTTTGCTGTTATTATTAATAGTTGTAACAAGAAAATGTAGATTTATAACAAAATGTAAATGAATATACAGTTCAAAACAATTTTGTGGTTTTAACAAAATTGATAATTTCTGAAAACGTTTTAAATTAAATTGTAAAAATAGGTATCAGTAGTCACATTATTAAATTATTTTCATATTCAAAACATTTCAGGATCAACAGTCACACAATTAAATTTAATTTCTCACTGAACCTTAATGGGTTTTAAACAACACAGAGCTCCAGAGGCAAAATTATGTTTTTACTGGCACATTTTATGAATGGTTTTGAAGTACAACAGTTTTATTTTCTCAGTAACCTGGCACAAAAGATGGCAAATTTAATCACTATTCATTTCTACTGGACAAAAAAAAATAAAACAATAAAACACAAAAATACAACCCAGTGTTAAATGAGCCTTACTTTTTACTTAAGTACACCTACCACAAATAATCTGTGTTTTCTAGTTGTGAAAGTTGTTTATATGAGATAGTAAAAGGCACATTAATAAATTGGAAAACAATGTATATAAATACAAGTACCAAATTAAAAAATATAAAGTAATAATTAAAGTACAATATTATGAAGGTATGTTTTTCAATAATCGTAAATGCATTTCTGTAATAAATTTCAACAGGTGGTGATGAAACTACAGCAATTAAATCTTTGCATTATATTTTACCCTTGGGTATTTATTTTCATATCTGAGACATTATCCAAAAAAACTGTATCCTGCATCAGTTATTAAGTAATGAAACAAAAATGAATATCTTGAATCATTATTTAAAATAATACTGATAAAGTAAGATGTTTAGTTATGATATAATAGAATTTGTTAAACACAACAGCATAAGATGGTTTTAAAATCACAAACTCTAAAAATATTTAAAATGCAAATTATTTGAAGTAATATTGCACTGAGCAGTATTGCATACAAATTATAACAATGTGTTTTAGTTTTAAATCTACTTCATAAATTAATAATATAATAAACATTTATGCTTCAGGCACTAAATTAATTTACAGCAAACATTTTTTAAATGTTCACACTACTGGCCAGTATAAAATTATCTACACATCTTTTTTTTTTCTGGAAGCTGCAAATTTTTATTCCGCTGCTAAGTGTTCTGTATCAGATCTTTCTATTGAATAATCTTTATTATTCTTCAGATAATGAAGTTAAAACTTACATATTCTATTTTAAATATATTTTCAGGATAATACACGCTGAGAAACAATAACTTCTGATTCATCAATCATAAATAAAACTGACATTATAAAGACCTTTTGAAAAAGTAAAATGAGACGACCACATCAGTGCTGTCACACATCCTCTGGTGCCATATTTATGTTACTACAAAACATCTAACTTAGGTTTAAACTGAAAATAATTCTTAACCATCAGATAAATGTAATTCTAATTTCACAGTGAGAAAAAATATGTAAAAATGGCACATAAAAACAATTTGAAAAAAGAAAGAAAAAGTTTCAAAACAAATGACCTTTTCGGATTTAATGTATTTGTCACTAAACCAAATTCTTGTTATTAATCGATGTTTGTTTAATTAATTTTTTAAATATGGGTTAAAGTTAATATTTCTGTGCAATATATATATATATATATATATATATATATATATCATTGTGTTAATAAGAGTTGGTGTCACTGTAAAATGAGAAAGTAATATTGAGATGGTTAGTCTTAGTTCATTTGCTTGATAGCAGACAGAGAGGTGACAAGCAAGGTGTAAGTATCGCGAGCTGTTTTTATCTGTGATTCCGCAAATGATGTCAAACCTTCTTCAAAGGAAAGCAGTCTTTGTTGCAGGAAAGCCTTCATCTATTAAAAATAAATAAAACCATCACACAACAGGTCTTGTTAATTATTTCACAAATATTATATTTGTATGATTCCAAAATAAAATATTAATAAAATATTATGATAATATATCAAAAAGTAGTAGCATTTTATAAACAGTAATTGAAAAACAGAAATTTAAAAGCCTCAGTAAATCATTTCAGTGTTTCAATATCCTCGGTCAACAGGAATTTTAATTTTTTTTATTGAAATTACATTTCATTGTCATATTTTACTATTATTAAAATAGATGTTAATAAAAAAATAAACAAATCATTTTAATAGAAATTAATCAGCTAAGCTATCACTTGCAAGAGGAACAAAGGTTTCAATGTCAGAATCTCTGAAGAAAACATTGAACCTTAAAAGCAAATGGAAATAAAACTGACAACAAACTGAAGACAAAATTATTTTTCCAGATCTTCCAATTTATCAATATTCTAGATAGAAAGTGTGCTCATTATTATCCTCAAAATAATAAATATGTATTTATGTTCTCCTTTTAATTTATATATTCTGTTAATAAAATTACAAACCTCTCTCCGTGCATTTTCTGTACATGTTTCATAGGCCTTTTCTGCAGCTTCTTTTTGTTCCTCTGCCTAATAAGCACATAGATATAATTATTTTAAGTGAAAAATCAAAACAAAGATATTAACCATAACATTGGAAAAATCAGATATTAATCTTTTGCAGATTTCCAGCTTCTTGTATTCATTTAGTATGTCTTATAGTAAGTAGTAGGGAAAGGGCAAAAATTCTAATATTTACTTATACAGTATGAAACAGTTTATTATCACTGAGTACATACTTGATTTTCACAGTCTCTTAAATTCATTTTCAGATTTTAACATTTTTATCTAATAATATATCTTCATAATTATGTGTGTTAAAAGAATAAGTGATGTTACCACATGCAATAAAAATGAAATTAAAGGAATGCCAATGATAAAGTTAATTTGCTAATGATTTAAAATCTTTTGCAAAAATATAACTTATGCTCACAGCTTGTTTCTTTTTGGTTTTGCCTTGTCTAATGCTTTGTTGGCATCTTCATACTCAATTAACAGACATGTACGACGTAAAAGCATGTCCTAAAAATAATGATATTCATAAGTTATTATCATCAGAGACAGGTGTCAAGAACAAAGGAAAGAATCAGTTTCAAGTCTAAAAAATGGCCTTACCCTAACAAGGGACATAACTTTGCACGTATTTTAGATTAGTTTTCCCTAAATGTAATTTAGGTAACAACTTTGAGTTTCTTTGGATTCTGTTTTAATTAATGTAATTTTAGATACTGTTATATGGTTATGCAGATTTTTCACACAACTGCTAGTAGAAGAACATCTACAGAAATAAAATACCTTCAGTGAGTCACTGTATCTTGCATAAAGATCTAACTGAAAACCCAGAGTCTTTTCATCATTGGCACATAATACTTCCAAGCCATGCTATTAAGAAAAATAAATATTTCACAGCATTTAAATCTTGATTTTAATTTAAAACATACTTAACAAAATAAATATTTTATTTAATGATAAACTCAACATTTTTATTTATGGTTACATAAGATTTAGGACAAAAGAGAAAATCACTACTGCTCCCTTTTTTTTTTTTTTTTTTTTTTCTTTATCAACAATGAAGAAACTTTTATATCCACTTTCCCTCTGAGAGAAAACCAATACCACAATAACATGTATTAAATCATACACAGGTGATCTAGGTTTGAATGGGAAATATTTTAAAGAGAGTACAAAGAAAGTGACCAGCTGTCTCATACCAGCATAACAAAACTTTAACATCAAAAGCAATTAATACTAAAGCATGAAATACAAACTACATTACTTTAATATATGAATTTAAGCTAGACAATTAAATATTATTTAAAAACTTACTCTTGCATCATTAAGTGCTTCACTTAATTTGGTAAATGTTCTGAAACACAAAATAAAATATATTTTACATTGGAATACATTTTAATACATTAAAAATGGTTATTTTGCTGTAAAAATCGGACTATTTTTGTTATTATTATTATTTTTTTTTTTTAAATGATTATGTAGGTATTTATATATTATGTTGATTAAATAAATGTTTCTTAATCACAGCAACTAAATTTTATGATTATTTAATTTAACATGGGAGAGAACAGGCTGTCAGAGTTTGACTGCTTAATGAATGAATGAAAAAAAGATTTATAATATTACTGACAAAAACAAATTTCAATGCAAGTATCAAAATTACATACAAAAATAAACTATTTTAAAATTAAGTCTACTAACTTGTTAATTTCAACTGTGGCGTCATCTTTATAAGTACCAGTCCATGTTAATGCGGTTGCTAAGTGACTGAAAGAACCTGCAACTCCTGATAAAAAAAATAAAAAAATAAAAAATAATATATGTATCTTTTTTTTATTTTACACATACAGCTTAAGTTTTTACAGGACATTAACAATGTTTCAAACATCCTTTTAATAGATATATACTACTTTTTGCATTTTAAGCTTCTGTTTTCAGTAACATTTTAAAATGAAAACAGACATTAAATATTAGATTTGAGTGACTGTGTTTATAGATTTAAAAAATAAAATTTATTTTTATGTTTCAGGTAAAATTGTTTAGAGCTATGATATAATAATAATAATATGCTTATAATATGTTTTTTTAACAAGAAGCTTAATATTAATTTAACTTGAGTTTATGAATACATGTGCAAATAGTCAAAATAGAATGGTAAAAAAAGAAGAAGAAATACTTACTATATTGAGCACATACCATTTTATTAAAATTCTGAAAAATAAAGATAAAGATACTAAGAATGAAAATTACAAACAACAACCATAAACTAATACAATATATTAATATGTTATGCAAAATATATGTTATTTTATATCCTGTCACAAAGTAATTCTATAAATTAAAAAATTAAAAAATTAAAATTAGCAGAAGAAAATCCAGTATCCTACCCCTGAGACTTCTTTAATGGCTTTACCCCATTCAGCTGCCCACTCCCTTTTCTTATGGAAATAATCTTCAATGTCCTTTGAAAAACAAAAAAATAATAATAATAATAAAAATTGAAATAAACACAACAAATTATTAGATAAGTTTTTAGTTATCATTAATTTATTTATTTACTTTTTTTTTTTTTTTTTTTTTTTTCCAAAATTCTGTTATTAACTATTTATGTTTCTGAACGGTTTATAGGTAATTTTCAGACTGACTACCTTATTGTAATCTGTAAAATATGCATATTTTGAAGGCATTTACAATCATTTTATTTTTGTTATTTTTTTGTGTGTGTGTGTGTGTGTGTGAATGATATTTTTATATACATTATGATAGTTTAAAGTAAAACTCATTATTTTTCTTCAACTTTTAAATCTGTGAAATGTACTAACTCTGTGACTTCCTTTTCGTACTTCCTCAACTGTTGTGGACAGTCTTGTCATAATACCTTTCTTTAACTTAGCTCGCACGGGGGCCTGCGTGAAAATAACATACTTCAACAAGAATGTAATAATAATAGTAATAATAGCTTACATTTAAAGTAAAAAAAAGATTTAAATAATTTTTTTTAATGACAAAATACAATGTTTAAAAGAAATAAAATAACAGAAATGAACCTCTTTGTCTCTTAAGAATTTTTCCAATGTTTCATCTTTGCCAAAATTTCATGTTTTAAAAGTAATCTCAAGTATCTGAAATATAAAGAAATTATGGAACATTAAACATAAAGTAGAGATATAATCTTTAGTTAAAAAATGTCATAATAAGTATAAATAGATTCTCTCATTTTCTCACTTTACTTTTTGTTCATTAACAGTTTTATCATTAAAATGATTAATCTCAGAAAGTTCTTGTTTTAATTAATTATATTTTATATTATTTTTACTTGGTGCATTACATAATCTTTTTAATCAAACTTTCAAATTTAGGATTGTTAAAATAAAATATATATATATTATATATGTAATTAACTGGAATTTAAATAAAAGAGTTGACAAGACACACTGACTTTTCCACTGTTTTGCAATCTTTGCTAAATTCATCACCCTTCAGAATATTAGTATCACTCCCAAGCTGTTTCTTTGATTTTGATTCTGCACTTCTAGGATCAATTTCAGGTCGTTGTGGAAGGGGAGGAACCTGAATTTAACACATTTTATTGTTAACAGTTAAGAGGTATCAGTCATAATTCCATGTAATGTAAATCAAGTAGCCAAGGTCAGATTAAAATTAATATAAATGATCTACTTTGAGATTGTACTTTCCCAGTTTAACTATTGTTTGACAATTAATCCACCTCTATAATCACTGAATTTAAGAAACAGATGTGCACACTCACATACCAATAATCAAAAATTATATGATGCTTTTTCACCAAAACCTGAGTAAATTTGGTTTATATTGACAAATGATGGATCCCAGAGAACTTGGTTACAAAAAAAATGCAGCCATCATACACAGATAATAAAAAAAAGTTATCATTTTTTTTTTTTTTTTAATAAAATGTTTTAGAATAATATTTTTTGTTTGTTTTCTTTGAATTACATGAAAAAGAAGTTAGAAATACATTAGTTGTTTTATTAATGCCAATAATACCGAACTGCATTTATTGCCTTAATTTTCTTAAAATAAACAATAAACATATTTTATTAAAATCTTCAAATTGAGACACCTCACAAACTAGAAATATTCTGAAGTTTTAAAAATCATCTTTTCAATGTAATTGAAAATGAGGGATGATTTTTAAAAATATTATTATTTTCCTTATTTTTTGTTTAAAGTATTTCATACACTGAAAATGAACAAGGACTATTTGTAAATGATTTAACATAAAAAATCGCCTTATAACTGCATGTGTGTTTTTATATATGTATTTAAGAATTTATGATTTGCCTGGGTTTCTTTTTAAATGTTGCTAATGTTTAGCAAACTGTCTCTTTGTAATTCACATACACAAATTATTGTCAGTACATGTCTAATTTCTGTTACATAAAGTATTCATACAAAATTAGTGAACCAATAACAATACATTACAAATCATCATACACAAACAGTATATCTTCAAACTCACAATTATTCCATCAACATTGTTTTTAGTTATTAGACAGTGGTGTAACCACTCAAGATCATCATATATCCGTGTTACAACAGCACCAGTCTCTTCTTCTGTTTTAGATGACATAATTGTAAACTGTATTGTCTCTCCATCTTTAATTGCATCTGACACTTGAACTGTGAAAATTGGTGAGAAAGGCACGTGCTTTGTTGGAGTTGATTCAGCAGAGCTGTCTCCTTCAGATCCATTTATTTGACCGTCCTTTGAAATAGAAATTAAAGAAACGTAATCAAATTACTAAAAATAAAAAATAAATAATTTAAAAGATTTAAAAGTAAAAATAATTTATGATAGAAATTCAAATAAACGATATTTTTTAATTAAAGGTTATCTGGCCTATAAATGAAAGGTGATTATCAAATAATGATTTAACTTGCACGTACTTTAGGCAGTATCTGGTTTAAACATTTCAACCTTTAAAATTAATTATATGGAAACATAATATATTTCGATTTACAACACTCACTAATACATATAAACACCCCCACCTATACTTATTACTTTCTGTTGTTAATTTTTGTTTTTGTTTTGTTTTGTTTTTTAACTTATGGTAATGAAATCATTACAAATAGTCATTATGTTGAAACAGCTTGAGGGGGGCGTATACTTTGATTAGAATAATAATTTAAAAAAAATATATATATATACATAATATCCAAGTAATGTACATGTGCAACTAATACCATTCTTTCACAACGAATACATCAACGATTAGCTGTCCACTTCATTTATTACATGAAAGAATTTCTAGTATCGTTCAATGTTTGTGTGTTAGTTTATACTTCTTCCTTCGGTTTACCTGCATCCTCATTCAAGTCATACACCTTATTCTCTTCCGTGTTACGCCAAAGGCAAAACCTATAAAGGGAGTTTCTCTTGCCATATTTAGTAACGGAAATACGTATTGGGCTTTTCCCCGAAAGCGGTGACGCCATTTGTATTTTAGGCGGTATGGTTTTTTCTGGATGAAAGTAGATTCGACCAGACGAAGCTGCTTGTCTTATTTGTTTTATATAAACATAAGAAATCATGAAATTGTAGATTTACCTTATTGCACAAACAAGGTAAGTCTGTGCACCTTAAAAGATCATTTTATTTAATGCAGTAAAAACGTAATTTCAGTATCATGAGTATGGAGTATTTTAAATATTTACTGCTAAATCTACTCTGTATAAACTATAAATAATAATAATCACATGTATTACTCATTTTACTGATTACTTTTACTATTTTAGTTTATGAATTTATTATTGCTGATTGATCCTTGTTTAACTTCATTAGATAATGGCATACTCAGTACTGAAATTTATTAGTGCACCTTTATGTTTTAACTTTTATGTTCATGAAGCAGTATTAGTGCATTTCAAATTATTTACAATTTTAACAGATCTCAAATAAATGAAATATAATGTATTTTTTAAGTAATGGTGAAAACGACCCAAATTTTTGGTATGGACAAATTTTTAAAAACCCACTAATCTGAAAATAAATAAGACAGTTGGGTAGAGCTTGTAAACCTCTTTAAAATGATACCAAGATTACGTGAATATGTTAAAAATTAAGGAAGTAGCAGCAATTTTAAACCCCCTAATAAGCACTTATTTTCGTCCGATTAAACATTATATTTAGTATATAAGTCATTAGAGGTTCGTGACTGAAAATAGTAATATTTTAACATTTTCCCCTCTATCTTTGTTAATAATCAAGCTTTCTTAATGAAATTTTCAGTGAAGACCAATGCCGATCTCTGTTATCGATTATATTTGTAAAAATTAAAAAGAAGTTATTAATTAAGGTACCAGCAGCCTAACAAACATAATTGGAAAAAGCTATCAAAAGTGCAGATTTTGTCCATTTCCCGCCACTCTTAAATTCCTTCTGTAAAATATAACATGAAAAACAATTACACTCAAATACAGATTATTATGCGCTCTTTTAAATGGTGATGTTGTTTTTGTTACGTGTTAAATCAGTAGTTTGTATGAGAGTGTTAAACGTGGTGGGGGTAAACAAACTTTGTGAACATCCCTAAAGCTAAAGCGGTGTCGCTCTACAACGCGCTCAGCTAAAGGCGGTGTCGCCTTTGCTTAACACCAACTATTTTTAGCAAGGCTATTTTTAGCACCCAGGAAGGTCAAAGTTCGATATTTCTAACAACGTACATGTCATCGCTATTAATACCAATGGCGTGTAAATTTATAACAAAAGTTATGTCCACAAATGTATATTTCTTGCTTTAAAACAAATAAAAAAAATAAAATAAAAAAAAGAAAGAAAGAAAAAAGTAACAAACATGTAAAAGAACTGCTGCTATTTAAAATGATAGAAACTATGTTCATATTTCTAAAGTATATACATTATAATATGAATATGATCAGAAATAAACTAACTTCGTCTTTTGCTTTTAAACGCGATTTCGGTCTGTAGAAAACGTAAATTAACGGCGATTTCGCTAAGCATGTGCTATAAAAGTTTCAAGATGGCGACCGAACACCGAAATGACACACAGACCATATTTCACGAGGCAATCATAACAATTAAATGCGTCCAAGCATTTTGATAAAATTTTAAAGACAGTAAGATAAAAATCTAATTATTATGTCCTCGTAACTTCATTCGTGCCACGTAACCAGTTTTAGTGACTGTAGCATGTTGAAAATTCCGTAAAAGTTTCAAGATGGCGATCTAACACCAAAATGACCAACAGACCATTTTTCATGAGGCAATCATAACAATTGAATGTGTCCATACATTTTGATAAAATTTTAAAGACAATAAGATAAAAATCTAATTATTATGTCCACTTATCTTTTGTTTGTGTCACGTAACTGGTTTTAGTGATTGTAGCATGTTAAAAATTCCATAATAGTGTCAAGATGGCGATTGAACACCGAAATGACTAAAATACCATTTTTCATGAGGCAATCATCACAATTGAATGCGTCCATACATTTTGATAAAATTTTAAAGACAATAAGATAAAAAACTAATTATAATGTCCAATTACCTTTCGTTTGTGTCACGTAGCTGGTTTTAGTGATTCAAGCGTGTTGAAAATTCATAATTTTCTAAAAATCAGCGTAGGCACAGAAAAACTCAACGGAATCAAAATATTCGAAATCGTGAGCACTTATCAATATCCCATCTGAGTTTGTATGCAGAAATCCCAAGTAAAGAATATAACACGAGTCAATGAAAAGCGAACAAACAGTGCCCCCCCTCATGCAAAATACGTTTTCAGTGGAACAGCTAATTGGTAAGAAACAGCAGCTGCTAATCGCGATTATCTGCACATACCTACAAATTTATTGTTTCACTCGAAAGTAGAACTTTAAGTTAGAATAAAATCTTTCTTGGAAAATTAAGTGTTAGCAATGAATGCAAATTTAATCAGAAGAAATTTTAAACTGTAATTTTTAATTTAAGTTTTAGTAGACTTATATACTGCTTACGAACTTAAATTATAATAATACTTAAAATAAGTGTGATGTCAAGCATATGAGTCGTATGCATACAATTTTTGTTTAATATAAATTGTAATAGTCTCTCATTAATATAAACTATTAACTTGTGAATCTCATCAAACCAGTTGTATTTATAAGCATTTAAAAAAATAAAATAAAAAAATGTCAATACGTGTATTAACTATTATATTTATTTTTGTTTCAGAAAACAAAAAATGTTTGGACAAAATAAAGCAGGTTTTGGTTTTAGCACTGGCGCTTGTAAGTAGTTTAATTTATTCATTCATTATTATTATTTTTTAACAGACAGTTCTGATCTTCTTTTTTTCTACATGTATAAAATCCCATTTTAAAAACAGTATTCAGAAATTCAGAAATAATGAAATGTACAAATACAAATCAATGCTATAAACATAGCTTAACCTTTTGATTTTTCCTTAATCTATAATATATATATTAGAAGTGTTTAAGTTTATTTTTCTATGTTTGCAGCAACATTTGGTTCTTCTACACCGTTTGGACAAAGTGAGTGAAACATCATAACCTCTTAATTAAGAGGAAGCTCAGTTTTTTTCAATAATTTTTACTTATTATAGAAAGACGGACTGTTGCCTAAACAAATGTGCAAACACACACACACACACACACACACACATTTGAATAAAGGCACTTACAAACTTTGAAAGCAAGTACAGTACATATAAAGGTAGACTTTAAATAATGTCATTGTCTTTAACTCAGTTTGCCTTTGTTTGAATCATTTTCTTGGCTGTGGAAGGATATATATGACATTAAATAATGAGCTAAGGAATACAAAATTTATCAAGATATAAAACAACTACTGCTGTTATGTTTCTACTGTCTTTCAGGACATAATGCACAAAAACTGAGTACTAAAATATATATCTACATTCTTGATAATACCGAGGTCAGTTATAAACCACTAAAATAAATTGTTTTTGAGATTCACTACTGATTTACATTAAACAAAACACATTTATCTTTTTCTGTGTAAAGGCAGTAGTACATTTGGTGCAAAGCCAACTCCTGCATTTGGATCTTCGACTCCAGCCACAGGTGGATTGTTTGGCGCTTCCTCAACAGGTACAGGTGGATTGTTTGGTCAGACACAGACCACATCAACATTTGGCCAATCTTCCAACTTAAGTAAGGGAAATTGTTTATAGCGTACATTATGGATACTGATTATTATATGTATATCAAAGAGACTGATGTGATCTTTGGTTGTTATATTTCATTACTTCATTAATCAAAAATTACATTTCTGACATTTGTCATGCATGGCTGTCTTTATAAAAAATAAAAAATAAAGAAGCAAAAAATACTCCATAACTGGTAAGATTGGTCCAAAGAAAATATTATTTTCTTGTGGTCTGTAAATAAATGGAACTAAATTTACTAATCCTGTTGTTTAACACTGTTTTGTTTCCAGCCCCTGTAATTTAGATGAATAAATTGTGATTATAACATGTAAATATCATTATAATGGTTTTGATTTTTGTTCTATATGGAATGAAAAGTATTATTACTCACACAAATTCTTGTGAAATAATTCATGGTTCACTCAGTATTTTATTCTTATGTTTAAAGCGTTTTTGTGTTATTGTGGAAATACAAATGGCTATGCTGTTATTATTTTATTTGATTATTATTATTATTTTTGTTTTCTTTATTTTTTACATTTGCAGCATTTGAAAATAGTGTTAGAACTGTTGCTTTACTTTTATTGTATTGTTGATGAAATATTTCTTTATATCATTTGGAAGTACAAGTAATCGAACTATTACTTTGTTATTTTATTAATATCATTATGAAATCTTTGTAGCATTTGGAAGTACACCAGCTAGTACTGCAGGAGGAAGTTTATTTGGAACACAGACTCCTTCAGGAGGTTTGTTCTCAACTCCTGCCAGTTCTGCTTTTGGGTCAAAACCTGCTGGATTTGGAGGTGAGTGTTTCAACACAGAACATCTTTTTTCTTGTTGTACAAAGTGCCTACTTTTAAAAAATAACTTTACATAGATATATTTTAAAACCATTTTTTTTTTTTTTTTTAATGAATTGTCTTGATTTATAAATATTCATAAAATACTTTTTGGATACTTAACAAGTTGTTAATGCTACTCAAGAAGAAGTGAAATTTAGTATAAAATTAATAAATACATTTTGTTTTTAATTCTTTTATGGTTGATATTTATTATATAAGATAAAATGTATTTTAATACAAAACTGAAAGTTATGATGCGTGGTTAAAAACGTAATAATTGCTTATTAACTTACTTCACCTTCATTTACTTTGACCTTTTTAGCAGGTTTTGGTATAGCAACATCCACAGCCTCTGGTGGACTTTTCAGTCAGACGCCAGCCCAGTCTACAGTATTTGGCCAGTCAAGACCAGGTATACCTGTCAAAAAATTCTTGTTTGTGAACATTTTAATTATTCCAATTACTTGATGATTATTTTAAGACTTTTTAAATCAGATGTCCTTTACATCTGTTTAGATCAAAAACTCAGTCAGCTAGTAAGTTGTGTTCAGTTTAGAATTGACTAGATTAAAATTCATAACACATAAACTTATTTACATTTAATTAGGGTTTTATTTATTTATTTATTTTTTATATCATTATTTCAACTGAATTTTTTGCATTGGTTCTGTGGATGATTTTTTATGTATTTTGTTCCTAGTATTTGGAGCTGCTACCACACAGAATGGAACAACAGTCAAATTCAATCCCCCTCCTGGACAAGACACAATGATGAAAAATGGCAGCTCAACAAGCATACAAACAAGACATCAGTGTATTACTGCTATGAAAGAATATGAAAACAAAAGTTTAGAGGTAACTATTCCATACAAAAATATGATAATAAATTTGTTCACGTATTTTTCTCTTTAACTTCTTTTCAGATTTTTTATATTCTTATTTTAAGTAAACATGTAATTAGATAATGTAATTTTGTTATTAGGAACTTCGTGTGGAAGACTATTTATCCAACAGAAAAGGTAAACAAGATGGAACAGCAGGAGGTCTGTTTGGAACCACTTCAACTGCAAGTCAGAATACAGGATTTACTTTTGGCCAACCAGCACAGAGTACAGGTACAAAATTAATTCCTAAATGAAGATAAATTTTACAGTATTGTTTATTGATTTTTTTTTTACATTAACTTCATGACTTTAATGTTTGACAGGTATCTGATTCTTTCCAGATAACCATAATAATTTCATAAATATCATTTCTAAAACATTGTCTTTTAATTAGAGAAACATCAGACCTCTGAATCTTAATTTGGAATATTTAATGATCACACAGAAGTGAATTAGCTTTTCTGATATTATTTAATGCAATATTAAGCAAATATTTGCCAAACAGAAATATTTTTAAATTATTTCTCCAATGTACATGTGAATAAATCTGTTTTGTATAAAATGTTCTGCAATGACGTAAGTTGTTACACTTTTTCAGGTGCTTTTGGTACAAATACTTCTACTAGTACAGGTGGACTGTTTGGTCAGCCTGCCCAGACAGGGCAGACAGGTGGACTATTTGGTTCAAGCAAGCCTCTGTTTGGCAACACCTCAACCAGTACAGGAACAGGCTTTGGATTTGGAGCCAGCACAAGCCAGACAAGTTCTCTGTTTGGACAGACTCCTGCAGCAAAAGTAAATATAACAAACCATATTACTGTTTCACATTTTATTTTTTCATTGAATTTTAAAATGTAGAAGCACTTCAAAGGTAAAATTAAAAGAAATTGCCATTGTTTATCATTTTAGTCTATTCACCTATATTGTTTTGTTGGTTGAAGTGTTGTGCAGAATTTTAAACTTCTTTAATTACTTATTTTATTTTTTTCAATACTGTTGTTTTTTTTGACAGTCTTTAATCAAACCCCATTGATAGATTAAAATAAATGTATATATTTACTAATGATATAATAAAATAAAGTTACCTTTCTTCATAGTAATGAATTTTTAATACAAAGTTGTGCAGTTGCCTTTAACCCAGGTAAATATTCATCTGTTTTCTGTTAAAGCCCTCACTGTTCGGTACCACACCAGCTGCTTCAACACAACCTTCTTTGTTTGGTACCAACACATCAACATTTGGCCAGTCAGGAGGATTTGGAACCGCTGGGTTTGGAACCCAAAATACTGTAAGTACACCTTTTAGCTAAATTAAATATTGTTTTGATATGATCTTTTTCACATTTAATGATCACCCAGAAGTGAAACAGCTTTTCTGATATTATTTAATGCAATATTAAGCGAATATTTTGTTAATAATAAAGAAATCAAAGAAGAAATAAAAATGAAAATGTCTGTTTGTTGTTCATCTTTTCAGACAATTTTCTCATATATATTTTTATTTAATTTTTGTTCAGTCTGGTGGTCTTTTTGGAAGTAAACCTACAGGTTTTGGAACAGCCACTACAACAGCATCTACTGGATTTGGTTTTGGTACCGGCAGTAACTTGTTTGCCAAACCAATGTCATCTGCATCAACCTTTGGATTTGGAACAGCAAGTGCTACTCCATCCTTTGGAGGTTAGTTAAAATATTTATGTCATATATTACATTTCATGATTAAGATATTCTTCATCATAACTTTGTGATATTATAATAATGTAACAATGAAGATTAATAAATTGTTGGAAACATTCTAATCCATATATAATTTTCAAGCAATTTAATACTGTTGCATCTATGAAAATTAAATTATAATTTTTGTAATAGTAATAAATTTAAAAAGAAAACATATCCAAAACAACAGGAAAAAACAAAATAAATAAATAAATAAACAAAAAAATGCCAGTTGCATATAAATATATTTTCGATACCTCTGAAAACAAAACCTCAGTGTGTTTCCTAAATTAATATTTTCAATTAAGCAGCTCAGTCGGGTTCACTATTTGGAGGCAAACCCACAGGTTTCGGAGCAACATCAACAAGCCTGTCTACTGGCACAGGACCTTTTAACTTTGGTAACAACCTCACCACTGGAGGAACTGGACTTTTCGGTGCCCCTGCAAGCAAACCAGGAGGCTTTGGCTTTGGAGGCACCACATCAACAGCTCCTGGTAAGCTTTTAAAAGACTGTGTTTCTCCAAAAAGTATTAAAAAAATCAAGAAATTAAATATCATATTCTGCACATAGTTTGTAAGATATTTTGTGAAATTAAATGTTTGTTAACTTAGATACAGTTACTGTTGAAAGAGTTATAAAGTTTTTTTTTTTTTTTTTAAATATTAATTTGGAGTTAACATTTCATTTCAGCATTTGCCAGTGGTCTGGGTGCTGGAACTTCAGGATTTAATTTAGGAGCACCTGCCTCGCTTGGATTGTGAGTAATTCGCTCCTTTGTGTAGCATTTTATTGTAATATAGATTTCTTGTCAGTTAATACATAGCAGTAATATAATTTACACAGCAAAAAATAATACTGTTAATTTTATAATATTTTTGAATACATTTTTTTACTCACTCAAACCTTTGTCCTCCTGATCTATAATATTCAGTATTCTTTGTGGTATTAAAGATCTGGTCGTTTTGTTTTCAGAAGCACACAACTGACAACTGCTAATGATGCTCAGCTTCAACAACAACTGCAGGCACTTGCAAGCACACCATACGGAGATAATCCTCTCTTCTGGAACCTAAAACAGGTACATTCATCATGAAAATACATCGTATTCAAAATGTCAGTAAAGAAAAATATATGTACAGTTCCAATATTTCATGCATTAAAGGTAAAAAAAAAACAGTCAAAAATTCCAGTTAATCAGAATTTAAAAAAAATGCAGTTTTATTTTAGAGATGATACGATTTTTCTTATATTATATTAAATATTTGGGAGATTGTTTGTTATTTGTTTTGTTTTTTAAAAGTATGAATATTACATTCGTTATATTTAATAAAAAAACATCAATGAAAAGATGCTGAGTAATATCGATTTTATATTTGTAAACATTATTAGTAGCAGTTTAATTTTTTTTCAGAATGCTGCTAAAAGAGACGAGGTGTTGAAACCTACAAACCCTGCAGCACAGAAAGCTGTCCTAACATCATCCTCACAGTACAAAGTTAGTCCAAGACCAACAGCAAAGATCAAACCCAAATTTCTGCATTCTCTAAGAAACAATATCAAGGTATGGTTGAAAAAAAAAATATATATATATAGATAGATAGAGAGAGAGAGAGAAAATATACATATTCTGAATTGTTTTTTCTTTTTCAAACATCAAATTGTCTTAATTTCTCTTCTAGCATGAATGTTGTATTTATTTTCCACAACAATTACAAAACATAGATCCTTATTACTTTAATTATTTGCTAACATTTAAGCACTATTAAGCAAATATTTGACAAACAGAAATATGTTTTAATTATTTCTCCTATGTAGATACTGTATAATTTTTATTTTTAATTTTGAAAACAAAATAAAATTTTGTTTGGCCATGTGACTTACCATTAGCGACATTAATTTCTATTCAATTCCTGTTGGTTGGAAAGCATGTACTATCATGACATTTGATAAAGCAAACAAGGGACATTGGAAGTGTTCAAATGTGTACCTGAAGGAAGACTGATACTATGGCCTATCGTATGTCAACCAAGTGTTGCAGCAGCTGCTTTTACTACTCAGATTTTGTTGCATGAATTTCAGTCTCAGCTGTTTGAAGGACTGGAAGATGATGACTTCAGTTTTGGCCACGATACATTTACACCAAGGAAGAGTGTGAGGAAACTGTCCTTAAAGAAGAATCATTTAGACAGCAATATGAGTCATGGTTCATCAATAATTGATGAAAGCACTGACCTTTCGTCAATGGATCAAGACACACCGAAAATCACTCGGCCCATCAAAAGGTATGTTTACTAAAACAGTGTAAATTCTATTCGTATTTGTTGTTTTTTTGACAGATTTAATCAGTAAGATATATTAACAACTCTACTTCAGCAGTTACAGCTTCAAAAAGAAGAAAACGTATCTGTTGCTTTGACATATAGCTCTTAATGTAATTATAAGTGATTACAGTAGTTAAGATTAAATGCTGATAGATGGCTTAAACAAGTTTAAAACATATCTGACCTGCTGATATTTTAATCAGTAATTTCTTCTTCTGATATTTATGTTTTGTGTTTACTGTTGTATATGTATGTATGTATATGTTTGACAGACCTGTGCCATTGGATCTGGATAGAACAGATCAGTTATCAGAAACAGAACCAGTAGTTCGCTCATTACCACTGACAGAACCAAATATGGATTCTCCACCAATGAAAGAGTAAGCTTTCTTATGCTGATTTAGATATTAACTTTGAACTACTTTACAAATACTTTATGAATTTGATTATTAATTTTAGACCTGTATAAAATGGTTTTACCTAAAATACTGAAAGAAAATGAAACTGTCACATCTATTGAGAAATAACTTGCCATATATATGCCTAGCATTATGTAATATATTAATGCCCTTAATTGTTGAGATGGATTCTTAAAGTACATTCATATTGTACAAACAAATAAATAGTCTAATATTTTTTTCATTGTGTTTTCATTTGTATCTTAGTAAAAAGGCATGATCAGAAACAACAACTTCACAACTTATAAATATTTAAAAATATATTTATTTATTTGTCATAGCACACTAGTTAATTTCATTTAATGTTTGGGATTTTGCACAATGAGAATAAATTAATTGTTTTACAGTTTTGTAAACAGATGAGAAACCTACTGTTCTGCGTTCTGTATGTATATTACTGAATATATTGTTACATCTTCAGTAGGACCAATCTTGATGACACCATTGCTCTGCTGAATGCTAAGAAAAAAGATTTGTTGAACCAGACTCCAGACAAAAATCAGTCCTTTCAGGAGGAAAGTGATTGTGATAGATCAGTAGAACCTCAGAAGGTAAGTTGTTTACCTCGGACTAAATAACATTTTCTTTTTCACCTTTTAATATTTCACTTCAGCTTATAATAATAAGTTTAATTTTAACGAATAATAAAAAGTTAAAATGATATAAGGATAGTTTTTTATTTAGGTTAAATAAAGAAGGGTTTTAATAATTAAATCAAATCACTGATATCGCAGCTATTTGGTATTTATATGTATTTTCAAACTTTAAAAACCTTGTATTTGTTCAATACGTAATGAATAAAGTCTGAATAATTAACGTTAGGTATATTTAAAATGTTGTTATTTTTCTCATACTTGATTTTATTGTTATTTCTCTAGATTGTTCCACCACCTCCCCATCCAACAGGTATTGTGTTGACTAGAGCAGAGTACTACACTGTGCCGACTCTGGATGAACTCACTGAAATGATGGATGAGAACGGAGATTGCCTGGTTGACGACTTTACAATAGGTCGAGAAGGCTATGGCAGTCTGTTCTTCCCTGGCACAACCAATGTGGTTGATCTCAATATTGATGACATAGGTAGGACAGTTGTAATGTTTAAGCATTTTTCTGTTAAAAAATAAGTAGAGAAAAAAAATGGATGAAAATACAGATCAGAGAATTTTTTATTTTTTATTTTTTTTTTGTTTAGTTTGATATCAAATTTTAATTCATATAAATTCAGTTCATTTGAGACCCTTCTTTCATTTTGAACAGTCTTCAGTCGTTAACAAATAAAAATTACAGAAATGAAGAAATGCTTTTCTCACGTGTCTTTTAAAGTTGTTCTGAATTATAATAACACTAAGTTTGTCAGTAATGAAATACTTTCGTTGATTCCATGATTACTATTTATTTCAGTTCATTTTCGAAGAAAAGAAGTGATAGTTTACCCTGATGATGACAACAAACCACCAATAGGTGAAGGTTTAAATAAGAAAGCAGAAGTTACTTTAGACTGTGTGTGGCCCGTGGATAAAACAACAAGGTCACCAATTAAGGTAATATTTTAAAGTCACATTTTTGTTTTAAATAATTTCATTTAATAGATTTTTTTTTAGATTAAAGTTTCCCTAAAGAAACAAAATCCTTTTCACAGGTATTTTCAGTCCACTTTTATTGTATCATCAAAATGCATGGAGAAACATTTTCTAAACTTATTATTCATGTCTGAATGAGTTTCTGCACTTTCTAGAAATTATGTTCTTTTTCTTAAATTTTTACTGATATCCTAGACATCTTACGTTTTCATTTCAGATGATGATTATTTTTGTACTATAAGCTAAAAGTATTTTGTTATATTACAGGATCCAAATCGTCTGAGAGCAATTAACTATCAGTCAAAAATTGAAGACATAACAGCAAAGATTGGAGCGAAATTCATAGATTATAGACCTGAAACAGGATCATGGGTCTTTGAGGTAAGGAACATTCTGCAGTTATTACAATACTTAATAACATAAATGTTGTTAAAAAAAAATGTCTTTCTTTCTTGAACACTAATCCACTCTCTTATAATCCTGTTTTGATGTGGATATAACATTTAGATAAATTTATAGATTTTGAGTAATTGTGGACATTTTAAAACTGAAATCAGTAACACACTTTTTTCATGGATGGAGAAATGATTACCTCATTTACTTTACGTTCACGAAGAAAGACACTATTATTTGTACTGATATTTTGATTTAGCATTTAGCAAACAAAAACACGCATTAATTGATTATTTAATATTTTGCAGGTGAAGCACTTTTCCAAGTATGGTCTGGTTGATGATTCCGATGAAGAAGAACCTTCTGAAAAGGAAAAGAAACGTCTGAAACTGTCGGCAGAACATCAGCTCAAGATTCAGGTCAGTAACCATGTTGAGCAGACACTTAATGAACACTGCTGAAAGTTGCACTTGAGCTGTTGTGTTCAGTGTGTTAACTTTAAAGTGGAAATCGGTTTATGTGCTATTCTCTGACAAACAAACAAAAATGTTGCCCTGAAAGTACGAGGGAGCCATCAGGCACGTTGATGGTTGACTCAGAATAAATTCACGGCAAACAAGTTCAAGGATTCATTTGTCTGTTTTTAAAACAGAAATTCAGTTTCTGACGATATCTGATTTAAAAAAACATTTGTGGATGTTTCAGATATGCTTATTCCATTTATGACTTGATTTAATTATCAGTGGATTTATTTGTGCTGATATGTGATGTGTTAAACTGCTACCAGACTCTTATAAATTGTTTTGTTTGGTATCAACACATTTCTTTATATGTGTGTGATTTGTTAAAGTATTGACCATGCTTTCCTCAGTGACTTCATAAAAATGATTGCAACATTTGTGATTACTTGGAATTACGGTGAGAGCAACTTTGATGATGTATTTTTAAATGTTTTTTTAACGTTTTTAAAATGTTTCAGAAATTTAATTATTGTAACAGATGGTACATTTTTTAGACATTTATGTAAATATGAGTTTGCAGATATAAATGTGTATAATAGGTGATGTGTGTGTGTGTGTGTGTGTGTGTGTGTGTGTGTGTGTGTGTGTGTGTGTGTGTGTGCGCGCGCCACTGAAACTAATACCTGTACATAGTTTAATATTTAAAATGTTTTTTAAAAAAAGAAGAAATAAATAACCATGCCATTGTTTTACAATATGTTGGGGGAACTTGCTGATGCATCCATGTCTTTACAAACATTTTAAAACCTGTATTCACCCATTAGTTTTTCAATTTATTTATCTTAATATGTTTTGATTATGCTTCTAATCAGATGTACAGTTTGTCTAGCTGTTATTTTGCTTTTAACAGACTCTTAGCTTACAAGTATAAACCAACATTATTTAGGTCTTATTTATCAGTGTATTCTGTGTGTGCACACGTGAAAAGAAATGATCTTAAATTTCTATAAATGATTTTTGTTGTTTTAACTGGATACAGCTGATCAAATTTTACTAATACTATTTTTATAGTATAAAAGATTATTATTATTATTTTTTTTAAATTTATAAATACTTATAAATATTTATCTAAATCTGTGGCAGAACATTGTATCAGATTAGTTTTAAGAGTATCAGCTGGTCTCTGAATAATATGTATTCATTTCAGATCATCTGCATGTTTTGTAAGCTTTAATCATTTGAAATGAACTTTTTTTCTACACTAATTTTTGTTGTTTCTATTTTAATTTACTTTATTATTGTAACAAACTTTTTGTGAAATAAAGGTGAATTGAATTAAAGCAGACTTTGTTATTTATATTTATGTTTTACAAAGATATTTTAAGAAATAGTTACAAATAGCATTATTTTCAGAACAGAATCAACTTTACAGTAAATATAATTAAAAGGAAAGCATTAAGAAAGTGTATATGGATAATTGCATATAAGATATTTTTTGCTTACAGATGATTACTTTACATTAAAATAATTTAATCTTCTTCAGTTTTTCATTTCCACACTGATAATGTATGTCATTTTATTCATTAGCTTAGAAATAAATAGCTTTAAACAGATAAACAAGCCATTATACGAATAATAATAATCATATCTGCTATCTTTGATTAATGGTTTTCATGTTGTTACTATACATACTTAATTTTGCTGTAAAATAGTACCACATTTCATTCTGATGTAAGGAAACTCAAATATTAATATAATACAGAAATTAATCATTGGGAATATAATTACAATCTGCTTTGTCATTTGTTTTTGTTTTGGGTAGCTATTAAACAGACTCGATTATCCAATCACTTTTATAAGGATAGGAAAACTACACTTGATTTAAATATTTAAAATAGCTATTTTTAAGGAATTGCATCAATTTTTTAAGAAATAAATTATTCAGTTAAAAAGGATGAAAAAGAAAAACATTTAAAATTTCATATGCAGAAATCTTTCTTTTATTGTTTTTTTTTTCCTTTTTCTCATATTTATTGATAACTTAAATTTAATATTTGAATGTTCATCTGATAAAAACATTAATTTCCAATAAAATTTGTGTATTTTAGAAAAAAATAAAAGTTCTCTATTGATGACTTATTAGTCCTTTGTTGCTGTATGTTAAAAAATAAAGCCTTCAATAGGGTGTTTGTTTTTATTACTTTTTAGTTTACTGTATAAAAAAAAAATAATAATAAAAAAAAAATTATGGGAGTGATAGAAAATACATCAATATTTATTCATAACTTAAAAATCAATAGATCTATCTTATATGATGATATTTTTTCAATATGTGATAGTAATGCATTATCAGCAGGAACTAAATTCTGTAACTGTTAAGATCCAATTCACTCTGCTGTTATTTCATGTTTATTTTTAAGTGAATTTTTTATCTTTTTTATCTTTTTATTTTTTATTATTTTAATAAATTAAATCTTTCAGTTTATATTTTCTCCTGTAATATTACAATAAAATGTTTCTGTTTCTCACAACATTATTTATATAAACATAAAAACAATTTTTATTTATAGAAACTGAAAATACAACAACAGAATTTGCTCAGGCAACAGCAATTGGAACAACAACAGGAACAGCAAGCAGCAGGTGATTTACCAGATGCAAAAGATATGAGTGAACTGGAAAAAGAACAGGAAATGGCAGTAGCAAAAGGATTTGCCCCAGTAGAAAAAGATACTGGTGTGAAGTCATACCATCAGATGGGTGACTTTGATGATGATGATGCAGAAATGCCTGACATTGCAATGCAGACGTTCCCCAAAGAAATGCTTGATTATTCTGGTAAAGATTCATATAACACTGATAGAACTTTATGTGTTTTTATCATGTTTATAAACATATCCAACAAGCTTATTGTTTACAATGATAATTTTTTCGTATAGATTATTTACTAACAGAATTGTGTATTTACTGAAAAGAAACAAGATTTGTGAACTAAAATTAAAAAAAAAAAAAAAAATCCCACCTGCACTTGTATTTTAAATGATTATTCTTGGTTTGCACTTATTATGTACTGAGTGGATTATCAAGAGTTTTTTTTTTTTTTTTCCTAAAATGGTTTAATGATATTGCAGATCAGCTTGAAGAAGAAGATACTGAAAAGCTCCTTGCCTCATCACACAGACTTGCTAAAAGTATGGGTGTCAGTGCACACAGCATGCAGGTGATGAAGGCTTCCTTTTTTGGAGAAGATGAATTTGAGGATGATTATAAAGGTACTTGCTTTGCTAACAAACAATCTTTGTATTTGTGTATGTGTGTGTGTGCATGCGTGCGTGTGTGTGTCTTTTGTACATTTCTTTGAATATGTTTTGTTGTGGTGTAGGTACTTCAAAGATCACAGTTAAATGAAGTAAAGATGAATGCAAATTATATATCACAAAAATTACTGATAAATTTCATTGTATACATTTTCAGAGTAGTTTTATTTTGTGAAGAAAACTGCTTAAGAGAAATTAAAATATATCTAAAGATGTTTATTTTTTTTTTAATTAAGTTATATTTTTCAGTTGGACAGTAATAACGAGATGTGTGACAGCTTTAGTTTATTTGTTAAATAAAAACAATTTCTAAAAAGTTAATTTTGTATTGGTTATGTATTAATTTTATTATTATTTTTTAAATATTTTTTTAAGGAAAATTTACCTCATTCGCTGGCAGTCTTCTGAAAGAAAAATCTGTGCCAAGTTTGTTTAGTCCAGCTTTGAAATCAAAACAAATGTCTCCATTAAAACTTTCTCAGTCACCGGTGTCTCGTGAAATGCAGCTAGAGAAACCAGGTTAGCAAACCAGATTTTTCATGTTAATTCTGATCTCTCATACACATTGTTTTCTCTAAGAAAAGATAAGAAATACATTTCAAGTACAGTAAGAAATTTTTTTTTTAAATTAAACCAATAAAACAATTCAGATTCAAACGAAATGGGTGTGTTATTTATTACCTAAAGAGGCATTAGATGGAATCATTAAATTTTTAATTGAATTTTATTAATTATAATTGTTTCTTAATAAAGTAATATTACAAATGCCTTCTTTTTTTTCAACTAAATTAAATGATTCTAAAGCATAATTTTCTTTCTTTGCTGTTGCATGAATATTTTTGTAGAAGAAAAAGATATCCATTCCAGTATTTAATGTTTTATTTAGCTTCAGTTTTTAACAATAAATTCACCTCATGTTACATTAGTCATTAAACTGTATAAGTTAAAATTTATATGACTTATTAAATTATGGGGATAAAAGTCTAGTGAACAAACAGAAAATGAAATATATAGATAATAAATTTTTTAATTTGTTACGGGCATATAGTGATTTTTATTTCTGTCTTCCAAACTTCTCTTTTATCCCAGTTTCGAATTTCTGACAAACCACTTATTGATTCTAGGAATATTTGCCCAGAAGATAGTTGTTCCAGAAGCTCGACGTCCAGTGCAGAGTCTCGTCCACTTGCCTCAGGCTGAGCACGTGCTGATGACCAGTGGCATGGGCCAAGGAGACATGACTAAAAAACTAGTGGGGTCGAGAATCAAGCGTGATATTCCCCCAGTTACCGATTCTCTGATGTACAACAAACAGAAGCTGGCTACAGATGCAGGCTGTTTCATGGGACGATCGTTTCGAGTCGGGTGGGGACCAGCATGGACTCTTGTACACAGTGGGGTTGCCCTGGCATCTCAAGTACAGGGTAATGATTAACAGTGTGAAATAATATTTAACTATAATTAACGAAAAAACCGTTAAGATAGTATTTTTTTTGTAAATTTTTGAAACAGATTTAATTGTTCAAAAATCTGAAAATAAATAATAAAGTGATATTAAAATAAGGTTAGGAAAAAGGGATTATAATAAGAAATATAGTAGAAAAGAAACAATAACAATAATAAAAATAAAAATAATTATTATAATTATAGTTTAATAGTTGTATCCTCCTTATTGGTTCTCAAATAATAATTAAAGAATGGATACAGTAATAGTTACCTTTTTCTCATTAATGCTTCAGAACAAATTCAGCCTGCTACATTTAGCTTGTTGCCCTGTGTGCAAGGTACAACACAGATAAGACCAGCAGGCAAGTCATGGACAGTTTCACTGGAGAAACTAAATGTAGCTGAATACATGTTAGGAAATGACACAGCTGTGGTGGTAGGACATGTTAACTTCATTTGTTAAAAAATAATCATAGAAAAAAAGAAACAATAATTAACACTTCTCAAGGATTACAAAACAGTAGATGATTTGGTAGCACCAGATCGATATTTTACTTTATTTCATCCTACAAACAGCCAGCAGAAAAGCTTAACCCTCAATATTCATATGTCTGGATACTTTTTCCATATAGCATTTAAATTTATCTGTTTAAGATGACATATATAAATACATCATATCCCTGATTATGTTTATGGATAGAATAATATAGAATTAATCAGGATTTAATAATGTAATTAAAAAATAATAACTAAAAACAACAAAAAAAACACCACAGTTTCTTTTATCTTTTCAGTAAATAATTACAGTACTATCTGTGTTGTGATAATTATATTTCTTTTTGTACATTTTCAGGAACATCAAGAAGAAATGCTGGAAATCCAGTTAGAAAATTCACTGATGTCTAATGAAGGTGACTGTCCCGTATTTACACCAAAAATTGGTGTCAAAGCCTTGCATGAATATGCAGAACATGGAGAAAAAGCAGTGAACAAATTACGTAAGAATCTGTTTTAATTCTTTAAACTGTTTCACTTTACCAGTAGATGTTATCTCTATTATTTTAATACGGAACAACTAAACAGATAGAGTAGAATGATGCAGCTGTTAAATGTATACATTGTATATGTGCATCTGTCTATCTGTCTGTCTGTCTGTCTTTCCATCTGTCTGTCTATCTATCTGTTTATATTATATAATAGTTTTGTTTTTGGTGATTTTGCCCACATTACTGTTTCCATTTTAATTGGCAACACAACTTTTTATATGCACATGTATGTAAAGCATAGATCAAGAAAGAAAAATGATAAACGGACAAATTAAATTAAAGTGAAATAATGAAATAAAATTATAAAAAATTTTTTTTTTTCTTGAATGACAGTTACTATATTTTAGAATGTGTATGTTTTTTAGGGTTTGGCTAACAGATTTAAATCATAAACTGTATTAATTCAGCGTTTTGCGAGTGGATCTGATTGTTAAGTTTTTGTGTTATCTGTATTATTTCAGGTGGCCATGCTGACCAGGGTTGTGTTGATCACATCCGAATGGTGTGGAACCTGTGTGTTGCTCTGTGGGGAAATCTGCCAGAGTTTGGAGAATCAGGTATGATTCAACTACTTGATTCACATACATATTGAAAAAACAATTCCAAGTCTGTTCAGTTAATGTTTTATACATTTGTTTTTTTATTTGTTTGACTAATTGTTCATTTTTGAAATGTTAATAAAAAGGATATAAAAAATAAAAATAATTTTAGAAGTTGAAATTAAAAGAAGAATATAAATGATTAATCTGTTCAGAAATGAGTGAATATGAGGTGTGTCAAGCCAGAAGAGAAATGGTTTCCAGTTGGCTTTCAGCAGCAGCCGACAGTAAAATCAAACAAGAAGTTCAGGATTCACAGTTCAGAGTAAGTTTTATAATGCGGTTGTTGTTGTTGATAATGTTACTATTACTGCTGTTGTTACTGATAATATTACTAGTGGTGTTGCTGTTGATAATATTATTACTGTTGTTGCTGATGATGCTGTTATGCTGTTGTTTTTCTCTCTTCACAATAATCTAAATATCTAAAAATATTTCATTAGGTTTGATAGCAATAATGCCTTCAGCCATGGTTTTGTTAATATTTTAATTTAAGTTGGTGTTAAATACAAAAAAAAAATATGTTTGTAATGTAATTTATGAAGAAACGAAGTTATCAAAAAATATAATGCATAATGGCAAACAACAAAACAAAATTTACAGTTTTTCAGTCATGAAATAATTATACCAGTTAGAGAATAAATTCACTGCATTCACTAGTACCTTCTCCAAACAGGGTATTAAATGAATTTGGTTTACAGATCTTCCATAAACAACTGCTACTTCTCTAGAAAGAAAAGACCAGACTTCAGTGGAATGTTGTAAACATTTAAAAATAAAATAATAATAATAAAAAAAATATAAAATTGTTTTTTTAGAATCAAGGCCATTTGTTAGCTGTGTTCAGCTACCTCAGTGGAAAGAATTTTTCTGAAGCGTGCAGTCTTGCCCAGGAGTCTGGTGACCAGAGATTAGCGTTTTGTTGTCACAGGCTGCTGGCAGTGTTATTCCTCGTCAGATGCTGTCACACCAGTTACAGGATTGGGCAGAGATGCAGGTCAGTATATATTTCTGTGTCATTCTTCTCCAGTGGTATTTTTTGTTATCATTACTGTTTTTTTCTTTAAATATGCTTAGAATGTTGTATTCAAAAGAAAGAAAAACAAAAAAAGTAATAACTTAGAGGAAAAAATGTCTGTATGTTAAAAAAAAGAAGGAAATATGTAATTAATTAACATTTATGCAGCCTTGTCTCGCTACATATGCATTCTTGTCAGAATATTTATACATACAGGTAAAAAGTGAATATAATGACGTTTCCAAACTGATGCTTTGTTTCTTTTGTGACTAGTGTTTGTTAATTTTCAGAATTGTGTTTTGTTAGCTTCTGGTGACATTGTTGATAAGTGTTTTGAGTTTTGTTTTCAGACAAATCTGTACATACGTGAAGAGAGACTGAAAATCTACACCTTGTTGTCAGGTCAGTTGGTGTGGCTTGTTTCAAATATGCCAGTTAACACATGTGAAGATTTGGACTGGAAACGAGCTTTTGCATTACATTTATGGTAAAAATAAGTCTTCTTACTGCATTTCTTAATTTAATTACCATAGGATAAGTCTTCCTGAATAATTATTTGGGGGCTACATTTCTCAGTTTTTGTTAAACTATTACTTAACATTGTTTAGGATATATTTTTATACTGAAACTTAAATATATGTTTTAGTTTTGTTTGTAGTAGTGTTACTGCATTTCAAACAATTACAGATTACGTCTTTAAAATAATTCAGAGTAGATTGATGACTAAGATAACAATTCTTATGAATAATGTGCCTTTTACTTCAAAAAGAAATGTACAGGAAATCTGATTCCAAATGTTTTCTTATTTCATAAAACACATTAATACACTCAGACATTAACCCAGTTTGATGCTGAGGTGTTTTTATACACTAATGTTTTCATATACATAAATTTAGATTTAAAAAATTTAATTTGAAATTTTTTAAATCAAGCCTAAATCCATTATACCTGAAGCACTCACTTGTTAGATGCTGATGATGTTTTTTTAAACATTAATTCTTCCTTTTTTTTTTTTTTTTTTTGTTCGGATTAAAATTTGATAGAAAAGCAAACCTAAATGTTTCTTTCTTTTTTTTTCTTTCTTTTTTTTTTACAATTTTCAATTTGTTTTCAAAGGTTTTATAGCAAGCCCAATTCCATAATACCTGAAGCACTGAATTACTATGAAGATGCATTCAGAGGTCGAACACCTAATGGCAGATACTGCAGTCCTCCTTTTCCACCATACATGGAAGGAGAAGGAGACTGTATGTACGATGAAGAGGAGGAGCATGCTGTTCTAGATACGTGTTACCACTTACTTAAACTGTACAGTCAGAGAGATCACCAACTCGAACGTCTCCTGAATCCTACAACTTCCACTGCCAACCACCTCGATTATCGCTTAAGGTTAGTGAAGATGTTAATAACAGCAAAATGTAAAATGTTCATAGGTATAGATGTAATAATATTTCTACGATTACATAGTTTTGATGGACGTATAAATTAAAGTTTGAGTTTTTAAAAATAAAAAAGATTCAAAAAGTAAAAATGCTTTTTATTTAGATTGGTGTAGTAAATTATAAAATTAACTCACCATTTCATTTCGTGGACCGGTGATTATTATTATGAAATTTTCACTGGAAAATCTATGTTTTTTTGTTGATTTTTTTTTTACAAATTACTTGAATGAATCATCGTCTTCATTGTTACTGTTATTTTGGAAAATAGTAATAGAATTTTTGGTGTCTGTGATTTCAGTTGGCATCTTTGGCAAGTGATGCAGTCATTGGAGTTCAGCCATATTTCTCCATACCATACTGCCAGTCTGCACACAAACTTTGCTGCACAGCTGGAAGCCACTGGCATGTGGGAATGGGCAGCCTTTGTTCTTCTCCACATTGAGGACACTGACAGGTATTAGAAGAATATTAACTACAAAAAAACCTAACATTGGTAACTGAAAATAGCTGACTTTATTTAGTGCAGATAGACATGATCATAGCAGCATTCAATCTTTTAATATTTGAATTTTGTATATATAACTTATTTCTATGTATTTAATTATAAATTGTGTCTTGATTCAAACTAATTATTTCCATTGTAATATAAATAATAAAAATAATAATAATAAATAGCATTAGTATGGTTGTGGGTGTAATCAGTTAGACTTTTTACTAAAGATCAAGATATAAACTTGTGTACATAAAGGTGACTGTTTTGTAGATAAAGATCAAGATATAAACTTAAATGTGTACATAAAGGTTTTGACTGTTTTGTCATTTGTTAGATTTGATTCAGTAAATGCAGTCTGTCATAAAGCTGACTGTTTTGTAGACGTAAAGCTGCAGTCTGTCATTTGTTAGAGCGACATGTGTGTCTGCCTGATGTGAAGACTGGCAAGTACGAAACAAATTACCTCAAGAAAGAAGTTTTTGTCAAAGAACAGCTAGCTGTGCCACCAGAATGGATTCACTTTGCAAAGGTTTTCATTTGTTTAATTATTGCTTCATCCAGCCGATATCACACGGCCAGCTTATAAAAGCCATGTCTCTTCCAAGAGATAATTTTTTCTTAATCCCTCAAAAAAAAATAAAATAAAAATAAAATAAAATAAAATATTGTGGCAGTGGGTTTCTTATAACAGAGGTTAAAAAAGTGTCGACTCCATTCCATTGTTAAAGAAAATATTTTCTTGGATTGAATAATAATTACACATCTTTTATTTTATTTTATTTTTTTTTTTTTTTTAGTCTTCCATTGTTTTATAACTGCTGTGGAATTCAGAATGGTGTATTTCTAAGGAATTTGTAATTTGATACATATCTTTAGATGCATTAATTTATATATATATATATTGACACTGTTTATATTCTGTTCTTTTGTTGAACAGTTTAAATTTTATTGAAAAATAATTGTTTCTTTTCAGGCCTTGAAAGCTCGCTCAAAGAACAGATACCATGATGAGGCATGGCATCTTCTAAAAGCAAATCAGTGGAATGAGAGTCACAGAGTAATTCTTCAACACATTGCTGCAGATGCTATAGTAAATGGTAACAGTCTTCAGTCACAACCAGCTAATATTATAAGAGTTTTTTAGTTAAAAACAGCAAATGTCAAGTTATAATTTTGTTATAAATGGATGATATAACCTAATTTAGATGTAGATGGCAAATATCAATCTGAAATTTTGTTGTAGTGGTAAGTATGAAATCATTATTTAATTGTGAATGGTGAAAATCACCTTATTAAGATGCAGTTAGCAAATATAAAACTATATTTTGTTATGAATGACAAATCAGAAATTGTAATTTTATAATGAAAGGCAAATGTGACATTGATGTTTATATTTGCATGGGAAGTATAACATTTTTATTTGTCAGTGGCATATGTAGCCTTTTTATTTTGTTTTAAATGCAGACAAGAAATTGAAATTTAGTTTAATACATTAAGTATGTTACATGATACAAGAGTAACCCCTTCATAATCAAAACTTCATTTTAAGCATATTTAATTGAATTACTTTTGTATTTGTACTTGAATTATCAAATTATTAACAGACAATGGTATTGTTGGATATAATTAGTTATTTATTTTAATACAGAAAATTATGGGTACTTACGGAAATACCTGGAAGAACTAGCTCCTTTAGAAAGATGTTCTTCAGTGTTAAACTGGAACACTGGAGGAAAAGTTTTCCTGGACTACATCATCTTGTGTCAGAAACTAGAGGAACTTAAACAGGTATTTACAGTAAAAGCAAACTTATTTCGTTTGGTTATTTTAAATTCATAAATCTTTTTCTCTCTATGATCGGGATTGACTTTGGATAGATTTGATAATAATTTCATGTGTTTGCTGTCGACTTGTCCAGACAATTAAAAACATTGTATTTAAGATCAGGTTTTGGTTTTTTTTTTTTTTATTTTCTATTTTTTTATTTTTTTAAATTACAGGGTGAACCTAGTCCTTACGATCTGGAGAGTTTTCAGTCAGGTGTGACCTCACTGTGCAACAGAGTAGGAAACCTGGAGTGCTCTACCTCTAAAGACAGGTAATGTTACATAAATTTGGCAATGAATAAGCTGTCTAAAATGGGAATGCTTACCTGGAACAACACTCTCAAAATAATCTGGGCCCCGAGCTGAATTGTTAGAAACAATTAAAACATAATCTGACATAACTTTTTAAATATTACATCAAAAGATACTTCAAGATGGAAAACATTGTTCGACTGAACAGCCTCACAGGAGAGAAAAAGTGCCTATGAGAGCATCCTTACAACAGTCTTGAATAACTTGAATTAAAATAATTACAGTGACATCAGTGACAACAACCACAATAATAATAAATAAAAAATAAAAACATAATTTAAATTATACTTGCCACAGTTTCATTTATATGAGGTGTAGGGTTGCATTAGTCCCTATTGTTGTTATTTTGTTATTTGAATGTAATATATTGCGTTGTTCTTTTGTTTCTTCTGTCTTTAGCATAGGTTTGCCATCTCTGCTACTAAGTAAACAAAAAAGTGACTTAATTTTTTCTTATTTTAAGTTTATTTTTTTTTTTTTTTTAAAGTTGTTTAGTGAAATTTGTTCATCTTTAGTTTGATTATTGATCTGAAGTGCTACTTTGTTTTATGCTTACAGACTGTGTCAGTCAGAAATGGCAAAGAAATCGGCCAATCTGCTGAGAACTCTGCTTTCTCTTCAGAGTCCTGTTTCACACACTGGCAGACCTCTTACAAGGTGAGATTAAAATAAAACTAATAATATTCTTTCATTTTTTATTGTTTTCCTAAATGTTGAATTATATAGATTAGAAAAAAAAAAAAATAAAAAAAAAAGTATAAAGATACAAATATTTTGTTTTAGACTTTGTGTGTGTGTCTACATATATGTGTGTGTGTGTGTGTGTGTGTGTGTGTGTGTGTGTGTGTGTGTGATTTATTATTATTATTATACATTTTTATTTTAATGAAAATTTGTAAAAGTTTTTCTTTTTAAATCCTATTTCCATTATGAAACTTTTAACTGAAACTGAAATACGTATTTCCTTTCAAGTAATGAAAGTATTTATAAAACTAATTTCAGACAACTCGCTCCACATACCAGCAACCTGCCTATGCCCGAAGATTACAATTTACAGGAGTTAAAAGAGCTAACAAGAAGCTATTTGTTAGAGTTGACTTTTTAGCTCATAATAGGATTTAGATATTTAATCTCCTACAGAAGAATGACTTTACCTATGTTGCTTAATTCAAATGGAGAGAGCCAGCGTAAATGTGTATATGTGACAGACCACTGTATTTGCAACTGACTGTTACATAGTTAATCTGAGAGAATTCACATTTGGTGCTTGATTGGAAATAAATGAAAAATTTTAAAGCTGTATTAAGGTGAAAACTGCAGAGAGACTGGTTAATGAAAGGAAAGTGACAGCGATATTTTAAAGTTTTGTCATTATTTGTTGAGCAGAAATATAAAATGAAAAACGGTGAATTATTTTGAAATTTTGTACAATGAAGAATTCCAGAGAATTATTTTATGTTACTTCAAGGGAATTTATACATGAAATTTTGATAACCATTCCATGAATAAATAATTCTGTGATGATGTTTCTATTTGTGCAATGAACGAGTTAATGAATTTGTAAAAAAAAAAAAATATATATATATATATAAATAAATACTAATGAAAAAAGCCTAAAAAAAATAAATAATTCACAGTGGAGAAAAAAAAAAAGAAGAAAAAAAAAGAAGACATTTTTACATACCAATTCAAGAAAAGAATTTTTTAATCATTATTATGTTATTTTTTTACCATCATTAATTCATATCACAGGTTTTGAAAGTACTAGGCAAAGTGTTGTATGTAATATTTCATGAACTGCTGATATATTTCATTGATAAAGCATTTTGATACTGGGAAATGAATGTGTGTAAATGTTGCTACATGGAAGTTTGTAATTGATTTTAAGAAATGCATGTCATTTGTGAAAGTTGGACAATATTTTCATTACCGATTTGTTTAGTGTACAAAGATGTGACAAAAAAACATTTTAAAACAGTGTATAGTGTTACCCATTCAGTGACAGTAAAAGATAAGTTGTATTCATTTCATTTTATACATATACATCAAGACAACACTTGTAATCTTAAAAAAGCCTGTTTAGATTTCAGTACTACTTTGCCTTAGGAATAATTATTTTTTAAACTTGACTAATAACTTGCATCCATATTCATTATAACAATTTTATACTATAGTTATTTATTTATATATTTCTATTCTTTTTAAATACAAACCTAAAGGGGGAGCATTATAAATTGTATCAAAAAATATTTTTATTAAATGCAAAGTCATCTGGTCAGATTATTTGTATTCTGAGTTAATTTAGATGTAGTAGAAGATATAACCAAAGTGTTACAAGCCCAGAGGAATAAAAAGTGAGTTTAAATAACAAAATAACAGATGTTGAGGTTCATCAGTGCCAGAAAATCATAATCCACAGTCGTTATATTTAATAACAATGAACAACTTAATAACACTTTATTTATTATTATTTTTTTAATTTTAAATACTGTCAGCATAAGTTTAAGTCAGAAATTGAGCATACTTACTCTAAAACATTTTGTATATAACTTTATCACCTTTTGTTTGTTCATGTAGATTTGTTTAGATATAACATTTGTGTATCAGTCATTAATTAATTTCACTGTGAAAATAATACATCTCAAAAGTTAAATGGAGGATTTTTAAAATTAATGTCTCATTATCATATTCAGCAAAAAAACAAAACTTGCCAAAATATAATTTGTTTTCAAATTATTGTTGTTGTTATTATTTATTTATTTTATTTTATTTTTTATTTTATTTTTATTTTTTCTTATTAAACTCATCTTGAAATTCTACCTGTCACAAAGAGGTATCCCTTTTCTCAAATGCTCAGTCTGAGGTTAAGTGCAAGTCTCCTTATTGCTTTTGTTCTGTCAACAATTTCATTAACTGCATTTTATCTGACCCATTAACCACATCATTATCATTACATATATTTTTATCCATTATTTCATTTTCACGTATAATCACCGTTTCTATGCATAAATGTCCAGCCAGGTAAGTATCAAAATTTTGTTCTGTGATAAACAGTATTATGTTAAAGACAATAAAAATATAATTTTCCATTATAATTAATAATGCATTTTTTTTAATTTTTTTTTTTAAAAAACCCCACAAAAACAAAGAAAAATATACATGTGTGTATATATATGTAATGTGTTTCCTTGGATTATGTATTGTATATAATATGTAGTAGTTAATAAAACAATATTTTTTGTCAGATGCTTTTGTTGTTACTTTGAAAGAAGTCTAGAAAACATTGTGTATTACCCAGTTTTCATTACTGTTACTAGTAATGGGGGTAAAAAAGAAGAAAACATTAATTTAATGCTTCTGAAGAAAATATAGTAACTTCATTTGTTATATAACCACAATTAACAATAATATTTTTGTAGAATTAATTTTGTTCCATCTTAAAAATATTTGGTTAAAGATAACTAATTGTGTAGATGTTTACACATATTTTACTCTAGGTACATTCTCCAGGCTGGTCAAATGTCTTCTTTGGAGTCCTCTGTCCTCAGTCCTGAACCACCTGAAGCAGGATGTTAAATTTTCCTTTAATATTAATTTCTTTATGTATGACTGTGCATTGTATATTACTCGGAGCATTTAAAAACTGAAATTTTTGAAAAACCAAAATATCACCGTCATTACATTAGTTATATTTGACAAATCAACTTTTAATATATTGTTTATTTTTGACAGTGTTTTATATTTCAGCTCATCATTAAACATTTAATTTAGGTTATATTAAGTGGCACAAAAATGATTAAAAGTCCTCGATGGAATGAATGCTGACTAGAGTGGGAATATGGTCCAAAACAGTTGATGAACAAAATGATAAATAATGTATCTTACACAGTGGTGGGAGAGGGCAGACAGCATTTTGGTGTTTCCCTTTCTTTTTAGTTTCAGTTTCATATCCAATTTCTGTGCTAGTACAGAATGTGACATTCATTTGCTACTCTTTTTCAAGTTTTTAGCAATCAAAATAAACTGTTTTATTTTTCTGTAATTGCTTATTTTACTCACCTATTGTTATCTTACAAAAGTCTAAATAAAATCATTATCTTGGATTAGAAACTGTTACAAAGAGCCCTTAATTATGGTATGTAAAAGATATTTCAATACATTTTCAACTCTTTGCCCCAAGTAATAAACTGATTTTCAGATTACAAAGAGGGACTTCATGGTATGTAATCACACTCTATCCCAACCCCAGTTCCATTGACGTTAGTTTACCTGTAATTCCTAAAAGCCATTTCCATCACTGATCTTACATTTGTCAAATTCAAATACATTTACATGGGTGTGTATATATATATATATATATATATATATATATATATGAACTGAATAAACAAGAGATAAGACTTAAAACGGATAATACAAATTTTTTTTATTACAAAAAAAGATAAGAACAGATTATAGTTAAGTCAAAATAGTAATAATAATATAAATATAAATATCACATACAATATAAAATAATTTTTTTTTTTTATTGGTAGATTAACATATTTACCTCCAACTACTTTTCGTAAGATACACTAAGTTAATAAAATGGATAAAAAGTAAATCAAATTCATCATACATTAAAAAATGTAACTCGTGGATGGAATGTTGATTGTAAAAAGACAAAAAGTAACAAATATCACATTCAATAAATATTAAAATTATTCAAAAACATTTAATATAATAAAATAAAACTAGCAAACTAGATGAATAAAAACAACAAAATGAGACAAACACAGCTAGGACAGATGGCAAACACTGATGTTAAAAACAATGCAAGCTTTAAGTGAGTTAGATTGGCCACTTTGTAGATTACACTGATGTTATGTTTCTTCAGAGAAACAAACAGTTACTACGATAGTTGATGAAAATGTTTATTCCTCAGCATTGTGCACATATTCCTTAATATAATTTGTTCTTGATCCTTGATACAATGTATTCTTTAATGCAATTATTGATAAAAGTTTTTTTTTTTCCCCCATCTTTTTCTTGTTTCTTGATCATTTTGAAATTCATTTCATTTATGGTATTAACTTTAATAATATTAGTTCCAAATAATACCTGAAATAATCATTAATTTTGAAAATCAAACAAAAACAATAAATACTAATAACAATACACAGTTTTGAATAAATAAACACACAGTTGTTATTAGCAGCAGTTAATAAGCTGTGTTAGCAGACAATACATGGCAAGCAGACAATTTCTTGTCTTCAGAAGTCAAACGCTTGCAAAAGGACTGATCGCGGAGAGATATTGTGGACAATTTATTTGAGCTGCGTGACAAAGGTTAATTGGAATTCCAGCACAAAGCACATTTAAGCACATCTAACGGAGGACACTGCTGGAACAGACTTTTGAAGGTTTTAGGATGGAAACTGGAGTCAAAGAGCGTCGTGTTGTAGTGTGAATTCCTGCAGTTAGGAAAGAATAAGCAGTTAAGAAACAGATATCACCACAAACATGAATACATTTTTATTAACTATAAAAAAAAAAATAAAAAAAAAAAATAAAATACACTAAACTGACAGTACCATCAAAAGAAAGTGATGCCAAATGTAGTTGCTGAAAATTGACATTATTGTGATTATTTTGATATTTACATTGTTAGTTGTGCAAAGAAAAAAAAAAGAAGAAAAATCCAAGTAAATATCTCTTGATTGTCATTGTCCAGTTTGTCAGAAGTGTCTAAATAATATTTGGTTTTTTATCTGTTATCAAGCTCTTTTAATTTTCCCCTATATTTGTTTTTGAGTGTTTATGAATAATGAAATAATTTGTTTAGGTGATCAAATAAGCTTTCAATAAGGTGTTCATTGGACTATCATTTTACAAACAATTTATCTCAAAAGATAGTAAATTAAGCTCAATATATAAAATATTTTTCTGACAAATAGTGTTATTTTTAATAATGTTGGTTTTAATAATCACTTTACAAAAATAGAAAGAATCTCGCTAATTATATATCACTTTCTGTATTGTCTGGTACATATTCTAACTAACTAGTTAAAACATTAAAATATCACAGTAATTTTGGACGGATCAGTTCTCCAATGAAAAATGGAGTTCTTGAAAATAAATAAATTATCAAAAAAAAAAAAAAAATAATAAAAATATATATATACACACATGAAAGGCAAAAGAGATTACAATTGAAAAAAAAAAAAAAAAAAAAAATACTGCAATGAAACTTTAGATTAGTAGAAGTCCTTTAATATTTCTCAATATGTATATGTATTTTTATATATAAATCTCAGTTCTCGATGATACTAATAAAAACTCTAGTAATGTCACTATTAGCAATTTGACTTTGCAGTCAATCAAAATTCACTGTTTGTCGACTTTGAGAAGGGTTACTTTAGTTCAGATTACTATCTGCCTGTCACTATGGTGACCGTCCACCAGACTCAGATATTGTTAGTACTCTGAAACAAAGAACAGTGTTTCAAACAAAACAATTGGTGATATGCAACAAGGCCCATATTAGTTATATGTAACAGTGAGTGTTTAACAGTGAACGGTATAAAAAATTCAACAACAGTGTTTTAAAAATGATTAGTGATAAGCCTCCAATGCCTTGATAAACATATGCACAAAAATATCAACAAGTCTGAGGTCTCTGTTTGGTTGCTAACTCCATCAAAAACAATTAATGAAACACTTACAAAAGATTCTGAAACTCGAAATCATATAATATAAAAAATAACTAATATATGGATTTTACCAAATGAGACAGACATCAAATTTCAAGAAAAGGCTTAAACATCATGGCAAAATTAATCTTGTATTTAAATTACCTGATTTTGAAAATAAATAGAAATGTAGTAGTCTCTCAATAATGTAATATATATATATATATATATATATATAATGTTATAATAATTTTTAATTTTATGATAATTACATAAAAGAATAAGAAATAAAGCCTGTCAATATATTTATAAAAACACACACTCATACTGTTATAGTTGAGAAAATTTTTACATAAAACTCATCTAAAATAAGGTTAAAGCTCAAAATAATTTTGTCTTTGTTTATACAATTACTAAAGCTCAAAAACCTTCTTTTAAAAATGAATAACTGTATCACACAGATAGTGACTGGAAACCAACACCAAAGAAAATCATTTCAGTTAACTTTTTTTTTTTTTTCAAAAGCAACAACTTACACTGAGCTGAAACCAAATTTCTACTACTTGTTACTGGTTAGACACACCAACACCTAATAAATAACTGAGATTAATCAACATAAAGAAAAGAAAACTGGCAATGTTGCTCGGTGAAACAGGTTATCCCATCACCAGACATGCTCAACTCCACCGACCTGGGCTGAGTGACCTCCGGGGACTCGGTGACCTGCTGCGACGGAATGGACTCAGTGAGCGGGACCTTGACCGGGGGTAAGGGCTCAGGGGACGCACTGGACTGCGGCCTCTTCTTGGCGAGTTCTGCGATTTAAGAAATACAAGATTACAAGTTTTCGGAATGTCGTAAAAACAAGTTATAATTATAAAGAAATATAAATAAGAATTTTAACAAATCCATATCCACTCTCTGTTTCATTTAAAAAAAAAAAAAAAAAAAATTCTATATATAATTTTTTTTTTTTTCAGTTCACTATACAATATATTTTGAGTCAATTTTATTATCATTTGTTATAATATATATACCAAAATAAAACTGCATTTTTAATTTAAAAGTCGGCAAGTATCATTTCTCCCACCTTCAAATACAACAATAGAGAAATTACAAATTCAAGCATTAGTAATTAGAGACATGAATTCATGCTTACTGATAACATTCACCTGCGGAGATGAAAGAAGATATTTTATCATTAAAAATTAATTCTTATAGCAGTGTGTTACCAGAGAGGCTCCACGCCGAGTGAGTGCTTCGCCCTTGACAACAACCCGAATTCCCTGCATCAAACATGGCCAGATGTGGTGGTTCACTAAGGGGGCAGTGTATTCAGAGTCGTAGCTGCGGCGATATCTGCAACATAGAATAGATTTAAATTATCAAATAAATTGATTTATATTGTGTTTTTAAAAATAATAATAATAATAATAATGAAAGCAGACAGACAAACAAGTAGTTCTATCTTAAAATAGAAATCTTGATTGACTGATTATCGTTAACTTTTTAAGTCTTCGGAAACTGAATAAATGACACATTGTTATATACTGCTATTTATTTGGTGGTGGGTTTTATTTACTTACTTATTTATTTACTTACATATATACACACATATATATATATATTTAAGTAAATAAATAAGTAAATGAAAACCATCACCAAATACATACATATTTATTTATTTATTTATTTAAAACCTATATATTATATGATAAAAAATAACTGGAAGACAAAACATTAATTTTCAGAAGATTTCATAGATTACATTTTGTATCAATATGGTGGATAAAACATTCAAAAAAATAAATAAAATAAAAATAAAAAATATATATATATATACACACACACATATATATTATTGGAAAAAAAGTATTAGTGGATCAGGCGGATCTTAAACGGATCAATTTATAATACATATGTATCTTTAAATGAACAATTACTTGTTGTCATCAAAGAGTTCTGCATCTGTGGCAACAGCAATGTCAAGAGGGTGGGCCAGAGACGACATCTGCCAAGCCATCTTCACAGCTTCTCGTATGAAGGGCTGAACAATGGCGAAGCTGGCATCAGGTGGCAGGAAGATCTTGGGGTTGCGATTCATCGCACGGATGACATCCTAGAAAGTGAGTGTTTGTTAAACGATAAGCACGATTATAATACACTAAAATGAAAGGTAAAGGTGAAAACCTGATAAAACAAATTTTAAAATGAAAAGATAAGGATAAATAATAATAATAATAATAATGGGTAGATTTACAATATTTTCTTACTGTATAAATCTCAAAAAAAAAAAAAAAAATATAGGATAAAATAAATCAACTGTTGTAATACTGTTTTGAAATAAACCAGTAATTAGAAAATATTCTATTTAAAGTGGAAAACTGTAGATTGTTAAAAGTGATTGGGAATAAGAAATCAATTAAAAGAACATGTGTTTCATTTCAGCTGAAGAAACATAATTTTAGTCTAAGTTTTTAACTAGCTAGTCGTAACTTTCACTAATTTACTTACTGAGACCATTCCAGGCAGGTCATACAGGTCGTTGTTGCGGTTGATGTAGTCCTGAACAGCTTCTTCCAAAGTGTCTGGACCATAGTGGGTTTTGGCAAGGTTTGCTCTAACCTTCAACTTAAACTGTCGGAAAGAAAGCTTTGCCACACTGAATGCTTCCTGTAATAAAAAAATAATGAGACTAGTTTAGCAGCATTCAGTTTTTTGGCAGTTTGATATTTATTTTTTTAACTACTGAATAAAGAGTAAATTAATGAACAGTATGTGAAAATACTGTCATCAACAGCATATAGCTGAACAGCTAATGTTATTTTATCAAAAAGGATTAAGTAACGCAAGGAAAACCACAATTAAGATTTTAATATAATCTGTAATCAAATATCTTTAAGACCCAGAAAACTGTCAGGAATATTTTAGACCAAATATCTTCAAAACAAAATGTCATGTAGTATAATTAAGACATCAGAAATCTGTCAGTAATATTTGACCCTAAATACTCTTAAAGACATAATTAACACACCAGACATTTTCAGAATTGTTTTAGACTAAATATCCTCAAAATCAAATCTATCATCAAGTATACATATAACTATATCCAGACAATGCTAAACATACAAAAATCTTTATCAATGGAAAAAGATACAGCATTCTTACAGAAATTGCTGCAAAAATAATTCTTTGGTTATTTTCATGGTCATCTGAGTATCTCCTTAGAGTGTCAAGTGCATCCAGTCTGTCTTGAGCAAACATGTCATTGAAGCGAGCAATCAGATTCTGTTGGCGTACTCGCTGTATGGGGTCATCAATGGAGAGGGTGGAGTTCAGGCGTGGTGTGTAACGATAAGATTTCAATGTGTCATTAAAGTCTCTAAAAAAAAAGAAGAAAAAAAAGAAAGACCAGTTTAATAATTTAAAAATTCTGAATGATACATATAAAAAAAAAAAAAAAAAATCAACCATAACACACACACTAAAACAAAAAAAGAACATGAGGAATAATAATATTAAAAATAAAAATAACAAATAAATAACAAATAATAACAATAAATTAATAAATAAATAAAAAAAATTTCTAAGGACAAGTTTATGCTTCAAATAACAAATTATGCAAAACACACTTAAGTTTTTAAATAAGAAAGGTGATATTTAAAATGCAATAGCTTAAATGTACATTCCATTTTTGACTGGTTAATTACATACTACAATAGTTTATCAGAATACTGTAACCATGGAGAGACAGAACACATGTTGATTCGTATTACAACTTTGCTAATAATAAAGTATAACATGACACCTACCCATCCAGATAGTCCCATTTCGCAACTGTGGGACTAATAGAAGTGAAGGTCATCTCATCTCTGAGATTTCTGATTTTCCGCTCATAATCATCAACAAGTCCAGCTTTAGCTCTCAGCTTGCAAATTTCATCTTGGGCATCAGCAAGCCTGCAGGACAGTGTCATTAACATATATTGAAGTGCATTTTTAAAAACTAAATACTCATTTCATTTGTCAAGTTCCTCTAAGTATGACCAAACTCTGTGCCGGTAATCAGTATTAAATATAAACATTTTAAGATGTAATTTTTATAACGTTTGACTGAAATGTTCACTTAATTTTTATTTATTTATTATTATTATTTTTAAGGGTTTATTATTATTATTATTATTATTATTATTATTTATCTATTTTATTTTTTTATTTTAGTATATTTATATTATTATTTTTTTTGATCCATTGAAAATTTTAAATAAAAAAAAGTATTTTAAAACAAAGGCTTTAGAGGAACTTCACAAAATAAAATTCAAATATTTTTTTAAAAAAAAAACAACGAAAATAATAATAATATAATAAAAAAAAAAAAAATAAATCAATCTGAGTGTGACAGAGATATTTTTCAACCTGATTTAGATAAAACTTTCAACTGACCTTACTTAATGAGCTAAGCAAACCAATCAAGCATGTGGAGATACATGCCAATCTTACCCAAAATCACTGTGGTAAGATAAGGACTGAGGTTCTTTTTTGCGAACTGCAGACCACTGCAGTATGTCCCTCCTTTGTGTGAGCAATGCAATATCTTCTCGCAAGCGTCGAACCTCAGTCTGATAGTCATTTAATAGCCCAGCTTTAGAGCGCAAAGCCTTGTTATCTTCTTCAATCTCTGCAAGTCTATAGAAAATGAAAGTTTCTTCACATCTCTTTGCGAGCACATCCCACTCTATGTTTGACATTTGGCACACTCCTACTGTATATTTAATTATCATAGATAACAAAAACGTAATATGTTTTTCTTCTTTCTCTAAAACTATCTAGGTACAGTAATTACTAGCATCGTGTACAATGCACATTATTTCTTTTTCTTTTTTTTTTTTTTTTTTTTTTTTTTTTTTTTGTGTGTTGTGTGTGTGTTTTTTCATTAACTTCGATCAAGTCATAATACATTGATTAATTAGCTAAAAAATATACAGACCTTTTTAATAACAAAATGTCTCCAAAACGAATATGGATACTGAACTTTTCACATGTACTTATTATTCATCACACGAGAGCCAAATGTTCATAACAGAGAGATGTGACCTGAAATCATCTTTGTTTTTCGATATTTTCCAGCATTTTGTTATGTATGTCACAAAAATCAAAGCTAATTCATTAGAAGTATTTAAATGAAATTCAGTATTTTAACCACATGATGAAGAAGTTCAGTTTTCCTTTTAAAAAATTGTTTCTGATGTTTTTATCAACTTCTGGCACTCAAGCAACACGTTGTTCAGTTTTCATACACAAAGCATATTATTTACATGTTTTTATAAAGCACAAACAAAGATATAGGTTGAAAAATATCTCTTGTCACTCTATACAAACAACTATAAAAACAGTCAAACATAAATGAGATGGATTGAAAATATAAATAAAATGTATAAATAATGAAAAACAAAATAATATAGTCCCCCAAAAAACACAATATAAAAACTCAGATACAAACATATTTCAACACAAAAATTTAAATAATTGGTTCAACATTTAAGGAATGTCAAGACAAAGAAAATATCACAAAATGTCCCACATTTTGTATGTTACAAGACCTACGTTTTGAAAGATTACTGTTTAGAGTACACACACAATAAAAGTGAGATAAAAAATACCAAACAACTGCAAAAGATGTTTAAAAGCAATGTGGTTAAAAAGAAAGCAAATCCACCAAGGTTATATGTATTCAAAAGCATATTTTAACTTTATTTATCATACAATCATTTTATTTAAGATGTTTTCTTGTACTTCAGACTCTGTGAAACAGTATAAAAAAAACTACATCCAAATGCAATGGGTGATATGGGGAAAGGAGAGTTTGAGTGAATGATGAAATTAATTATTATGTCTGAGGAACAAACAAACAGGAGGGGTTTAAACACAACTAGCTACTGATAATGATGTCTTATATCTCCAAAGAGGATAAACTATCCCAGGTTTGTAAAAACTATATCTAAACATAAGGCTTTTGGTTTGTTCCCATTTTCAAAATGTAGAGTTTAATTATGCTTTGTATTAATGAAATATGGTTTTAACTGAATCTTAGTTTGTCCTCTTTGATGATGCCAGTGTTAGAATGTTTTTTTTTAATTTTTAATATTAAAAACCATTGATATGAAAGCATGTCTTGTTTGTTCCCTCCCCAATACATATATATGGATACAAAATTACATGAGGATAGTTAATGTATAATAAAGATAAACTGAAAATAGTTACAGGATATTAAAAACACAACATCAAAAACAATTTTTTTTCTGTAATTCTAAAATGAAATGTAATAAGTATCCTAAAATGTATTATAGTAAGACTACATCAACAATAATTCTTACTTCTTTCTTAATTCACGAATTTCAACTTCAGAAAACATCTTTTCACTTGTTGAACTGCGCAGACTCCTGTCAAGTTCGACTTTCTTTTCAGCAAGCCTATGGACAAAAATGTTAGTATAAATACCCAAGCACACACGCTGTTAATTATTTTTGAAATTCTGTAATGAAATACATATTTTACAGAGGCAAACAGAACTACATTTAGTGAAGCTAGATAAACACACACACACACACTCACAAACACACACTATGATAGCAATATTTTATTCTTCACACTCTGTAATGACTGATTACATGCAACATTCACTATACAAACATAGAGTTCAGATAAAGATTTAACTTACTCATCCCTGAGATCTTGGTTTTCTGCCTTTGTGCTGTTGAGCTCTGCCTCCAGATCATCCAGTGACTTCTCATACAGTTCCTGCAGTTCACTCAGTTCTCGATCTTTGCTGGCAGCATCAGCAAGCACACTAAGGGTTGTATCAGCAGTGACACTGCCTCCTGAAGTGAAAAAGTTCTGTCCCAGCCATGGCAGGAGTCGAGACTTGATAATACTGGCACCACCATACAGTCCACCTACAAAACAGCACACCTGATAATGTTCTGGAATTGTGATAAGCATTCCTAACCCCATTTTTTGTTTATAATGTAATGTTTTTGAATAGTTTGTGATTTGAATATTTGAATATATAAACAAATTTAACTTAAAGCATTTTATCTGAGGGAATGTGATCTGATTAATAATGTCTGCAATAATGAGGAATATTTCATTTATGAATATTATTAAAATCCAAGATCTCAAAATATGAAAACTAAGAGAACTGTCAAGTCTGTGTCAGACTAGATTTATCTTAGTTATATCATAATGATTTTGCATAATGTATTTTATTTCTGAAGTTTATGCCAAAAGCTAGAGATAACCCCAAACCTCCAGTGTCTAGCCATTAGAGAATCTGATGATGAGCGGTTAAACTTTATACAGATTTTGTTTCTGAGTTGTAATTATTCTGATCAGTATATATTTACACAGAGTGGTAAGCTTCAGACAATGAAAGCAAGCAAAAGCCAAAAAAATCTGTGTATGCCTCTAGCTGGTGTCACTTTGCCAAGAATAAAGATTATATATACAAACACCTACCTTCAGAGGCACAGACACTGAGCAGTTTGAAGAGCTGACCTTGAACCTTTGCATTAAGTTCAACAATCTCACAGCCTCTGGCCACATTCTGATCACAGGTATTCAGCTGAAATATTTTGAAAAAGACCATTAGAAAATCTAAAACATTTTTAATAAAAAAAATCAGATCAGTTTTCTTGATAATAATCTTTCAGAATGAAATCTCTGGTGAAAATAAAAAAGAAAGAAAGGAAAAAAAAAAATAATAATAATAATAAAATAAAACACATTCAAAATGATATTCCAGAATATATTTTATCCATGATATATCTTCCAAATAACATAGTTGAAATTTTTGAAACCTAGAAATACACTGCAAATCCATATACTTTAATAGCTAACGGTGTTTCTTCTTTTTCAAAAATACTTTTATAAGTAAAAAAAATAATAATATATATATATATATATATATATTTTAAATAATAAATCAATGTTTGAAAGTCCCTCAGACACCACTGTATTAGTCAGTTGTGAAGAAGTATATATGACTCACCTAAGAGATATGCATTTTTCTGCGACAGACACACTCTCTGGCTTGTCAGAGAGTGTGACTGTCATAGTCATACTTCACAACAACTTGCTTTGATTAGCACAAATTTTTTTCTGTCTGTTTGTCTGTCTATATGCATTTGAAATACAAACAGTGTTAAGTTTATTGGTCACTGTATGGAAGGATAAGATTTCTTGTATTTCACAAACTTAAATAAATCATCCAGATGACATTATCAAAAGTTAACAAGCATGTCCATAACAGAGTATCTGTCATGTCAAAGGGCACATTACCACAATTTGTGTGGTGCCTAAGAGACTGGGCAAAGTATATATTAATACAAAAACTTGTTTCTAATCAGTGTATCTTAAGTTACAAATATGAAGAAGAATATTTAGCATGTCAAACTCAACAATTTAAAACAGTGATAAAACAAATGTAACAAAAATAAATCTGTTTGTTCCTGTTACAGCACATTGTTGAAATGAGCATAAATAATAAATATAGTAAGCAATAATGATATATTAATATATATTCAACTGTCAGCCAACATATATTTGAGAACTTTAGAACCTCAAAGCTAAGAATACACTAAGATGTAAAAGCAAAACCTTTTAAGATGGCTAGTAAAAAATAAAATAAATGAAGCAATACATGAACAATTGTCTAAATTGAATGATTTTCCAATTGTAACTCAATTTCAAGTAAGCTATAGATATATCCCAGATATTTTCAGTAAGATACATTTGTTAAAATTCTTAACATTGAAATCATCTTAAAATAAAATCTGCTTATATATTAATGTTCTAAAAGTATTGGTTCAAAGCCTGAAAACTTTGCACATATCATGTGATTTCTGTTTTAAAATATTTGTTAATGTTTTTCACCCATTAGAATGAATGGAAAATGTTGTTTTTTTGTTTTTGTTATAAAAAGAATGAAAAGCTAAATATACAAAAGGGCATAAAATCTAAAATGTATTATATATATCTGTTATCCCTATGTTTTGCTGAGGAAACACAACAGCATAAAATAAATAAAAAGCAGGTTAAAATAGAATTTTTGTTAACTTTTGGCTTAGCTAGTTTTTCTTGTAAAAGTCTTGTTTTCATTATTAATATTTTTTTTTCTTCCTAATATGGCTGAACAGGTAAATCATATAGGCTGACTATAAGTAAGATGTATCGCATTAAATATTAAATTTCTGTAATTTCTTTGTCATTATTTGTATTTATCACATTTTTTGTTTTGTTTAGTTTACTTTACAGAGTGTTCCTAGATGGTTACCCATGCAAGTACTAAGTGAGCCCTTGACTTCAGTGACTGGACAATGTGGTATAGCCATGGACCTAATCTTAATCTTATTAATTTTGTTTGTTGAGTAATTGCATCATTCAAAGGACTCAGCTAATTACAATATTACTAACAAGTATTTGACAAGATTTGTTGTTAACTCCTTGTTGATCTCAGTATTTGAATATGAATTTAATGAGTATATACCAGTAAGAATGAATTATAAATAACAGCATACACAATGTTATCATGCTGCCAACCTGTACATTCTTTATTTGAATACAACACTCAGACTGGGACCTGGTATGTGCTGACAACAGAAAACATTCAATTATTTTATGTGTAAATCACAAATCAATGTTATCTCTTTAGTACAACATACTATAGTAGGTCACACTACAAAGAGCTAAAGGGACTGTCAATATACCCAGAACAATCTATTGATCTGCACGTTCTCAGAAATCTATTGTGCTATAAATACCATTGATGATTTTTCATGATAAGCCTTACTAATAAACAAATTGCTGTGTGGCCAGTCTACAAATATGGATAATAACAATTTTTAAAGACATGTTTGAAAAACTTGCACAATCAGAGGATTTTTAGTTTATCTTATAAATGTACAGATACTTATGTGTAAAATATAATCATATTAAATTTGTTACGCTAAGCGTAATACTTGACAACAAGTGCATGAAAAGATCCCAGTATATTGCTGATGATTGTGTAGTTTTGATTTTATTACAATCACAAAAATAATTTTTTTCACTTAGACATGGTTTGATTTTTGAATGCTAGTCATAAAATAAAATAATTATGTTAAAAAATTGTTACGATGCTAGAATATTTTATGTCAATAAAGCAATAGGTAGTATTTTTTAATTATTATTATATGAATTTATTATTATTATTATTATTGTTATTATTATTTTTGTGGCTTTTCATCCCTGGATTTATTTATTATTTTTTGTTGGGTTTTTTTAAATGTAAACTGGTATTAAAATGTTACATGTATAATACACCTGCAACATTCTAGTATTTACATAAATGCTTTATTAAAACAAATTATATCTGATACGGCATAGTACAATTCAAATACAAATCGTGAAACCTTTTAAGAAGTAGAAATAAACCACTCCATAGCACTGTATCATATAGCACAGCTAGGCAACACCACCGAGTATGATGAACAAGCTGTAACAAGAATTGTGTGGACCAATCTTTACCACATTCCAACAAACAAGTGTAGACATGCCAACTGACAATGAAGGTAAAGCGGGAAAGAACTGAATTGACACAAGTATTATCAGAAGCATATAGACAAACATAGGAAAGGTGATCTTTTTTTCTTCTTTTTTTTAAAAATTACATTATTTATAAATTGTCATTACATCAAATTAATAACATCATGTGTTTGTTTCTAATTTTTTTTAAAGAAAAAAGTATTGTCAATTTATATATATATATATTGTTATATCAAATTATTAATTTATTTTTTTCATTAATATTTGTTTTTATTTTTTTATTTTTTTGTAGATTCAATATCTACTGCAAAATCATCAGAAAAATGTTTTTAACATTATATAGCTGCCATTGACCAGATGAAATCTGGAGGAGGAAACTAGAAGTGTTTCCCAATAAAACTGTCAGAGGCTGCATCTGAATTTTGTCCCAACTGTACAGTTACAAGAAAAATTATCTTCATTCATATTCAATAGCTTTTCAATCTTAGAATTTTTTAAACTCTATTATTTTCACTTGTGGCTAAGCTTTTTTTGTTAAAATAAAACATACAAATTATCATATGTCTGGAATGTTCATTCTTATTGATCTGAATGCATGCACTTTGATCTGCAATTGTGTGGTTAATGCAAGGTAACCATAACAACACAACTCACAATATCTTCTTGATTAATATGAATGTTACTGCAAAATGAAGCAAAAATGCATCTTTTGTGATAATTGATTCAGTATGTTATTACTTCAAAATTCAGATAAAATCAACAGTGCTTATAATCCTTGAAGTAAATTAACTAAATATTATAAGAGAGAACTGATTAAAATATCTGGGTTGCATCTTTTATTATTTCTCAGATAATAATAATAATAATAATAATAATAATATGATTGCAGCACTGATCTGTTATTATTATCATTCTTTTTTTTTTTTTTAAACATGAACATTTAAGGGTTTAAAACAGAACTTAAATGGAAACCAAAACTAATTATTACCAGAAACACTAAAAATTTACATTCTTTCTAAACAAAAAACCATAAAGAATAATAATAATAACAACTGACACTGTTTCATGGTTATCTGTTCATTTTATTTATACAAGATAAATAAATGAGGGCTTTGTCTGTAGAAAAGAATATATAGTACAACTATAAATAGATAATAATTATATATTTAAACAGTCAAGGTCTGTGTCATACTGATTTGCAAATCACTAAATGGGTAGTCAGGTTTCCATTCAGCACTGCATTACAATGACTGATTCACCATTTAGGAATCATTATAAAGGTTATTGACACTACTTCATCACACATGACCAATTACTTATGATTTAATTCTCAACTCATAACATATTATATATTCATACAATTGAACTTTCATTAAGCTTGTTGTTAAACAATGTAAGAAATGCTTGTTCAAACCTGTTCTGTGTTTGGCAGGAAAAAATGTCCGCACAAAGATAAACATAATTAACTGCATTGTCAACATAAGGAAGTGTTAGTGGTCAAAAAATAAAAAATACTTGCATAAAACAGAATGAATACAATTAATACTCTGCTAATGAAATGTTTGAAATAATAATTACGTGGCTATATTGTTTATTTTTTGTTGGGTTTTGGGTAGGTTTTTTTTTTTTGTAGGTTATTTAAAGAAATAAACTGCAACATTTCAAATTAATTTGAATGTAATTAAATGCAACATAAATGACATTTGCTTTTTGTGGTGTAGTTTGAATATTTTTGTTTTTACATTGCTTTTATTTTATAAAATTTGATGAATGTGTTCTCAGATAAGAAATGCAATGGGAATGGAATTTGGACTTTTTGTTTTGGGTCTGTATGAGCTGCCATAGCCTGCCATGGATGTGTAAAAAGAATAAGAATATTCTGATGTTGTGAACTGTATGAAGTTTTTGCAGTTATGGCATATCCCATGTTGTAAAATGCAGTAGTAATATTCTGCAACGTAACTAGTGTTTTTAATATTTCCACAGATCAGTTCTGATAGACATTAATTTAATTTTTTCCCTTGTCAATTACATCCCAGAAGACAGGACTATGCATCTCCTTAATTCTAGATTTAAAAACAAAAAAAATTATTTGGGGTATGCCACTGGAACAATTCCAGCCATTTGGCTCCTCTTTAATGCACCCTCTCCTTAGATGAATTGTTAATTATAAAATGAATTGCCATCTAAATGATATCCTCTTATTTTAATTAAAATATAATAAAACTTTTCTGGCAACAGAAACTGGCAGTGTATTATTCTCTTTTTTTTTTTTTTATTGTTTAACAACAAGCTTAATGAAAGTCCATTCTTGTTTTCAAAAGAATTATTTCACTTAAATAATCTCAGAATTAAGCTAAGTACTATCATGGAAGGTGAAAGAACCAAAATAACAAAGGTAATCATGCTATAAATTGAAATTCTAAACCCTGCTATTAGGAAAGTTATAAGCTTGTTGGCCATTAGAATTGGTGATATAATATAATTTAGTGAATTAAGGTCCCCTGCCAAAATCTATTTTTGTAAATCTATAACATCAACATATTTGTTTTATTTACCTATGTCAGCAACTTTACCTACATTTTGCTGGAGATAATAAAATTAATATTATCTCCTCCTTTATATTTCCAGAAAATGAATTTATTCATTAAACTAGATTAGAAATCACAGGAAAATAGATTTACCAGATAAGAGTAAAAACTGCACAATTTAAGGAATATATTTAGGCTAAACATAAGACTGCAATGCATACTGAATGACATTAACCGCATAGTAATGCTTACTAAGAACATGTATATTGATATGATTATTTAATGTGACAGATTTAATTAATGCTCCATGCAGCCAATACCCTCTATTGTTTTATATAGTCATATCTAGTTAGCTATAAGATATATTCATGCTATTCAAAGCAGATAAAAACTGAATGCTAAAATGTGATGTACTGATTTTATAAGTATTAAACATATTTTACTTATTAGTATTTTTACACATTTATTGATATTAGTGACCTTGGATTTATATCTTAGGTATATATATATATATATATATATATATTATTTATATATATTTACTTATTATTATTATTATTATTATTATTATTATTATCATTAAATACGTTTTATATGCTGGTCGTAAATAACACCTCAATAACCATAAAATCCTCTTTTTGTAGCCGTCTATTTGAAATAAAAACGCACACTATTTTAAATGTCAGGAATTATATTCATCTTGTTATTTCATGCAAATAGTAATTTTATCTGATACGTTGTCTGAGAAGTAAGATTTTTTCTTTTTGTTTAATCATAAATTCCAATCCACTGTAAAAATAACAAATATAATCAAAGAACGTGAATAAAACAAATTGGAACTTTTCCAATATACTGCGGCCAACCCAGAAATGCACTGAAATAAAATTGCTCGTCTGAACCGGTTTTATTAAAGGCGGTATACGTTTTAAAATTAGTTTCACCATTGATATTTTAAAATAATTAGGTTACATGTATATTATTTTATCATAAATAATTATTAATTGCGCATGACATACAATATAAAATTTGCAGTGCACAAAATATCCATACATGGGGAAAAAAATATCAGAAACCTTGACAACCATCTAAAAGCGTCACAGTGCGTTTAATTACTTTACAAGTGGAAATGACTGGGCATACAGATATCTAATTTACTCAAATGAAATATAAATAATCAGAACTTACATAATAATCCTGTAGCCATCTTTCCAATTTGTCTTGGAGAACAGTAAATGTTCCGATATTTACCAACCTTCTTAACGACTCGGCCATTTTGACGCTTCTGAAAGTAACTAGTGCTGTCTGCTGGCGCATGCGCTCGGTCTTAAAAGTACTCTGTCACGTGATTACTACTTTCACAATCAACGGGTTGCCTAGAGCTGGAATGTAGGCAGACCCGATTAATAATAATTAATCTGAAATGCAATAGAAATAGATTGGTAATTAGGTTGTTTTACAGATTAATTAATTTAAGATTACCGATCTAAAAGTGGCTATTTATTATTATTATTTGTTTTATAATAATAATAATAATAATAATAATAATAATAATAATAATAATTATTATTATTATTATTATTATTATTATTATTTTTGTAAATTTTAAAATCTGTTAATATCTGTATTATAGTTTATATTTGAGTATTTCTTGATGTTAAGAACATATGAAAATTACATAAAAGCCCTAAAATTATATCATACATACATTTTTCTTCGATTTCAAAGCGTATGTTATACTTTCTACTTTGTTAATGTTGTTACAGTTGTTATATTTAAAACAACAACTACTAAACAACAACAACAACATCAACAATAATATCAATAAGTAATAATAATACCAGTAATAGTAGTAGCAGTACATTTTTATCTATTATATTCTAACTTGGTCTTCAAAATTCAATTATTCACGTGCAATCAAATACACGCTCAAGTTTACGGTTTTGATAATTTTTTGTTGTTGTGAAATACTGTTTATTATGTAGAACTTTAAAAAACAAACACAAATACAACGGTTACAAGTTATTGACATACTATGGAAGTACACCTTTGCTGACAATAACTCCGCAAATAATCTACAAATGTTTAAATTCGAAGGATGCCATATTTACCATTATATAACACTTTGCACGTGCAGGCAATCAAAACAAAACTGTAAAAGATATCTAAATAAATAAATAAATAAATAAATAAATAAATAACGATATCTAAACGTTCTGTCGATACTACTGATTTTCACACATATATATACTTTAAACCGGAAAAGAGTTGTTCAGTTAACCAGATAATATATCCGGTTTTAACGACTTTTGAATACCAGGATTTCGAACCATCCCAACACTTCAAACCACTGACATGAACACTTTGCATAGGCAAACAAGATTTGTAGCAAAAGCATAACAGTGAATAGTCTTGTGTATAAACTATTTCAGGGGAAAAAAAGTAGTAAGACTAATAGCTAGGACATACAAAAATGTTATATTTAAACGACGTACTCAAGATGTTTTATTTACGGTTACATATCATTGCTGAGGAATTCGATAACAAGAGAAGTATAAGAAGAAATAGCTTAAAATGGATAAGTTATGGACCTATTTTTAAGACTATAATTACAAGTCTTACCTTGATTTGATTACTTTAATACTACGTTTTCTATTCTTATGTGTTCCAACATACAATTTATTTTTTAATTGCTGCTGTTGTTGTCCCTAGCGATTTAAAATTAAAGTTATGTCGTTGTTTTTTGTGTTATTATTTTTTTAAAATTGGTTTTCTTTTATTTATTTTTTTTAAACTTTGTTTGTAATTGTCTCTATATCGTATTGTTGTATTGTTGTTTCCGTCATATTAGAGAACCAGGCTGAATAATAGGTTAATATTGTGACATTGTAGTTAGATACTTACTTATCTTGAAACTTTTCCGTTTCATTTAGTGCCCAATGTCTTGATCCTAGCTGCAATGATACGTTTGTTTATTATTATTATCATTATCATTGTTCTGTCTATGTTTTTTTTGTGAGGATATAAAAGAATCTTGTTTTTGTTAAGAATAGCCCAAACAGTTGGAGCAGCAGGTTTCATGTCTCAACAAATGTACGAATTACACTAACGAACTAATGACCAAAGGTACTGAGGGTTAGTTAAGCATTAATTTAATAAAGTGACCTTTTTATTTCACAATAATTACAGACTGGGATGAATTTCGACATCTCTGCAGCATTAACCTTCAACAATCTGACACTGTTGATGCTGATGATCGATCTGATGTCTTTGATTACTTCTGTCTTGAAAAACATTGCAGACGAAACTATACCTAAGACTTCGACAGTTCCAAAACTGTTCAAGAATCCATGTTTTAACAACACATTGCGGGTAAAAATGCAATTAAAAAAGCGAAATTGTCCTCGTACGGTTTAAGCGAGAAACTACCAAGGATAACCTGGATAACTATCGCCTTGCTAGGACTAAAGAGATAAAACACAGTAAGACGTCTTCTTGGAAACATTTTTTCTATAACTTCATGTAAATCTGTCTGGAATAGGGTGAGTAAGATTAGGGGGAAAAAACGAGGGTGGAACATCTCTTAATTGGATAGTGATACATAAGTATGTCTTTTTGTCACCTAAAAAACATGTTGTATTTTGTTGGGTACCAAGTCAGGTGGTTTCAGGAACAATGAAAAGCCAGAACTGTCTGCTAAGACTGTTTTTTTGAATTTTCCTCATGCAATATGGGTATTTCATATATTGAGTTTAAACAAGGTATTAATAAACACATTTTCACCAAAAGGCAAAGTTACTGGAACAATGCAGGAGCGAACAAGCTGTATTCACTCAAGCCACTATTGGGAGATTGGCAGTCCTCCCACAGACGGTCAAAAAAGGATTAAGTTGTCTTGTGTCGTTCTCGTATTGGTCATGCTGATTTAACATATATAATTTTATTTTGAAAAAGCATGCCCCACCTCAGTGTGACAGCCATGACAGTCCGTCATTTTGTGCTGGACTGTTCAGCCTAAAACCAGTTACAGACAATGTATTTTTGTAATAGAATGAGATGGAAGTCGTTTAGGTTTCATCCACATCTGATTTTAAATGTTCTAAAACCAACTGCATTTTATAATAAATTTAAAAAAAATATTTCTGATAGTATCTATTTGTATTTTTTATAAGAAATCTAAGTGTCTGTGATAACTATTATTTGTATGTATACATATACATATACATATACACATACGTATACACTTACAGTCTGTAAGTCAGGTATTTATACTGACGTATTTTAAATAATTGTGGGGGTTTTTTTGTAGGTTTTTTCTTCCTTTAGTGATATTCAATGAGCTGGGGTGTCTGTAAACAATTGTATAAACAAACAAAGCGTTTAGTCAGATTCTCTTAGGTCGGACCTTAGCAATAATTTTACGCTGCATGCATCAGTTGTCATTTTGTCGAAAACAACCGCTTCTTGTTCCGTAATTATGGTACAAGCTTTTTTATTCAGTTGTCGGTGTCTGTTTTCGCCAGACATAACTTTTGTTAACTATGAAATTTTAAAGTCGTCTGCACATTGACGGTACGTTCGATGGTGGCTGAATCTTTGTTGAAAATTAATGAAGAGGAAAGAAAAATAAATCTATATTATAAATAATTATTATTTCAAAACATTCGTGTAACACATACTACAGTATGCCCGACAGATATTCTGGATGAGTGGTTTATACCAGTGCTGAATTTAGTTGTTAATACAAAGCTATTGTAAATCGTTTTTGTTTAACCGATTGTATTGATGATGTTCTGTGGAAATGTTTTACCTATCAGGTAAACTATGGCATTTAACACTTTCTACTTCATTTCACAAACCAAATTTTGTTCATTCTTAAGAATAAACTAAGGGGTTTTGGAATAGCATCCTGATACGGTATAAACAACATTGTCTGTACTTTTTCACACACAGTCAAATCCTTTTTTAAAAAAAAACCCTGCTATGCCTAAAAGACAACATACTGAACTATGTATTTTGAGAAACAGGCATAAATCTCGACGTACGTGACTTTTATGTTAGCGGTTATATATCTTTTTTCTTTTGAATTTACCTCACGTTAAATACTATCCGCTTTGATACATTATATAATTATTGTTTTATTAATGCAAAAAAACCCACCAAAACAACAACAACAACAACAACAATAATAATAATAATGATGATAATGATGATGATGAAAGAAAGAAAAAGAAAAATTAACAAAGACGTTAATTACTTTATGTGGATTATTTCTTCATGAATGGGGGAATTACAAACGATAATAGCTAGATTATATTTTACGGGTTTTAATATCATCTTAATGGTTTCAAGTATCGTTTTGTTTGTGTGTATGTACATACATACATACATACATACATACATACATACATACATACATACACACAACATACATATGATGGTATAACAGAAATTTTAACGGTACAGCATACTGGAATGTCATGATTCGAAATAATATTTGGGTTACTTTAAGTAAGATGATCAAACTATTAAGCATGACAAAACGTTATAAAAGCAAGTAGGACCTGGTTGTCACACCAGGTTGTTATAACATGTTAGAACTTTCCCAGTCATAGGTTAGTAATCTTTAGAAGCTTTCATTCACGACCATCCACCTTAAGTACTTTCACCCACAAAACCTTTCACAGCTTAACCTCATATCATTTACACGTAACTAATACTATCTCTGCTGTGAAAAAACATTATAGTGAAGGGAAACTTTTAAACAGAAAGGATATTTCAACCCTTAATATATATATATCCAAGCTCTTAAGACTAATTCCGTTTTAATAACCAATTAATCAATTAAAGGTGATCAGAAATTTATGCCTTATAATAATAGTTAATCATTACACAACTGTCGGCTTTCAACGTTTCAGGAAGATTTAAAAAGGAAGAGAAATAAAAGAATACACAGTACTGAATATAAAAGTATTTTAATAACAAACAGTAAATAAATTCACATATGAAATTTTATAAAAATATAAACTGATGGATTTTTAAAATATATTTCATGCAGCTGCCAAAAACGTTTATATAATTAAGTATTCTGATACCAATACAAAATAAATAGATAGAAAGAAGTACAACGAAAAAGTGTACATATTATGTATATTTAAAAAATACAATAATAATATAAAAGGAGCCTCAACAAAGTAACCAAAAAATTAAAAAAATTAAAAAAAGGAAGGATCGGTAAATATATATAATATCTTTCAGGAAAAACAAACAAAGAAACAAGCAAAAATAAAAATAAAATAATAATGCCCCTCTTAAAAAAATATTCTTTACTGTTACTGTTAAGGTATAAATATCATATAATTATCAAATACAACAGATAAACAAAAACAAGAACAAACGAATAACCTACAAAATCCCAAATAAATCACGTGCTTGCAGATTTCTAAAGTTATTGCATCTGGTGCAGGCCTGATATAAATAATTATTTGCAAAAAATACAAAAGGTTATTTTAATTTTAAAATGTTTACTAAAAACTAAGTAAGAAATATGTATGTCTGTATATCGGGCATGTAAAAAAAAAAACCCATAAACAAACAACAAACAATACACCCCCCAAATCCCCACAAAAATAAATAATACATAAAAAAAAAAAATAATTAAACGCTCTGTTATCTCAAAACGGACATTTTGAAACTTTCTAAACATTCACATGATTAACGACATAAATGTTGTCCGTTCATGTGATTTTCGATATTTAATTTTGATTTGGGCCTTATGTAAAAACTAATAGAAATTTTAATTTGAAATTTTGGCCAAGAACAGACAACATCAATGTCTTTATGTACATTTTTAGAAATTTTAAAATGCTGTTTTTGTGATATGAGCTGATAAAGTTCACGTCGTTTTGTTGTTGTTGTTTATCTATCTATCTATCTATCTATCTATCTATCTATCTATCTATCTATCTATCTATCTATATATATATCCACTTGGTATCGGTTTTGATGCAGATCAGCAACAAATCTGGCGTTGTGCAAAAATAACGATATTTTTCTTTTTATTATTGACAGAGACATAACGTTATATTATATATATATACATGATTAAAAGATAAACATTAAATTCAACATAGGCCACATATTGCAAGTTTTGTTTCTATCTAGTTAGTACGTGTAAGCATACTTACCTTTTTAATGCGGTATGGGTTTTGACGTGTACGTGAGTTTCATAAAAATAGACTGAAGTAGTGGTGGCCTGATTGTTTAATTGTGTTCTGAATGTCAGCAGACGGCAATGTTTTGTTAAGATTGTGACTAAAAATTGCCTTGTGAAAAACAGTACTTTTAGTCATATGGTTATGTTAATTGTTTAATCTTACCGCAAACTTGTGAATAGGAAGCACTGCTTTATTTGGTAGGTAAAAATTTCCTTAAACAAAATCTTGTCCATGCTTATGCGCACTTGTTATTTAACGAAGATGCGTCAAAACCCATACCGAGACGATATACATAAATTATAGTGCATGTATGTATGATTAAATAGTCATTAATAGATTATAACCAGAATAGAGATTGCCATTACTCAATGTACAAGTGCACATAATTTTTAACAGAAATGTTAATTAATAACATATATATTTTAATTTTGCGAAAGAAAGAAAAGGAATAACATATTATATAATTATACATATACACTCTTGACATTATATATAAATTAAATTATTGTGCACACTGCTTCCTGTAACTATACTAAGGAACCAAATTTATAATCAACATAATATCAGTTATCATATGTCAGCAATAAACCAGTGTTTGTTTAACATAACTTTAAAATATTACAAACATTATAAACCAACTTAGCCTGAAATATTCTTGGGACTGTCAATACAAACCGTAAATATATTTCGTGTTATTACCTTTATTTCAATGAAACTTTTTCTATTTTCACTTTGTGACAGTTCTTAGAAATGTTTTACTTCTGCTGTTAATTTCCTTTAAATCCCTAAATGTATGGGCATTTATAATAATAATAATAATTTAATAATACGTTTTAATAATATTTTCACTTTGTGAAAGTTCTTGGAACGTGTTTTACTTTCTGTTCTCACTGCAATTCCTCTAACTTTGTGTAGTTCTAGTTTGATTACAACTCGTTCTAGTTTAAAATACATGCATATGTAAAAAAAATTTTGGAAATAATAAAGTTTTTCGTCAACAAAAAAATTATATTTGAAGATGGGTTTAAATAGAAAATGTTGATGCATTACATTTGATGATAATAATAATAATAATAATAATAATAATAATAAAAGTAATTATATATGATTTTTTTCTTTTAAAATGTTTTTTGAGGGAATTAAATGGAACTTAATGATTTCTACTTTCGCTTCGCAGTTCTCACTGTCAATTCCTCTAATACAAATTGTGAAACAACAATAAATCTCTGAAAATCATGACTTTTGTAGGGACAGATCACGTGATGAAAATATTTTTTTGTTGACTTTAATAAAAATATTAAGATATCTTATATAATTATTGTTTTATTAATTCAAAACATTAATGTAAGAAAAAAAAAAAATAAAAAAATAATGATGATGATGAAGGGAAAGAAAAAAATGAATAAAGACTGATTACTTTATGTTGATTATTTTTTTCATGAATGATGGACTTACAAACGATAATAGCTAGATTATATTTCACGGGCTTTAATATCATCTTAATGGTATCCAAGTATCGTTATGTGTGTGTGTCTGTGTGTGTGTATGCATACATACATACATACATATATATATACATATATACAAATAGTAGTGTAACAGAAACTTTAACGTAACAGCATACTGGAATGTCATGATTCGAAATATTATTTGGGTTACTTTAAGTAAGATGATCAAAATATTAAGCATGACAAAACGTTATAAAAGCAAGTAGGACCTGATTGTCACACCAGGTTTTTCTAACATGTATGTTTGAATATTGAAGGTCTTAAGACTAATTCCAATTTAATGCACAAACAACCAAATAAATGTGACCAGAAATTTATTCTTGTAAAAATAGTTCATTATCACAGATCTATTGGCTTTCAACGTTTCAGGAAGATTTAAAAAGGAAGAGAAATAAAAGAATACACAGTACTGAATATAAAAGTATCTTAATGACAAACTGTAAATAAATTCACACATGACATTTTATGAAAATACAGACTGATGCCTTTTTAAAATATATTTTATTCAGCTGTCAAAGAACATTGATACTTGTGTTATATAGTTCTGTATTCTGACACAAATACAAAATAAATAAATAGAAAGAAGTAGGAAAAAGTGTACATATTATGTATATTTACAAAATAAAAAAATAATGTAAAAGGAGCCTCAACAAATTAACCAAAAGAAAAGATCAGTAAATAATATATAGCATCTTTGAGGAAAAACAAACAAACAAACAACAACAAAAATAAAAATAATAATAATGTCGCTCGTATAAAATATTGTTTACTGTTACTGTTACGGTATAAATATACAATCATCAAATATAACAGATAAACAAAAACAAGAACAAACGAATAACCTACAAAATCCCCAGTAGATCACGTGCTTGCAGATTTCTAACGTTACTGGATCTGATGCAGACCTGTTATAAATAATTATTTGTAGAAAAATAGAAAAAGTTATTTTATTTTAATTTTTTTTTACTAAAAACTCATTAGGAAATATGTGTTTATGCAGGTAAAAAAAAAAAAAAAAAAAAAAAAATAAAAAAATAAATAACACACAAAAATAAATAAATAAATAAGTAAATACCTCAAAACGGTCTTTTGAAACTTGCTAAACATTTAAATGATTAAAGAGATAAATGTCCGTTGATGGCAGCGATTTTCGATTTAATATTTGATTCGGGCCTTATGTAAAAACTAATAGAAATTATAATTTGAAATTTTGGTTAATAACGGACAATAACAATGTCTTTATGTACATTTTTAGAAACTTTAAAATGCTTTTTTGTGAAATGAGCTGATAAAGTTCAGGTCGTTTTTTTGTTGTTTGTTTTTTGCTTCCACACTATATTATATATAATATATTCAAGGTATAGATTGGGTTCTTGGCGTCCTTGGGCGAATACAATTTTGGCGTACCCACTTGACTTATCCGTGGAATGTTTTATTATATATATTTTGTAAGTTTATTCTCTGAAATAACAATCAATTACCATTTCTACCTGGCCAAAATTAAAGTCCATTATCATCGCGCCCAGAAACAAGGATGTTACGTATGATAGAAAAGTGAACATAATTTTAACAGGCATTTAAAAAAAAAAAAAAAAAAATAAAAAAATATTGCACTTCTTTATACCTGCACCCGAGAATAACTGCTCCCTCACCCCGCCCTTGCTTCGTCTCTTTGTATATCCACCATATATCAACTACGTAAAATATTTACAGCAGTATGCAAATTACACGGTATAGCAGTTGATTAGAACTTCTTTGACCTACAAACATATTTCAGGAATAAACGGTGGCTGGGAAAAAAGTCACAGAAAAAAGTCACAATTTAGTATAGGAAAATAAATCACAGGAAAAAAGTCATTATCTATGGGTTTGTAGAGTATTGAATGTAGCATCATAGTATGCATGGGGTAATTGTTAAACTTATTGATTAGGCTAGACTGAAGAAAGGGGCTTCATATTGTGCAGGGATGGCGACTTGCTACACTTATTAATTAGGATCAGTTTGGCAGGATTAGCTCTTGCTTACTGATTAGGATAGATTTAAACTAAGGGCTTCCTATTGTAAAAGATTTATAAAATGTCCCAGGTTAAAATGTGTTTCACTGTATATTCTCCAGTTTCCTCTAGTATCAGAAGTATGTTTAATAAGGAAGTTATTCATAGCAGTAAGGGTGGTAACAAAATATTTTATGAGGGGTTCATGTATAACAAACATGCAAAAGATCTAGTTGTAATTGTCAGATTTCATCGTGGTATTGAGTGGAACATCTGCCTAATGCACTCAAATTAAAAACAAAGAACATTAACAAAAACCTCTGACAAAATCTGTTTAATCTATCTTCCATTTGTTACCTTAATTAAAAATTGTAACTTTTTCGCTGTGCCTTTTGTCTTCTGTTATTTTGTTCTCTGACTTTTTCCTGATACTTTTTTTCCCTAGAATCAAATACACATATCCACACTGAATTACTTGAAGAAAATATAACGAAAACATAAAAATATATTTATGTGACTAATGTATGAAAGGCTTATAACCATGTTAAAAGGAGAGTCAAATTAGCCAAAGGAATGGACGTCTTTTTTCAGGGGGCATAACTCCCTGTGACAGAGTCAATGAAAGATTAACGTTCTTGTAAAGATAGTTGAGGGAAATCCTTCAGCACAAAACAATAATATCTGAAAGAGACTCTCTCAAGATAAAACACATAAAACTTGGAAATAACAAAGTTTCAACAACACAAAAAAAAAAAAAAAAAAAAAGTATATTTATAAGACGGTTTAAATAGAAAAAGATAAATATTAGTTAAATTTACTTCAAAATTTCTGCTTTCAAAGTCACTCAGTCATAACTCCTTTAATACCATGCATTTATTCTTAGTAGAAACAAAATGTTGATGTACTACATGATAATAATTAATAATCACATATATATATATATATATATATATATACTTGTACTGTAAAACATTTGAAGAATTAAATGGAACGTAAAGATTTCTACTTTCGCTTCGCAGTTCAAACTACAATATCCTCTAACACAAATAGAAACAACAGCAGGGTCTGAAAATCAAGACTTGTGTAGAGACAGAGATCACGTGATGAAAATAATTTTTGTCAACAAAAGATTAAGATAGCTTTCGTCGTAAAATCAAGTACATTTAAATATAAAAAAGAAATAACCCGCATATAGCATATATACATCATGTTGTTGCCAAAAACGTAAACTGAATTAAAGTAATTGCAATCACTTTTTGAGGAATTTTTTTTTAAAAAGATTGTTCTAGTTCTTTTTTTCTATTATTATAAGTACATCATACAAACTAAATATCTGTGTGTGTGTGTATGTGTATATCTATCTATCTATCTATCTATCTATCTATATATATATGTCTGATTTTCAAGCTCTGACAACCAAACTTGTATTAGTTGTTGTCACATCAGGACTTTAGTTTCTCTAATGATACAGCAGTTATCTCAGGATTATCTCTTGATTTTGAAGTCTTTGAGTCTGAAAACTGGAAAACTGATGTGACTTCAATGACCATTTCTACCATTCTTCATCATCAGTATCTGAATTTGATTTCGATCTGTTTGAAGTAGGACATATTTCTGGGTTTGCTGATTGACCATTCTCCTCTGAACTTACTGAAGTGTCTGATGAGGAATCAAACGGATCTATTTTTACAAAGTTTGTAGTAGTAGTAGTAGTAGTAGTAGTAATAGTAGTAGCAGGAGTAGTAGTAGTAGTAGTAGTAGCAGTCACTGCTGAAGCAAATGGTAACATACTGGTTGGACATACCTAAAACAAGATTTGATTAAAATGTATAATTATTTGTTATTTATATTAAGACTGAACTTTGAATCTAATAAAAATGGTTTTTTTAGTTGTATTGCAAATTAAAATAAATGTAAATATTTCCTACAATTTAAAACAGCATCCACCATTACTATATCATAAGTTCAATAAACAACAATTCTGGATTAACTCAGATATTTTGCAACTGATCAAATATTTTCAGCTTTAATTCATTTTATTTTCTACTTTAAATAATTTTATTTTCTGATGATCCCTCTAACAGTCAGTTTCCATATATATATATCACACAGAAAAAATCGCTCATACATACATTAAGGGTCAATGTGTATTTTGTACTGATGTTTCAGTCCTTTGAAAATATTTCTACATACACAAAATACCATTCATCACATACCTTACTTGTTGATGAAGTAGTTCTAATTCCAGTCTTGGATTTGAGGTCTTGCTGATAAAGATAGGAGACAAAGTAACAGTTTTATCAAAACTAAAAATGTAGTTAAAAAAATAAAAAAACATTTTCCTTAGTAAAAACACATCTTTAAGCTAGTTAAATGGTGTCATATCTACTTTATATGGTTGAAGGCCAAACGGATGATAAAACTTTAATATGCACTTTCTGAAAAATTAGAAGAAATATAACATGTCCTATGATAAGGTTAAATGCATTAGAGTATTGTCAGGTTAACTACTACAGTTTCTATTCTCAGGCCTTTCAACCGAGTTGAATATTCTTAAGAAAACAACCTGAAAGATGATTAAATTATTGATATTTTGTAAATATTTTTTGAAAACATCAACAGTATTGTTTAAATGTTATATACAAAAAGGGGTCAACATCATTTTAAATCAATGAATTATAGAATTGAAATTAATATACAACTCTGTTTGATACATAATATAAAAAGTTTTTAATTTAGTTTAAATCTTAAATTCTGATATAAATTTTGAGAAATATGTATTTAGATTTTGTCATTTTTCTGTGTGTGCAAGTAAAGTTTAAGATTCATTCACAAGATATCAAGCATGCAAAAACCTACCTATTTTGGATAAACAAATACATAATATATATATATATATATATATATATATATATATATATATTGATAAGAAAATCATCTGAAAAGATGAAGAATATACAGATATTTTTATTATTATTTCTTCTCTAATTTCTTAATTATTAACAACATATTCGCTTAATATTGCATTAAATAATATCAGAAAAGCTGTTTCATTTCTGTGGCATCATTAAATGCGAAAAAAGTCATATCAAAACAGTATTTAATTTAGAAGGTTGTGTTGAAGAAGCTGGTATAGCACTGAACAGTTAGGGCTTTAATAGAAAACAGATGAATATTTACCACGGCTAAAGGCGACTGCACAATTGTGTATTAAAAAAATAATTACTAAGAAAAATATTACATTTTACAATTCAATAAAAAAATAAAATGTGAAACAGTAATATAGTTTGTTATTTTTACCTTTGCTGCAGGAGTCTGTCCAAACAGAGAACTTGTCTGGTTTGTGCTGGCTCCAAATCCAAAGGCTGTTCCTGTACTGGTTGAGGTGTTGCCAAACAGAGGCTTGCTTGAACCAAACAGTCCACCTGTCTGCCCAGACTGGGCAGGCTGACCAAACAGTCCACCTGTACTAGTAGAAGTATTTGTACCAAAAGCACCTGTAAACGTGTAGCAACTTATGTCACTGCAGAAAAATTCATACAAAACAGATTTATTCACATGTACAAATATTTCTGTTTGGCAAATAGTTGCTTAATTCTTTTTTTTATTTAAATTTATTTGTTAGATGATTATCATTTATTTCTCATAGCTGCAACAGCATTACATTTTTTGACAATTACGTCTGGATTATGGTATTTCTAATAATTTAATAATCTTGATTATTACATCACTAAGATATCACAATAATTATTTTAACTAACCTCCAAAGGATGGAGTAGTAGTTGCAATTCCTAAGGTTGATGTAGATGACACTAGTTTAGCTAACAAATTACTGCCTGTACCAAAACCAAATCCAGTAGATGCTGTTGTCGTGGCTTTGTCAAAACCAGTAGGTTTACTTCCATAAAGATCACCAGACTGAAAAAGAAAAAACAATTAAATAAAAGTATAAGAAAATCATCTGAAAAGACTGGAACATTTTTTCTTCTTCTTTAATTTCTTTATGATAATAATATCAGAAAATCTTTTTCATCTCTGTGTGATCATTAAGTGTAAAAAAAAAATCATATCAAAACAGTATTTGATTTAGCTAAAAGGTGTACTTACAGTTTTTTGGGTTTCAAACCCAGTGGTTCCAAATCCTCCTGACTGGCCAAATGTTGATGTGTTGGTACCAAACAAAGAAGGTTGTGTTGAAGCAGCTGGTGTGGTACCGAACAGTGAGGGCTTTAACAGAAAACAGATGAATATTTACCTGGGTTAAAGGCAACTGAACAACTTTGTATCAAAAAATAATTACTAAGAACAAAGGTAAATTTATTTTATTATATCATTAGTAAATATGTACATTTATTTTAATCTATCAATGGGGTTTGATTAAAGACTGTCAAAAAAAAAAAAAACAGTATTGAAAAAAATAAAATAAGTAATTAAAGAAGTTTAAAATTCTGCATGACACTTCAACCAACAAAACAATATAGGTGAATAGACTAAAATGATAAACAATGACAATTTCTTTTAATTTTACCTTTGAAGTGCTTCTTCATTTTAAAATTCAATAAAAAAATAAAATCATAAATAGTATGTGTTATTTTTACCTTTGCTGCAGGAGTCTGTCCAAACAGAGAACTTGTCTGGCTTGTGCTGGCTCCAAATCCAAAGGCTGTTCCTGTACTGGTTGAGGTGTTGCCAAACAGAGGCTTGCTTGAACCAAACAGTCCACCTGTCTGCCCTGTCTGGGCAGGCTGACAAAACGGTCCACCTGTACTAGTAGACGTATTTGTACCAAGGGCACCTGAAAAAGTGTAACAGACTTCATCATTTGAGAAATTTTTATACAAAACAAGATTTATTCACATGTACAGTTAACATATTCTGTGTGGTAGCATCTCCAAATACTAGAAACAAAATACATAAAAAATCATCCATAGAACCAATGCAAAAAATACAGTTTAAATAATGATTTTAAAAATAAATAAATAAATAAATAAAACCCAAATTACATGTAAATACTCATTAAGTAATTCATTTTATACCTCTACCAAAAGTGAAAGCTGAAGTAGATCCAAACAGACCTCCTGCTGTTCCATCTTGTTTTCCTTTCCTGTTGGATAAATAGTCCTCCACACGAAGTTCCTAATAACAAAATTACATTATGTAACTACATATTTACTTAAAATAAGAATGTAAAAAATCTGAAAAGAGGTTAAAGAACAAATTTACTATTAAACAGTTACCTCTAAACTTTTGTTTTCATATTCTTTCATAGCAGTAATACACTGATGTCTTGTTTGTATGCTTGTTGAGCTGCCATTTATCATCATTGTGTCTTCTCCAGGAGGGGGATTGAATTTGACTGTTGTTCCATTCTGTGTTGTAGCAGCTCCAAATACTAGGAACAAAATATATAAAAAGTCATTCAGAGAACCAATGCAAAAAATTCAGTTAAAATAATGATATAAATAAAAATAAAAAAATAAAAATAAAACCCAAATTACACGAAACATGTTTATGTGTTATGAATTTAAATCTAGTAAATTCTAAATTGAACACAACTTACTAGCTGACTGAGTTTTTTAACTAAACAGATTTAAAGGACATCTAATTTAAAATGTCTTAAAATAATCATCAAGTAACTGGAATAATTAAAATGTTCACAAACAAGAATTTTTTTACAGGTATACCTGGTCTTGACTGGCCAAATACTGTAGACTGGGCTGGAGTCTGACTGAAAAGTCCACCAGAGGCTGTGGATGTTGCTATACCAAAACCTGCTAAAAAGTAAATGAAGGTGAAATAAGTTAATAAGCAATTATTACGTTTTTAACCACACATCATAACTTTCAGTTTTGTATTAAAATACATTTTATCTTATATAATAAATATCAACCATAAAAGAATTAAAAATAAAATGTATTTATTAATTTTATACTAAATTTCACTTCTTCTTGAGTAGCATTAACAACTTGTTAAGTATCCAAAAATATTTTATGAATATTTATAAATCAAGACAATTTATCAAAAAAAAAAAAAAAAAAAAAATTTTTTTTTTTTAAAATACATCTATGTAAAGTTATTTTTTAAAAGTAGGCACATTGTATAAAAAAAAAAAAAAAAAAAAAAGATGTTTTGTGTTGAAACACTCACTTCCAAATCCAGCAGGTTTTGACCCAAAAGCAGAACTGGCAGGAGTTGAGAACAAACCTCCTGAAGGAGTCTGTGTTCCAAACAAACTTCCTCCTGCAGTACTAGCTGGTGTACTTCCAAATGCTACAAGTGAAATAATATAAATACTTCCTCAGCAATATAATCACAACCATTTGATAATGATATTAATAAAATAACAAAGTAATACTTCTATTACATGTACTTCCAAATGCTGCAAGTGAAATAAGATAATATAAAGAAATATTTCATCAACAATACAATCACAATAATTCAATGCTGAAAATACAATAAAAGTAAAGCAACAGTTCTAACACACTATTTTCAAATACTGCAAATGTAAAAAATAACCATATGTATTTTCACAATAACACAAAAACGCTTTAAACATAAGAATAAAATACTGACTGAACCATGAATTTTTATTTCACAAGAATTTGTGTGAGTAATAATACTGTTCATTCCATATAGAACAAAAATCAAAACCATTATAATGATATTTACATGTTATAATCACAATTTATTCATCTAAATTACAGGGGCTGGAAACAAAACAGTGTTAAACAACAGGATTAGTAAATTTAGTTCCATTTATTTACAGACCACAAGAAAATAATATTTTCTTTGGACCAATCTTACCAGTTATGGAGTATTTTTTGGCTTTTTTGTTTTTTATTTTTTATAAAGACAGCCATGCATGACAAATGTCAGAAATGTAATTTTTGATTAATGAAGTAATGAAATATAACAACCAAAGAGCAGATAATACATATACATATAATAATCAGTATCCATAATGTACGCTATAAACAATTTCCCTTACTTAAGTTGGAAGATTGGCCAAATGTTGATGTGGTCTGTGTCTGACCAAACAATCCACCTGTACCTGTTGAGGAAGCGCCAAACAATCCACCTGTGGCTGGAGTCGAAGATCCAAATGCAGGAGTTGGCTTTGCACCAAATGTACTACTGCCTTTACACAGAAAAAGATAAATGTGTTTTGTTTAATGTAAATCAGTAGTGAATCTCAAAAACAATTTATTTTAGTGGTTTATAACTGACCTCGGTATTATCAAGAATGTAGATATATATTTTAGTACTCAATTTATGTGCATTATGTCCTGAAAGATGGTAGAAACTTGACAGCAGTAGTTGTTTTACATCTTGATATATTTTGTATTCCTCAGCTCATTAATTAAGAGGTTATGATGTTTCACTCACTTTGTCCAAACGGTGTAGAAGAACCAAATGTTGCTGCAAACATAGAAAAATAAACTTAAATACTTCTAACATAAGTACCAACTTATATTATTTGTACCAAAAGCACCTGAAAAAGTGTAACAACCTTTGTCATTGCAGAACATTTTATACAAAACAGATTTATTCACATGTACATAGGAGAAATAATTAAAAAATATTTCTGTTTGGCAAATATTTGCTTAATCTTGCATTAAATAATATCAGAAAAGCAAATCACTTCTGTGTGATCATTAAATATTCCAAATTTAGATTCAGAGGTCTGATGTTTCTCTAATTAAAAGACAATGTTTTAGAAATGATATTTATGAAATTATTATGGTTATCTGGAAAGAATCAGATACCTGTCAAACATTAAAGTCATGAAGTTAATTTAAAACAACATCAATAACGAATACTGTAAAATTTATCTTTATTAAGGAATTAAATTATACCTGTACACTGTACCCGTTGATGAAAAGTGCAAAAGTTTCAGTTTAAATAATGATTTAATAAATAAACAATAAAATAAAATAAATAAATAATTAAATAAAACCTAATTAAATGTAAATAAGCTGAGTTTTTGATGTAAACAGATTGAAAGGACAGCTGATTATAAAGTCATAAAATAATCATCAAGTAATTGCAATAATTAAAATGTTCACAAACAAAGAAAAATTTGCTTGTAAAACAAAACAAAAATACAACTATTAGTTAACATCATCTCGTGTAACTTTAATAACTGTTTTAATCTTACAAAGGAGATTTAGAAATTATTACTTAATATATATGTAATAAATAAATAAATAAATAATGTTTGTGATAAGTTTTTTCTAAAGTAGGTATTCATACAGTGTTGAAACACTCACTTCCACCTCCAGGAGCTTTCGATCCAAAAACAGATCTGGCAGTTGCTGAGCTCTTTTCTCTGGTTCATCATACATGTCTTCTGAATGCACAGGAATTCAAATATATTAATCTACTATTTACTAAATAATAAGAAACGGGGAGGAGGAAGTCAGTTTGAAAAATAATATTATGATTATAAATATTTTTCTTTAATTATACAAGCAAAAACAAAAATGAACAAATACAACAAAATTATTTCAGCTTTACTTCCACTCTTTAGTTCAGATTACAAGAAGTTTTCAAGTAATGCATGCTGATTATTTTAAAAAGGAATGAATGAAAGAAAGGCTTTATTTAATGATAAACTGAAATGAATGTATTTTAGGTTCTGGCCATGCTGTAGCAGGCATTTGGTTAAGGACTATTCAGATAAGATCAGAGAACATCAACAGTTCAAAAATTGCATTTGAAAACTGCATTAAATTTCAAGAGAAGACAGAATAAATAAAAACTAAAAAAAACAAAATAATAATAAAAATGACCTTCTTTTAATGAGATTTCTTTGATAGCAGCATAGACTTCCTGATGTAATTTCCATTTTGGTATGTCATGAACTTTTTCATAATTTTTATTTTTGGGGGGTGACTTTAAGGCTTTCATTCTTTTTTGACAACTTTTTAGAAGCTGCAAGATTAACAAAAAAACCCAGATAATAATAATAAAAAAAACAATGAATATAAAAAAATAAATAATAAAAATAATTATAAAACATTTAAAATTAAAACATTTATTGTATAAAATATCCATTTTCCTACCTTTTTGCGCTTTCTTAAATTGTGAAATTACAAAGTTTAAATAATTTGTCAATGAAAAAGAAAGCACAATCTAATTTATGTTAAGACTAATTATATGCAGTCATATAATCTCTCTCTCTCTCTCTCTCTCTCTCTCTCTCTCTCTCTCTCTCTCTCTCATGTTCTTGCATAAGCAGTATTATTGATTTCTACCATTAACACACAGCTTGCTTTTTCTTCTTTAATTGCCATTCTGACAGCATCAGTGACATCTCTCATTTCTGAAACAGTGAGTGTGTAACGTTTTTTTTGTTCTTTCCAATGAAGCCTTTGACTTGCATATTTCATTTTGATTACTGATGACATTTGATCACATTTCTTGTTAAGCTCTGTAACAAGCGCTTCAAATTCAGATTTCACAGTAGCCTGCAGATGTTCTTCATGTTTCTGAAAAAGAAAAATTACCATCTATTTTTCTTTCTTTCCATCTTTCTATACATTTCCATTTTACACACACACATAATTTTAATGTTAAAAGTTACAAGAAATTAGTTCTCTGTATTAAAATAAAAGTGTGATTGAGGGAGATCTATTTTTACTATTAATAAAATATTATAACTGTTTCAGTGCTCTTGTACATTAACAATTTATTCAGTCGGTAAAAAAAAAAAAAAATAAAAATTAACATCTTACATCCAAATCACTTAGAAACACATTCAGCATGCCATTATTTTCTTCCAGACGATGACACAGATCTTTTAATTTAGGGATGTCAGTGATTATATGTTTCTGAAATCATTAATATAATAATATTAATAACAATAATAATAATAATATTAAATACATACATACATACATACATACATATATATATATATATATATATATATATATATGTATGTATATGTGTGTGTGTGAATTTGTGTTTGGATGCATGCTTTTTCCAGCCTACCCATTCAGAACACATTAACACATTACCCTTATTACATAAATAATTTCACTTAACATCTTCACGGTGATCATTGTCATTTTAACAGTACAAATCTGAATTTCGATTAAAGCAGATATGACTCCAGATCATAATAATGTGATACAGTACTCTGGATATTCAGTTGTAACTCGGTTCTGTCACTGCTATAAGTAAAGACTTAACATTTATTTTCATGTTTTCCTCAGATGCAATGTGTGTGCTTTTTTGTATTATTATTATTATTATTATTATTATTATTTTTTTTTTTTTTGTTATTATTATTATTATTATTGTTTTTTTTAAATGCTATTTTGATGAATAATGGAATAGTATGTACTGTTTGCTTAAAGAACATAAATAGCTGTTTGAAACATTCTTCAATAAGTTTCACAAATCACACTACTGGTTCAGTATATAATAACTCATTTGTTGCTAGTACACCTAAAAATACTGAAATACTATTTATAAACTCACAAAAACAATATATATTATATATATACATTAATTTTTTTAAATCTGGTTAATCAAAACTCACCAACAGAATTGAGCAGTAGTCTTGTAGTTTTTTTGATTTGTGTTTTGAACAAGGCTGCACCTTCAAACATTCTTCACACACTGCATGAGCACATGTATAGCAATAGATACTCATGGGTTTCCCATGTTCTGGGCAACTTCGGTCAATAACAAGATCCGGAAGGTCAGCTTTGAAGAGTTCATCTGGAAACATGTCATCTTTTTCAGTGTGAAGCTTAACAAGATTCCCCAGAGCAAGATTTTTGGGGAAGTCATCAGCCTTTGTCTGACTTTTCACTTTAATAAATTTTCTGCACAATGGACAGTCAAATGAGTGAACAGGAGATGAACAGTTTTCTATAACACTCTAGGAATAATAAAATAAACAGCTGAAAGTTACATCTTGTTTTTGGTTTGAACTAAACTTGAACATTTTAAATAACTTCTTTTTCTTATTTCATTCTCTTATCTACCAATACATTAATGTTCACATACAAAAAATAAATCATAGAAAAGCCGTGTTAACTAAGCTGTGTATCTGTGCATGTTGTAGATGCTACACTCACATGTACAACCACAGACACATTGAGATTTAATAGACTGTTTGGGTTTCAAAATGAAAAAGATAAAATTAAAGTAAAAGAAATAATTTTTCACTGAATCTTTAGAGGTCCCAGTGATTTTCATCCATGTACATGTATACACATACACTGACAGACAGACACACATACTTAAAAAAAGCTAAAATCTTACATCAATACACTTTTTGCAGAAGCTGTGACTACAAGGTAGAAGTACAGGGTTTTCAAAGAATTCAAAACACACAGTGCAAGTAAGCTCCTGTTCAAGCTCTTCACTCAGAATCACACATCTTTGTTTGGACACAGCCATATTAATTCTACAATGGAAATACAAGAAACTATTTTTTAAAATCAGAGGTATTATATATATACATATATATATAAACTTCATATAGTTTGTATTCTTCCAAATGACTGATTTTTGTTTTTTGTATTTTTAATTTTTTACTCAGATGAATCTTTGCACATAATAAAGTTTATCAACAAAATTAGAAGCTCTTGAAAATGCAAGCCGATAGTTTATTATTGTTCATGACATCATATCATACACAGAATTATATAAAGAAATAATTACACAAATAAATTAAATATGGAGAGAAACTGTGATTTTCATCCCTGTCTAGATATCACTCACATGTGGAAGTTAAAAAGAATGTTATTAAATCTAGTATGAAACCAAAAAAATTATTTTGTATTATAATAGATACAAAACTATAACATTCTACGAAGCTTATGGTTTTATATAAAGAAAACAAACAATAGTAAAGCTGATATATTTTAAATGAAATTAAACTAAAAAGCAATAATGATGTGGGAAACAATAATGAATGTAACAAAGGAATAATGTAAAGAAATACAAAGACCTGTCTATCTAGATAACTTTTGGCAGCCCTGCAAAAGAGAACAATTCAAACCTACGATCTGTCATGGAATATCTAAAATTTAAAAATTTAAAAATAAAAATGTTCAGTAATAATCTGTAATGGTCTGTAATGACTGTAAAAATAGAAGGCTGGATAAAATGAGAAAGCTGTTGTCATCATACTTACAGAGCTACTTTCTTTGAATTAGCAGAAAAAGAAATTTAATATGTGTGTGTGTGTGTGTGTGCGTGTGCGTGTGTGCAGTGGTGACGACTTACGAGTTTAATTCTTTCCGTGACCGAACTAGTAACTCAGTTTGCTCGTATATCAAATCAATATTAGTATTATGATTATTAACTGATTATTTTATATATAATTCTTGATAACTTCTATTTATTTATTCTTGTGTAGAGATTGCCATTACTCAATGTACAAGTGCACATACCAGCCTACATATAATTTTTAACAGAAATGTTAATTAATGCCATATATTTTTAATTTTGCGAAAGAATTAAAAGGAATAATATATGTATATAATTATAGATATTTAATCTTGACATTATATGTAAATTAAACTATTGTGCACACTGCTTCTTGTAACTATACTAAAGAACCAAATTTATAATAAACATAATATCATTTATCATATGTCAACAATAAACCATATGTTTGTTTAACATATCTTTAAAATATTATAAACCTTAGTCTGAAATATTTTTGGAAATATCAATACAAATCGAAAATATTTTTCAAACTATTACTTTTATTTCAAGGAAATTTTTTCTATTTTCACATTGTGAAAGTTCTTAGAAATGTTTAACTTCTGTTGTAATTTCCTCTCTGTGTGTATGGGTATGCGAACTCTTTGTACGTGCCCACATTAAGAAATAGTTTCGGATACAGTCTCTTACATCGCCAGTGATGGGCTCCGGGAGATGATTCCCTGTGTAGTTTTATTCTGATTACAAAGTAGACATATGTAAAGAAATTTTGGAAATAATAAAGTATCAACCAAAAAAAGTATACTTATAAGATGGGTTTAAATAGAAAAAGATATATATTAGTTAAATATTCAGAATTCCTGCTTTCAAAGTCACACAGTCATAACTCCTTTAACACCATGCATTTATTCTTACTAGAAACAAAATGTTGATGTACTACATGATAATAATTAATAATCATATATATATTTTTACTGTAAAAATTTGAAGAATTAAATGGAACGTAAAGATTTCTACTTTCGCTTCGCAGTTCTCACTGCAAAACCCTCTAATACAAATAGAAACAACAGCAGGGTCTGAAAATCGAGACTTGTGTAGGGACAGAGATCACGTGATGAAAATAATTTTGTTGCCAACAAAAGATTAACATATTTTAATCGTAAATCAAGTGCATTTAAATATAAAAAAGAAATAATCGTTATGAATTATATAGATAAATTTATAAAAAGAAAGTTTAGTTTTGATAGAAATGTTATAGATAATTGTTTTCTTCATTACGATAAAAACAGGTGGTTCAATTAATTCGACTGTTAATAGTATTAATAATACTAATAAGTAATAGTGTTATCGTGTACAGATAATAGTTAATACAGTACACAAACCGCATAATAGTGAAGACACATAATAATTTTAATATGTACAGGCACTGCCACAATATGCGTAATAAGTTATAAAGCGAAAAAAAAAATCGCTGTATTGGAGTACAAAATTAAGCGTAACTAAAAATCTAAACATGAAGAAACTTGTATTCTTCCATTTCTTAACGCGCCCGCGGACACACACACACACACACACACACGTGTAAAAAAAATACTATTATGTTATTACTGCCAGTCGCTATATTATTGTTATTGCTTTGTATTGAGGTAACAGTATTTGATACTGATGATAAAATGAAATTATTTAGACATGTTTTCCTATCATTTGAAATGAAGTAATATTTATTAAACCAACAAAAAACCTTAACCCTCCTAACATCTCCAAACTCCTTCAAAACATACCAGAAGTAGCATTTATCACTATATATACATTTTTTTTAATTTTTGAAAAGTTTTCACTAACAAAACAAACAAGTAAATTTACTGATATAAATTGAATAATTTACAATAATGTCTGCCAAAATTTGTATAACCTTTTAATAAATTATAAAAAAAAAAAAAAAAATAGGAGAAGAATAAAAACTGTAGCATTCCTCAATCTTTAAAATTGTTAAAAAGTCTTTCTTTTACCTTTTAGAGATGGTTTCCTTGATATACAAGAATTCCATGTGTTCCTTCAAGATGTATTTGGTAACACAAACAACATTTGCTATGAAACAACAGAAGCTATTTTGAAACAGCTTGATGAAGACCAGGTTCATTTTAAAACCATTTTTTTATTATTATTATATTTTTTAATATTTAAAAAAAAGAAAAATGTGTTACAATTTTATTTATTTTATTAATTTGATAAATAACACCATTTTGTACTTAAAAGCATATAATTTGGTAACTGATGCTAAAAGAGATGTATTATTATTTATTATTAAATTTTAACTTAATGAAATTGGCCTTTACCGCCAAATAACACTGAATAGCTGATTATCCAGTATTTGATTTTATAACATTTTTTTATTTGGCAAAACATATTTTATCGATTATACTTTTAATAGAATGGTCAGAGCAACTTATTCTGTCACACAGTTTAATATTTTGTAACTTATAGAGACATGGAATTGTATCTTCTATCAAATTCTGTACCTGAAACTCAATTAAATGGTACTAGCATGGAATTTGTAATACATTTTTAAAGAACAGCATTCTCATTTAGTAATTTACATTTTAACTGTAAAACTGCCTGCCCCATACAAATACTCTTGAAATTATTTTTTCCTTTTATTTTCTTATCAAAGGTTGCTCTCATTACAAAGCTAGACCAGTGTAAACAGGCAGATAATTTTAACCTTGTTGAGAACAATACTGAAAGACAAATAATAATTTCTTAGGACAGACCATATTCAGTACCTATTAATACCAATAAATAAATACACCCATAACCACACATAATTAATGTTAAAATTAAAAAATAACCGTTTTATGCCAGTCTTTTGTTTCTAAGTTATCTGCTTTTCACTTTCCATAACTGATTCTTTATATACAAGCAAATAAAGATATTTTCCCTCCATAACTCAGTCAAAGTTTCTAAGTTTTTGTCATCAAAAATTAAACATTAATAGCCTGATTTTTCATAATAAGTTATTTTATTTTAGTACAATATGAATTGTTTTTTTTTTATTGTTTATTTATTAATTTTTTAAAACTCTTTTTCAGGATAGCAAACTGAGCAGTTCAGAATTCAGCAAGTCATGGAAGTACTGGCTGAAATATGTATGGTTTTACTTTATCTTTGTATTCTTAGTTTTAAACTGACTTGTATTATAACAGGAAAAAAGGCCCTATTGTAAAATGGTTGCCTCCTAGTAGTGGATCATATGGTGATAATTTATTTTATTTTTTATGGATAATCTTTTTTATAATAATTGTCCTAGCTGATTGTCATGTGAAAAAGACCATTTGTTATTGAATAATGTTTATTTTTTTTTTTAAACTGTAGTAGATACTGTACAATAAATAACACAATGACTGTAATGAAATGGTCTATAAATTTACAAGTAAAATACAAATTTAATGTAGATTTTCTTAATATATCTTGTTCTGATCTTTTTATTGATTGTCTGGCTGTCATCAAAATTAGTATTTAATTTTTATATTTCCACATAATTCAGTCCAGAGAATTTTTAACCATGTCAGTAGATCAGGTACTGTTGCTTTTCATTCTTCCTTCTTCTGCCTTTCTCTTTTCATGCATACATTTAACTTGTGTTTTTATTCAGAAATGTATTTTGTGTATTGTTGTTGATTTGGTATAGATTTAGTTTGATTTATGATTTCAGTTTTGAGCACATTTATCTGTTCCTCAGGTTCTGAATCCCATCACAGCTCTGCTGATAGTGGACGTTCAAAACGACTTCATTAGTGGAAGTCTTGCTCTTAAAGATTACCCAGCAGGGCATGATGGTTATGACGTGGTTCCAGTCATTAACAAAATGCTGGAAGAAATTCCATTTGATGTGGTGGTTTATTCAAAGGACTGGCATCCTCAGAACCATATTTCATTTATAGAAAATGTAAATTTAAGACCACTAGACCAAACGTCAAAGGTTTGTGGAAGTAACCATATTTCATTTATAGAAAATGTAAATTTAAGACTACTAGACCAAACGTCAAAGGTTTGTGGAAGTTAATTTTAAACTGATGAAAAAAAAAAATTAAACTATATGTTTACCTTAGCACAAAATTCAGTTAATAATTAAGCAACATGGTAGACCAACATGCTTCTCGTTCATTTTATCTGTAGTTATTGGAAATAGAAAGTAAATTTAATGTTTGGTATTAATATTTAATGGACTATTTTGAGATTTATTATTTACATATGTTAATTCCTCAAAATATTTCACCTCACATTTACTTAAATGTTATGCTTGAATTAGATTAACATTATTTCTGAATATTTATTACTTTTTGTCAGTTGTTAATAATCATGTGTTGAAAAAAGAACACCCAAGCAACTACTTTGTTATAGTTAGAACAAATGAAAAAGCCATTTAAATTTTAAGATTAATGCAGTTAATATATAACTAATTATAAATTATCTCTACAACTCTTTTAGATTGTTAATGTTGTATTGTGAGTAATATTAAATACAAATTTTATTTTTATATATACTGGATTGTCTAGCATAAAGATATATTTTAATATTAAGAACTTTTTGATACTGATGATAATATACATGTATGTATATTCCAGTAAAATTAAATTATTTATACTAAAATTAATTTAATTCAAAACCATGAATTTCTGCATTATCAAATATTATCTCTGATTTCTTTTCAACAACTTTGTACAATCTTCTGTTCAATCAAACAGAAAGTAAACAAACCCCGAATGATAGTTTAAATTTATCACATATGGCATTATTTGATTGCATTTTATCATGCACATAATATACTTAAATAGAAATATATTTTACTCACTGACAAAAAGAGAACTTTTTTCTATTATCTTCTTTTTATATATACCATATATACTTGTGTACAAGGCGACCTTATGTATAAGTCAATGTGTATTTTAAGACCAAAAATTGCGTCATTTAAGGTATTACTTGTGTATAAGTCGACTGTAGATTCCAGGCACTGTCACTATCTTTAGACCAGTGTGACAGTGCCACGAAGGCCTACATTATACACCTACTATAACATAACTTGCACGAGCTGTAACTTGCACGAACATACCATAATAACACAAGTATATACGGTATATATCTTTTTTGCTTTTCAGGTATCCAGTAATGGTTTTAACATTGGAGATACTGTGGTGTTTAAAGGACCTCCTCTTACCGAACAGAGATTGTGGCCAACTCACTGTGTTCAGAATTCTGCAGGAGCAGAACTACACCCTGATCTTGAAGTAATAATTTAAACATACGTGTACCTCGGCACACTGTTCTTACACATTAAGAACGAAAGTATTAAGATCAGATTTCATCAGTTTAGGCATTATTTATATTCAAGCTATATGTTTGATTATACAATTACATAGCAGCAAACCACTTAAAAACTATCATTCTTTTATGATGATCATGATGATGGTGACAACAACAGCAACAACAATAACACCACCACCAACAACAAACAACAACAACAACAACAACAACAACACCACCACCACCACAAACAACAACAACAACAACAGCAACAGCAACAGCAACAACAACAACAACAACAACACCAACACCAACACCAACAACACCAACAACACCAACAACAATAATTATAATTATTATTATTATTATTTTCTTTATTATCATCATTAATGGGTTTATGTTTGATTTAAGTTAAAATGATTATAGTAATTAAAAGTAGCTCTCAGCAAAATCAACAAGACCAGTATTTGCTCTAATGCCTCACAGATGGCAGCACATATTGAGCTGACAGTGGGTGTGTTCATTTATTACAGCTTAATGAACAGTTTTTTAAGGCTGTTGGGTAAATCTGCTTTCCATAGCCAACAGTAATAACATTTTGTGTGGATATATCTGCTTATAGCAAGGAAAGGGTTATTAAAAATAGATCAGAGTGGCCTTTCTTTTAACACAGGACACAAAATGCTTGATCAGACTTGATTCCGTCATACAAATAGAACGAAACTCAATGTCGTTGCTGGTACTTTGTTGTAAGTTTATATTAAAAATCTTTAGAGATGTAGCATAATTTCAGTTAATGCCTGTAAATGTCATCTGACAGGTAGAAAATTCAGTTAATAAATAAGAATGATAATCATTCAAATAAATTTCATTTAATACATGGAAATCTGAAATTATGTTTGTGAAATTTATATTAAAATTATTGTTAGTACATTTCTCCTGATTATTTTGTATTTTTAAGATCACAGACAGAGCTCACATAGTAAATAAAGGCACTAACCCTGAAGTTGACAGTTACTCAGCATTCTGGGACAACTGCAAATTACAAAAAACAGAGTTAGTGAAACTGCTTTCAAAGCATCATGTCACTGATGTGTATGTTTGTGGCTTGGCTTATGATGTATGTGTTGGTAAGTCAGTAAACGTTTTATTTAAAAAATTAATGTTTATTCATTTTGAGTTAGTGTGCCTAGCATTCTATAATCACACTGCAATGAAATCACATTGTCACTTTTGTATTTTTTTTACAAATGTCTGTAACAGTTTCAAAATTACCTCCTTTAAGTTAAATTTAGATATTAATGTTACTGTTGATCTTGTTTATTGTGCGTTCTGATTTGTTTGTTTTTATAATATATGGATATCTGCAGCTCTGTGTTCAGTAGAGCATGGTTTCTGAACAACTGTCTGGAAATTACCCTCTTCTTTGAGTCCATTTTAGATAATAATGATGCTGCTTGTGTTAGTGTTCATTGTGTACTCTGAATTGTTTGTAAATGATGTCTTTTTTATTTGTATTATTTTATTAAGGTTTTACTGCTCTGCATTCAGTGGAGCATGGTTTCCGAACAGTTTTCATTGAAGATGCTAGTCGTGGTGTCACTCACGAAGGGATGGAACAAATGTCAGAAAATCTTCTCAAGAATGGAATTGTCATAGCTCAGTCAAATGAGGTCAGGGTCTTATTTTTTTTAAATTTTATATTTTTTTCCAATTTAAAAAAACAACAACCAAAAAACAAGTTTTAATTTATTTTATTTTATATTTTATTTTTTTAAATTTTATTTTATTTTATTTTAATTTATTTAAAGGTATTAATTTCTTTTAAATTAACTTTTCTTTGATTTGTTTGTTAAATATATTTCATTTTTAAAATAAGAAATTAATTAATTGTACAGTATGACCAGACTTTCCTTATAATAAAGGATGACAAATAAATGAATGATAAAATAAAGAATAAAATAAACCAGAAAAAATCTCTGTAAGAAAAATATGTTTAAGAAATGAGTGTTAAGATGTAAAAATGAATATAGCAGTAATAAAAAATCTGACTGATTAAGTTAAGCAAAATTCATGTTGTTTATAGAGGTCATAAGCAATATTTGTTATTCATCAAGTTAAACAATATTCATGTTATTCACTGAGTCATATTCATTTTGATCCTTGAGTTGAGCAAAATTTATGTTATCCATCAAGATCAACAGTATTCATTATTCACTGAGTCATTTTCATACTATTCATTAAGTTAGTCAATATTCATTTTACTCCTCTGGTTTACGATAATGTTATTTATTAAGTTAATCAGTATTTATGTTGTTCAGTGAGTTGAGTAATATTCATTTTTATTCATCCAGTTAAACTATATTCTTGTTATTCATCTAAACAATATTCATATTATTCATCTAGTTAAACAATTTTGATGTTATTCATCTAGTTAAACAATATTCATGTTATTCATCTAGTTAAACAATATTCATGTTATTCATGTAGTTAAGCAATATTCATATCCATATTGTTAAACAATATTCATGTTATACAGAGCTTAGAAGAGTTCATGCTATTTATCAAGCTACACAATATTCATATTATTCATTGAATTAAACATTATTCATATTATTCATCTAGTTAAACAATATTCATATTATTCATCTAGTTAAACAATATTCATATTATTCATCTTATTAAACAATATTCATATTATTCATCTTATTAAACAATATTCTTGTTATACAGAGCTATTTATCAAGCTACACAATACTCATGTTATTCATTGAATTAAACATTATTCATATTATTCACATAGTCCAGCTGGTGATTGAAAATGCAGGTATAACAATGGCAAATGGAAGGAAAAAAAAATATATATATCTCTTTAACTGCATACCAAAATAAATTTTATTTTAAAATTATTTTCAGGTGAAAAATCTTGTGGAAGGACAAGAGAGAAAACCTCAAATGGGAATCCAGGCTGCGGTCAATATGGCAATTGCGAGAAAAATAGTTCAAAACTCTAAAGCTGTTAACTAATTATTAAAGTGATTTTTATCAAAATGGGATGAAGGTTAAATTTTTTTTTTTTTTATTTTTTTTTAAATTGTAAAATGAGGTTCAGTTTGTGTAACTAATGAAATGATTTTATTTGTGTGTGGCAAGGGATTCATTTTGATCTTATTTGTGAATGTACTAAAATGTGAAATGGATTTATTTTGTCTCAAAATATTTTATAAATGTAGGCCATTTAGAATGATAAAATATATTTAAAAAAAAAAAAAAAAAAAAAAAAAAAAAATGGCTTTTTAAATCTGTTCCCAAACAATGACAGTGAATTAAGCATCCATCTGTTTTTCTAGATGGGCCAAAAACTGTAACAGGAAACTAGCATAATCAGATACCTGGGAAAATTATTGTAAACAGATACATGATTTATTGAAAAATAAAAAATAATCCCAAACTGAAGATATCTAATTCAGTTTGGGAAGGGAAATAATTAGATATTTTTTTATGGGAGGAAAAAAGAAATGTTAATACAATAATCCTAAAAGCAGTTTTTGAAGTTACCATTTAAAAGTTGAATGATCTAATTTGTTTATTGTAAATGCGCAAATGGTAAGAAATAATAGGTTGTTTTTTTTTTTATCACTTGTTGGCTACACACTGAGGCCAGCAGAAATCGCTTTGTTTTTAATTCAGTGTCAAAAAAAAAAAAAAGAAGAGAAAAATATATTTAGCTAATAGAAGGAATGTGTTTATTTATGAATATTCATTTCACTCAACAATAAATAGATTATCTGAGTGATGTGTGGTTAAAGTAAGTTAACCAAAGATGTGTTATTGTGTTAATATCTGTTACACATATTTTAAGTTTTAAATTCTTTAAGATTTCTACTGGCCTTTGGTCGTTCATGCCTCCTACGTCAGAATGACTGAAAACGAACCAAACTGTAAATATATTCTAAGATAAATGAAAGGAAGATTATTTGGTAATTTCTCTATTTCGCTTCTGTTTTGAGTTCAACGTTCATTCTTGTGCGATCGTCTGACCAGCTTGTTTCTGACAGTCAAACACACAACAATCGCCAATCACATTAATCGTCACTTGGAGAAAATCCGCTTACAAATTAATCTTCTGTGTAACATCGATTGAGGCCGTAACCAACACCTGTCATTTTAAGGAATTGCACGGCAACAAGCCTGGAAAACTTGTCCAATGCAATCGAGACATACTATCCAAGTTACATAACGTCAGTAAGTCACCGACTGTATTGCATACCCACTCATACAGCACTTGTTATTTCTCCACAAAAATTTGGCAGCATAAGGATATCGTTTGGACAGTAAGTTTTGTTAGTTTTCACTGTTTGTGTTCTAATCGTTTTTATTTCTACACTAAATTCCCACTGTAGTTTTTTTCCTATTCTTTAAGACGTTCAGTTAAATATGCATAATATAATAAGATTATAAATGCGAAAGCAAAACTGAATCATTACAATTAAAACAACAAAACAACATCTGTTTTGCATACTAAAAATCGACAACTACGATCAGAATTAAATGATATATGAATTTAATACATGCATATATACATACATACATACATACATACATACATACATACATATATATATATATATATTAAAAAAATATACATTAGAACATCCATTCAGCTGATAGTTGTATTTAAGAAACAACACTTTGCTGATAATAAAATATAATATGAGCGTAAAATGAAAACGGTACCCCAAAATAATAATGTAAAAATACATAAGATGTGATAAATGATTCAACCATTTTTGCCAATCCTTCACTAATTCTTACCAGTATGTATTCATCATCTATATATAAATTAGCAAAGTTGTGAATCGTTTGGTTAATCAGGTTTTATGTAAAAATTATATTTTAATATAAATTTTCAGTTTCCGTATGGTTGTGTCTGCGATGTTTTTACTGGTGTGGTCTACCAGTATCAAAAGATGATTTCAAAATTTTAAATGTAAACACCATTTCGAAAAATGTAGAATAAATATGTTAAATATTTTTACACTTTCACGTTACATTGTTATTAATACAGATGGGTAATTTATTTAGCTAAACTGAAAACAGGAAATTCAAAATGGTGAAACATTCACTTTAATACAACATTAATATCGTTCGTTTTTCTTTTCTTTCTTTGTTTATTTACGTGTATGTGTAGATTAATTCTAACCACAGCTAACGTTTAGTTAAAAGTAATTCTTACACGTGAATTTAGAAGCTAAGTAAGCTTATCAAGAGTTCAACGGATTATAGTGTTACCGAAATATTACTGACTTTTCACTAATCGTACGTAACTACGGAATATAAATTGCTGAAAATTAGCCTAAATGCTATCAAAAGAAAACAGTGTTTAAATGTGCGCTGTGTGAGATTGTGTGCAGTTTCTTTCTGACTTTAAGGGTAAATTGTTTATAAAATTATTCATAAAATTTTAAAGTCTTTATTGCGGTAATTCATGTAATTAACTCTTAAAGGCCTAATGCACACTAGTGTAACAACAACGATAACGATAACAACAACAACAACAACGATAACAACAATAACAATAACAACAGCAAGAACAACAACAATAATAATAATAATAACAACAACAACAACGATAACAACAACAACAACAACAACAACAATAATAATAATTGTAATAATAAAATTATAAAATAAAATAAAATACATGACTAATGACATTTTATTATTAACTGTCATTACATATCAAACTTTACCGATCAACAGGAATTTTTCTTTTATACAAACTGCACCGTACACTGGAACATATAAACCACGGCTTTTAATATAAACGCTGTTAATCACAGGTTGGAACTGGAAATTACACTGACGAAACAACAACAACAACAACAACGAAAACAACAATAATAATGTTACAGATACTGAGACAGTAATAATTAAACCACAGTAGTAGTATTATTATAGAAAGTGTTTGTTTTAACTGAATTATTATCTTTTTTTTTAAATTGTTATTTTCAGAAATATAATCATGGCTTCTGCGGCGGTTGTCGATCAAGCCAGGCCAATGAAAACAAGATTAATCTCAGCAGTGAGAGGCTTGAACGGACTGAGTCTGAGAGAAAAGATGGGCAGAGCCAGCGCATCACCGAACGACAGCAAGTTCTTTAATCTGACACAAACGCTGATGAACGAAAAGGTGAACAGTCTCCCTAAGTACGGATTGTTCGCTACGATAGCTCAGCGGATACAGCCCATGCTAGACGACGACGACAACAACAACAACAACGGACGCAATAACAGCAGGTGGAAGAAGATCGTCAAAATGAAGAGAACTAACTCAAAATCGCAACTCGCGCTTCGCGTCTCGCCGAGAATGGAACGCGACGTCTGGAGTCATCTGAGGCGGGAATGTCAGCTCCCTGTCTGCGAGCAGAATCTGGACAGGTTCACGCTGGAGGAAATGAGCAGCCCCGAAGCAGTCGAAGCCATCAGACAGACGAGGAATAAGATTTCTGACAGTTTGAATCTGCCCAGCGGGAACTTGGCGAGAATGGCCAGGCTGAGACAAAACGTCAGGAAAATAGAGCAGAAATTCAGATCGCACTTACTGTCGAATAAGAGACTGTCTGCGCATGGCAGAGGAGATCAAGGAGCTTTGCTGGAAGAAAACGAAACCTGTAAATACAGACCACCGAGATTTGTGGAAACTGGAGAGGTAATTTGAATATTTGTGATACTAATAATAGATGTCGTTAGCGTATCAGAAATATCTGGTATTTTAAAAATGAAACAAATTAATGTAATTAAATGTAAACGCTTTTAATACAACTTGTTTCCAACTAGTAAATACTATATTTTTACATAAGTACTTGTATATTATACGAGCATTCATACGTGACTGTTCTTCATGATTTGCCATTTAGACAGCAGGAAGCCGAAAGTTACTCATCTGTGGTGTCAGGTTACTGAAGCATTTTTATTTCTCTATCTAACTGTTTGCAGTTATGTTTCTATCCTTCTGTTTTGTGTGTCTGTCTATATCTCTGTCCGTCCGTTTGTCTTGTCTAATTGGTCATTTTTATTTCAGGCACTACATCTGTTTCAGCGTTATGCACGTATTGTTGTTATTGTATATCAGTGGATATCTCTCATAAAGTGAGTTCAAAAATTAATAATTATTTAAAATTTTATTTATTTAAGTAATTGTTCTTTAAATAACTGATAACAGACATTTTACTTTACTTTACTTTATTTTATTTTATTTTATTTTATTTCCGCGAGTTCATTATGATTTACGGTATCTTTCAAGTTATAATTTTAATTTCAGTTTTTAACATTACATTTTTATATTAAATTTATTAAACATTTATGTTAGAGTTTATTATTATTATTATTATTATTATTATCATCATCATCATCATCATTATTTAAAAATTAAAAAACAAATCAAACAGAGGACAGAAAAACAAATGAAAAAATAAAACGGAATCAAAACAAACAAAACACACACACACACACACACACACTAAAAAGCAAAATGTGAAAAACGTTATTTATCACAAAAAATAATACAGAAAAAGATCGGTTAACAAAGAAGGTTAAAAAGAAGAAAGAAAGAAAGAATACAAATTACTTGACCAATAATGATTAACACACGAAATAATTTTTCTCTCTATATTTGTTTACATCCATATATATAACTATGTGTGTGGTGTATATATATGTGACCTTTTTATATGCGTACATAAATTGTATTAATGCTTGTGAGAAAATCTTCTCTCCAAGTGTATGGCATTTTCCACAGTAGCATTTATTATTATTATTATTATTTTAAACTACAAATTAAAACTAATTAAATGTATTACCAGAAACACGAACGGGCAGTATAACTGGGACCAAGAACTGAAATCTTTCGTTGACATGACTGTGGAAATTGGTCAAGGATCACACACCAAAGTTTTGGATAATTCAGGACTAGAATTCGATAAAAACAACTTTAAAGCCAACAAAGAAGTAGGTATTTCTGAATGCTGTATTTCTATGTAGGGAAGACAAGAAATATGCTTAAAGGAAGAAAGGGAACTGATATTACTCGAATTACTCGGTCACAAATAAATTAATGAAAACTTGCATTAGTTATTTTAGTATTTGCGTATTGTTTGCTTGAGTTACCTTTGTAATATCTGCTTAAGCATATCAGTCTTTTATTAAACTAACTTTTAATTTAAATTTTGATTTAAAATGATATTACTGGTATTCTTAAAATTACCATAATTAACTTTATTAATATTGATTCAACCTTTTCTTTTGCTGTTTTTCATTACTTTGTCCTTTTTCGTCAACTTTTCTTTCGTCGTCTTTTCCTCCATCATTCTCTGCCGCTTCTCACTCTTCTTCACTTTTCCCCTAAATTGTCGTTTCGTTCGTCTTCTAATAATCCTGTTTCTTTTTTTTTCTGCTTTTCTTCCTCATCCTTCTTCTCTTCTTATTGATATTTTTCTTGTTATTTATACCAAAATTGTTTATTTCTGACACAGATTTCTTTGAGTTCAGAGGTGCGTCAAATTCTGTCCTTGCAGCCTGACTTGCGAACACCAGAAATGCTAAAACAAGTAAGCACAGTGATTGGTGAAAGTTAATTATCGTTAAACCGCCTCTTATCTAGTGTTTTCTAGTGAATATTACAGTTATTATACTTTTAAAAGTTTCTTCAAGAATTATGAACTGCGACTCTCTCTCTCTCTCTCTCTCTCTCTCTCTCTCTCTCTCTCTCTCTCTCTCTCTCTCTCTCTCTCTCTCTCTCTCTCTCTCTCTCTCTCTGCGGTGAAAAACACTCTGTTAACTTCTGTCTCAAGAAGGCTGATTGCATCAGTTTCTAATTTTTTTCAAGAGCACAATACTTCACACGCTAAAACTACAACTCATAACATAATTTTAATAATTTATTCAAAGTGGATTTGATACCAATTTAAATTCTATTAAACCTTTGGTTTAGTTTCGTGACCTGTCTTAAAAAGATGACGATATGTACTCTCCCCTTTATGGGAAGGTTCATAAAATGTATTATTTGCTCACTAAACGTACTTTACTCAAAAATCCATTATTGTGCAGAAGTCTAGGACGAAATTCAGATGTATACCCACGAAAGACATATTTGAACAGTTTTGTTCTGGAAAGGTTGTTAAATAAACACACTTCTTCAAATATAAGAATAATGCATGGAATTACGAACCGTTAACCTTCTCGAATTACCACAACACTCAAAAAAAAAAAAAAAAAAACATATTACACTCTACGTAATAATAGTTAATAATGATTAAATTCGTGTTTGCAAACAGTTGTTAATTCGTTCGTTTATCAGATCAACAGTTTTATTATATTGTAGTCTTCAAAATTTGTTTGTTTATTAGCGCACGGAGAATTAAACTGTTGTGTTTGTTTTTTGTTTTTTTGTCAGGTGTTACATGGTTTGCAGACGCTGCAGTCTCTGAGCGAATATCCTCTTGGCACACAGGAAAAGCTGTGCAAAGTTGCCTCGTATCAGAAGTAAGTGGCTCGTTAGTACGTCTTAAAAACAACAACAGCAGCATCTACAATAATAACGATGATGATGATGACGATGATGATGACAGTGATAATAACAATAGTAGTAGCAGTAGAGGTAGTAATAATAGTAGTAGCAGTACTAGTAGTAATAATAATAATAAAACGATAATGACAGTAATAATAACAATAGTAGTAACAGTAGAGGTAGCAGTACTAGTAGTAGTAGTAGTAATAATAATAATAATGAAACGATAATGACAGTAATAATGACAATAGTACTAACAGTAGAAGTAGTAGTAATAGTAGTAGTAGTAGTAGTAGTAGTAATAATAAAAATAAAAGTAATAATAATAATAAAAAAATAAGTAAACAAATAAATAAATAAATAAATGAATAATAATAATAATAATAATAATAATAATAATAATAATAATAATAATAATTAATAACCAGCTAAACACATTAATAATAAAATAATAAAGAAACTCAATTAATCCTTAAAATAAGAATATGAAATGCTTCGGAGATACAAAAACGCACAGAGATCTACATACACATACATCTACGACGATGGTCTTCGTGGACGTATTGATATTATTTTCGTATCACACTTAACCGTACGAGTCTGATCAGTTATTATTTATTGTTCATATCCCTCAAGCTTCACGAATGCCTGTAACAGACAACAGTTTATTATTCTGTCCAACACAAACAGAACTAAACATATTTGCTTCTATAAAACTGACTTCGTTTGATCGTAAAGATTTATTACTTTATGATAAAATGCATGCTGAAAGTAATTTATTTATTTATTTTGCTATTGCCATTTTCTTCTTCTTCTTTTTTGCTATTATCATTTTCTTCATCTTCTTCTTTTTTTCTTTATTTATTTTGTTTTTTCCTATTATCATTTATTCTCATTTCAACAAGGCAGTTTCATCTACTACAGTGGTAACGACTCCTGTATTGAATCATCAAACCGCCACTGTAGAGTCGCAAAGGCGTGCAGAAAATACACCACTAAATCCAGCAATAAGCTGACACTAAGTTTATAAACGGCTGACAAATCTGCCTTAAATATTTCTTTTTATTTTATATATGAATCTCCCATTTACGAAACCATTTGATGCCTATTTACGGACAAAGCTCATAATGCTGGGTAAACGAAGACATTATCGTCTACAGTATCAAATAAACCTAATCCACCAGACCATTAACCTGTGTTGTTATTTATTTATTTATTTATTTATATTTTTGTTTATATAATTGAACAGAGTGGATTCGCAGAAGGTTATCATACGCGAAGGACACCATCCTGAGTGTTTCTATTTCATCCTGTCAGGAATAGGTAAGTCAAAGAGACGATTCTCTCTCAAATTTGAGTTTATTAGCAGTTGCGTTATCTGAAATTAATTTGTTGCTTCCTTAGACCAGGCACGGGCAACCTTTTTCGAGAAGCGGGCCACATGAGACAAGGCTCAATAACAGGCGGGCCGCAGGTACTAATTTACAGTGTACAGGGAACAATTGGGCGGGCCATTCAGAAAGCTTGCCCATGACTCCTTTAGATAGGCACACAGTCAGACAGATAAATATATAGACAGACCGACAGACAATCAGAGACATATAAACAAAGAGCTTGACAGATAATTTCGCCAAGAGATAAAAAAAGAAAGTATTAATAAAAAAATCTGTTTAATATTCTTTCAGGCTATGTTAAGAAAATAACGGAGGATCCTAACACTGGAGAAATTCGCAATGTCACTATGGCCAGACTTTCCAAAGGTCAAAGTTTTGGAGTAAGTCTTCGTTCTGCCATTCATAATACACGGCTGGATTCATCACTTAACTGATCTTACTAATACTACTACTTTTTATTTATTTATTTATCTATTTATTATTATTATTATTATTATCATTATTATTATTATTATTATTGTTATTATTTTGTAAATTATTTTTCTCGTTAATCCAATTTTTCTGGTCTGTTTTTTTTTTTTTTTTTTTTTTTTTTTTTTTTAATAGTTTTCATAATCCTGTTTAACTAAAGCTATCAAAAGTGTATCTACTCTGTTTTCAATACACATGGTTTTCAACTAGTCTTGTTTAATTAAACTGTTTAAAGTATAATTATCTGTACTTCAGGAGCTGGGGTTGGTGTTTAACACTGTTAGAACTGCTACTGTAGAAAGTGCTACACAGATGGAGTTACTGGTTATAAGGAGAGAAGACTTCCTCACGATTTTCATGAACGCTGACAATCCAGAAGAAGAACCAGACCATATTAGATTTTTGAGGTAACTATACATAGTCATATATGTACGTATTTTTCTATGTATGCATTGTGTTTGTATATATATATATGTATGTATGTATATATGTATGTATATGTGTGCATATAGATATGTAGTATCTACGTACGTACGTATGTATGTATGTATGTATCTATGTATGTATGTATGTGTATATACATATAGGTATGTATGTATATATGTATGTATATATTTATGCATGCATGCATATATGCATGTACATATGTAGATAGCTATATGTATGTATGTATGTATGTATGTATGTAGTATGTGTGTCTGTATAGATGTAGGTATGGATATGTATGTATGTATATATGTATGTATGTATGTATATATGTATGTATGTATGTATGTATCATTATGTATATAAGTATGTGAGCGTGTTTCGATCATCATTATATTTTTACAATAATACATATTTGATGCATACAATTTTATTAATGTGAATTTAAAATATTATTAGTTTATGCCTCTAGGCAATTAAGTTTGGAATATTGTAAGTTAACGCAGTTATATTTCTGAGGTACTAAAACTAATGTCTGTCATATCATTAAGTAGTACATAATTCTAATTAATCATCTGTATTTTAAGTGTTTTCAACTAATTAGAAAATTATACTAACTTGAAAAGTTACCGGTTAATTGACTAGAAAATTAATACAGTAGGAATCTAAACTTACTTAGAAAAAACTTAATACATTTAGGAATCTAAACTTACTAACTAGAAAACCAAACTGACTAGAAAACTAAACTTACTAACTAGAAAATTTAAACTTCTAAACAAACTAGAAAACAAAACTTAGTGACTAGAAAATTAAACTTACTAACTAGAAAACAAAACGGACTAACTGATTAACTAACTGTAATAACTATATTTTAAACTGTTTTATAACAATCGTTCTGTAATCGACTTTTATTACGTTTTTCAGAACAGTTCCTATTTTCAAGGCGTTTCCCGTGGATGTTTTAAAAGAAGAACCTGGAATGTGTTTACTGAATTATTTCAAGTACGTTTTGTTAACAGAGTTAATTACATTCAGTTCAGTTCTCTGCGTTCTATTGTATTTTTATATTAATTCAGCGCTGTGCAAAGCTGGTAACAGGCCCAGACCAGATTGGGGGAAATGTAGGTCTCATTTGAAACTGCTCATTACGTATTTTTTAAATCTGTGATAAGTGTATGTGATTTATATATTGGTGTAACACGATCGTCATGTTGCCCATCTGACCCCCAACCCCCTACTCCCGTCTGTGTAATATTCAAACAGCGTATTATTTAAATTAGCAAGTACATCATTTTCTAGATTTAATCTTCGTAATGGAGGTTATCTTTTATGTATCTTATCAAATTTATTGAAAGATTAATGTTGCTACATTTAAAAAAAAAATATATAAAATAAAATAAAATAAATAAATATATAAATAAATTAATAAATAAATAAATCAAGCAAAAAAACAAACAAAAAAAAACACAAAAAAAAAAAAAAAAAAAAAAAAAAGAAACCCACCAAAAAACACACCCAAAAAACGAAAAAGGAACGAAAAAGCAAAGAGCTTTTTTAATATATGTACATTATTTGCTATTGAAGTCGTGTAATTAATGAAGTTTGAAATAAAATGATAAGTATTTAAATATCTCTGTTTTCAGACGAGGCAGTGTTATAGTTGAGGACAGCAGAGAAACTGACTGGCTGTACGTTATTAAGTCGGTAAGTTTGTTCTTGTGTTTGTGTTTTACTCCGATTATTATTAAAATGGAAGGTATACTATGTTTCTTAACTGCACCTTTACATTTTTGTAACGTTAGCACATAATAATAATAATAATAATAATAGTAATAATAATAATAATAATAATAATAATAATAATAATAATAATAATAATAATAATCACTGGCTGTATATTATTAAATCGGTAATTTTTGTTAATTGGATGGGTTTTTTTTTTTGTGTTTTTTTTTTTTTTTTGGTCGGTTTATTTTATGTTTTATAAACCCATCATACACTTATCGTAGAAGTAAAGTGTCCATAAAGTTTAAACTACGAAACTTCGAAACAATAGCAGTCAGAAAAATTGCTAATATTTCAGGGTTCGTGTGAAGCGATTCAACGTTTGAACGCCGTCCGGCCTCGTCTACCGAAACGTCGACCGAGTTCAAAACAAAGCGGACTTCTACTCTTAGGCATAGGAGAACCACGTATGTTATATTATATTATATTATATTATATTATTTATTTATTTCTTCTTGAATCTTGAAAAAAAATTATAGTGCTAATCAGAGCAAGCTGTTGTGAAGCACGTCTATGACGGGCACGCTTTCTGACATGTCAGCGGGCGTGTCTGTCGCAGATTATTTCTTCTTCTTCTTCTTTCTTCTTCTTCTTCTTCTTCTTCTTCTTCTTCTTCTTCTTCTTCTTCTTCTTCTTCTTCTTCTTCTTCTTCTTCTTCTTCTTCTTCTTCTTCTTCTTCTTCTTCTTCTTCTTCTTCTTCTTCTTCTTATTATAGCTGTTGTTGCTGTTGTCGTTGTTATTAACTATGATTATGATGTTGTTAAAGTGAGTTATGCTTTCTCTTAAATGAAATCTTTCACGCTGAATACAGTATATTATTTCAGCTATGTAATTGTCAGAAACTGTTTAAAATTTGTGAATCGATGTTATTACGCGTTTTTAAATTTCAGGCTCTCGTATAAATTCGGCAGCTTCAAGCAAGAAGAGCAAAGAAAGTGTAAACTCTGAAGCGATCCAAATTATGTCACTTAACCATAAAAAAGTACGTAAATCTCTCTCTCTCTCTCTCGCGCTCTCTCTCTCTCTCTCTCTCTCTCTCTCTCTCTCTCTCTCTCTCTCTCTCTCTCTCTCTCTCTCTCTCTCTCTCTCTCTCTCTCTCTCTCTCTCTCTCTGGCTTTCTGTCTGTCTCAGTCTCTGCTTGTGAGCGTGTATCTCTCTTTCATTGCCTATCTCTCTAGTTTTCTTTCTTTCTCTTTGTTTATCATTCTTTATTTCTTCTAAAACGTACGTCTCTGTTTTTCTTCTTTAATTTTAAACATCCCACATTCCTTGTTTTCTTTCTTCTTTTTTTTTTTCTTTCACTTTTTCTTTCCCTTTTATTTGTATTTTTATATCTGAATGACTTTCTCTTTCCAATTTTCTCTCATATCACCTTTAGTCTTTTTACTTCTCATTTTATTTCATTTATTAAGCAATTTCTATGGTTATATTTCATATATAGATATTTCTGTCAGTAATTTTGTTTTTTTAATAGATTATATATATATATATTTCATTATAATTATTTTACAATGAACTTTTTAGCTGCACTATCTTGTACTGCGATACTCAAATTTGATTTTTCAACTTTGTTCTTTGGATCATACTGATGTCATTAACGTAATATCGTGTTTCAGGAATCGAATTCAAAACCGACATTAATGTTACCCAAAATTATTGTCGACTCAAAGTACGAGGGTAACGAAATAAAACTGAATCTTCCATCAGAGTCTTCGGTATCAGAAGACGAAAATTCGGTGTCATCTTTGTCAAGCAGTGGGCAAAACAACTGGACACAATCACATTTAGTAAGTGTGAAAATATGATGATGACAAAATTAATATGCAATTCATTTTCTGTGTTTAAGTTGATTAAATGATATTAATTTTTATTTATGTCATTTAATAATAATAATAAAAAAAGGAACAAAAGAAACAAAACAACAACAAACAAAAACAAACAAAATAAAAAAGAAACAAGAAAATAAATAAATAATTAAATAGATAAATAAATATATAAATAAACGTTTCTGTCGATTTAATCGTTTTTTCGAATCTGCTGTAAAACATTTTCCATTAGCAAAATTCTATATTAAATATCAAGTACTTAGAATTATAATGTTTATTTATAAAGAAAAAAAAATACTGAAAGCTTCTTTCTTTTCTGTTCATTTACATCCCTAACAAGAAATTATCAATTTATTTACTAAACGTTTTATTTTTATGTATAAACATGTTTTAATAAAATTTCTCACTTGAAGCCATATGTAAGCTTATTGTCTTTGTAAGGTGAACGAATGCTTCGATGTTAACTTCAGATCTGCTTTATTTATTTGTTTTCAATAACAGTCTGTGCCAGGAGAAGGTGGAAGTAACAAACGCTTACAAGTCTGGAAAGAAAACACGACGAACACGAAACAAGAAAAAAACAACGAAGTTTTCATCCAAGTTGAACTACTGCAACCAGGAAACATATTTGTAAGTATTTAATGTGTAACATGTTAATATTGAATATGTTATCTCTTACTTGAATAGGCAGATCGACATTTAGCCTATAGACATTTTCTGTTCTCAGAAATAACTTCGAGTAGGACACTGGCAAATGCATTTCCAGATTCAGTCATGAATCTGTCCCTCACTTGGTCACATTCTAGGTCAGTCTGGTGGTCAGTTTGGTTAACATTTGACATGTTTAAGAATTAACGGATCGTAAATATTTTATTATCCATTATTTCTGCTTTCCTTTTTTATGTTTTAAGACAAGCTTATTTCTGGGAATGGATCTTGTTATTCAAATAAAAAAATAAAAAAAAACAAAAATTCACAACCCCCAAAACAAAACCACCACCAAAACAAACAAAACAGTAGTGTTCTGCATGTACAAATCATATATAAATCAGAAAACTCAGACATTTTCGAAATCCGTTTTTCTACCCGTCTACATGCTGAATAAATACGGCGCCAAGAATGGGGGGGAATAATAATAACAGTAATAATAAAAAATTAAATTCAAATATATACTGAAGTTTTCACATGATTCTGTTTTAGGGGTTGCAGTCTGTACAGTGGCATGGTGAAGAAATGACGTCTGACACGGACGTCCCGCATTTATCACTGGTAAGAGTTATCTAACTTTACAAAACTTTGCTTAACCCGTATTAGAAATACTCTTCTTTTCCGTCATTTGTAGTACTAACACAATTACTATTACCACTAATTATTATATATTGTTGTTGTTGTTGATATTACAGTATTTAGTACAGTTAATGTTGTTGTTATTATTATTGTATCTTGAACAGAAAAAGACAAAATACACTCGTATATATTACAAGTGAAGTTTTTAAACTCTTAAGGAGCCAGCGATTTATTTTAGAGTACAGTCCCTCTATGGAATAGGTGGAACATGACATAATTTAATTTTCTATTTCATTAGTGTGTTTGTGTATGTAAATCAGTAAGCGTGTTTGTGTATGTAAATCTGTAAGCGTGTTCGAGTACCTCTGTATCTAAGTTCATGTGTTTATAAATATATGTTCTGGTATTAAATAATTCACTTTTGATTTCCAGGTAAGTCGAGGTGCTGAAATCATTCTTCTCTCTAAGAAAATATTCTTGAAATATGCAAATGACCAAGTGAAAATTGCCGTCAAAACGATTGCGAGGCCTTATCCGAAAGCTGAAATCATGCAAGAGAATCTACAAATACAAGTGAACTGGGATCTTTACCGTGGGACAGTTTTAGCAGACTACTTGGCACACAGTGGCGGAAAGAGATCTTTAAAAGACAAGTTTTAGAAACCTTTGCGACATTCCTAATTTTTATGGTTTATTTACTTCCGGTTTCACGTAGCAATTATTAATAGTAGTAATACATTAATGTTAACAGCCTTTGCATGATCGACGCAGTTATAAATTTCAGTAATCCCGGTGAGCTAAAATTTGTAATTTTGCTGTTAAATACATCCGAGCAGATTAATGCTAATTGTAACTGAAGTTTCTAAGAACAAGACAATTTTAAATAGGACTTCTTACAGGTTATAATTATTTACTTGTCGAAAAACATTGTCACCACTCAGGAGATCTTGTATATTTTGTTTCTTGATAGAACTTGTTATCATAAAAATGAAATAAAATGTATCCACTGACGAAGGGTTTTTGTTTTAATGTGTTATTTATTTATTTATTTATTTATTTATTTATTTATTAGCAACATTCATTTAAAAATCAAGAAGACAGTAATAATAATAAATTCCTAATTAAAATAAAACGAAATGGGAATGTTTTATTTATTTTATTTTTATTATTATTATTTTTCGCCTGTTAAACAAATGTACCTTCATATTCCAAAATTTTTATACTGAATTTAATACTATTTTTTTTTTTGGAGGCCCCTTAACTGTTTAACTTATGCCTATATCTGGTACGGCGCTAGTACTTCTGTTTGGTAGTAAGGTCTTTCGTGCTTATATCAACTTTAATCTAAATTCAAATAACAAATCGTTATCACTGATTGTTAACATTAATGGAAACAAATATTTATCTTGAGATGAATGAATGAATCATATCGTCTTTTGGGTGTCAGACAGAAGTATGAAAGTGAAAATGATTTATATAAAATTAAACAGTAAAATCGTATATAAATATCAAAATAAACCTTTATAAACCATAGTGTAAAGAGCTGTGCAAGATATAAATATCATATTCGACTGAAATTTTAAAATTTATTATAAAAAGAAGTTTTCTTTAAAAAGTTTATAAAAGGTTTATACCATATCGACATAATATATATCATTCCTTGACTCATCAACTTAACCAAGATGACTACATTCTTCCAAAATATGGGAAACTATAAAAAGTTCACCGACAGCGTTCGCACTGAGGTAGAGGGTCTTTCTTTAAAATATACAAATGAATCAATGCAGACACAACACAAGACAGTTTCGTCTTCCAGCACTGCTTGTATGAGGACTGCCAATCTCCCAGGGCAGGCTTCACATTCCAGTCATTTTGTCAAGAGGAAACGATATTATGGCTGTTAAGTTGTTTAAAAAAAAAAAAAAAGTGACTGGATGCTACCAACTTTAACACACAGCAGAGTCTGGCTTGGCATTACTCTTTATGACAATATGGATGGATATCCAGCAAAAAGTAATGTCCTTATTTGCAATATCCCACAATTAAGGGATGATCGATCGAGCTCCATATATTGTAAAGCTTGGAGTCACGAAAGTGATTATGTACAAATAATGTACTTGGATGAAGAGCTCTTTTCTATTTCATCCATGGTTTTAAAGATTACCCAAATTTCGTCTGTGTTTGATGGGAAAGCTGCAGCAAAAGCCACAGACTTCCCATCTCGTATATAGAAAGCAATGTAGTCACGGTACCTATCTTGAATTTCTTTGAAAAGCTGCTGATACATAGATGCATCTGTAAGTCTTATTTCAACTGCACTAAATCCAATATAATCTTCGGTGGTAAAAATATATAAATCTGTGTGTGTGTGTGTGTGTGTGTGTGTGTGTGTGTGTGTGTGTAAAGTTTTCAAAATGCTGGAACCAAATAAAAAGTGTCTGATATCAAGGCCAAAAGTACGTATGGCATTTAGCCTCGAATCAAACAAGTTCACATTTTTGTTATCAAACATCGAGTTACATGCAGAATGTTCTGGTAATGATTTTATATCGTGGCAGCATACTGCAGAGATAAGCTTCATACGCATCATTGTAGAAAATATCGACGACTGAAGTACTAAATGCTGCATGACAAAGTTTAAGATCCTGGTTGACTTATAGGATCCAAGATCTGTAAATAAGACCCATGCACAATGCATCTATAATCCAGTTTAGATCTTATCAAAAATCCATAAAGCCGGAGTCTTTATTGCCAATAACTTTTAAAATACTGAGGGTATCTGGGTCTTGTTTTTAACTTATTTTAGATGGGGTACAAATGATAACCTCCTGTCAAATATAATGTATGTATGTGGGAATGTTTGTTTCTTTGTATATACACGCTTGTGTTTGTATGTCTAAAACTATGTGTGTGTTTCTGTTTGTATGTACGTATGTGTATGTTTTTGTCTGTGTATGAATGTGTGTTTGTATATTTATGTATGTTTTTAATCATATGAAAGTTTATATATATATATATATATTTGTGTATGTATACATGTTTAAATTTGTTTTTGTCTGTATGTTTATGTGCGTGAATATAAATAGTAATCTATCTGTGTGTGTATAAACGCACACAAACACACACAGATAACACAGATACTAAATGTATATATATATATGTGTGTGTGTGTGTATTTATATTTATATCCATACATAAATATATGCACAGACACATACACAAACATACATCCATATATATAAACACACACATACATATATACATATACATATATACATTCATATATTACATATGTGTGTGTGCTGTGAAATGCATTATGGAGTTCAAGACAAGATGTTGGTAAAGTGGGTTTGCGTGATTCCGATCGTAAATAACATTCTGGTTGTTCTTTTCAAAACGTGGGCTCCATAAGATCTGTTACTTTTGCCGCTTCCTTGCTTTTCTTCACATTCCAGGTACTCTTACAAATGTCCCCAGTGTACTAGTCACCTGTCTTATTTCTGCGTGGACACAGTTTGAGGAACGATGTTTCTGTGGAAACGATTCTGTTTCAGTTTCCATACCGAATAACGCAAGTCTGTGAATTTGTACAATTGTTGAAAAGTTACAATATTTGAAGCAATAATCAACGCAGTCTCCTTGTTAATAATTTCTAAACTTTTAAACGCTGCTCAGTTTTGGTCGAGAACTTCAGCTGCAAACTGTTGGTGACTGAGATTTTTACACCTCGGTGTCTGGAACTGAAATGACCGTTGTTACTGTTGTCAAGTTATTTATGTCAAGGAAATGACGTCACACAATAGATAAGTAGTATTTCCGTTTCTTATGTTTGAATTGCGACATTAGTATATATATATACATAGTCACTCTGCCGTTAAATTGCAGTTATTCTTGTTTCCATTCCTTTATAAATATATGTTTATGTAAGGTAATTTAAAACTATACATAATATGGTGTTTTTTTGTTTGTTTTTTTAATAAATAAATAAATAAATAAATAAATAAATAAATAATCACTTGAGAACGAATGGTGTCGAAACCTTGGTTTTGTTAATAATTGTATACGAAATTTTAGAATGTAACTCAAAAAAAAAAAAAAAAAAAAAAAAAAAATAATAATATATATATCGTGGTGAAAATATTTAAAATATTTTTTTTGGTTGTTATTTCTTATTTTATTTCTTTTTGTACCCTTTTAGACTGAATATTTATGGTGTGTTTACAGTGGCTGACAATGAATTATGGATATTTCCTTTCAGGCTAAGTGTGAAGAAATTAGCTTAAAACGTCAGGCCTCGTTTGTGTAGTTTTTCTGGAATGTTCGGACATTTTATACTGCCTCAGTTGTCGGGTATTTCCATAAGAAAAAATCAAACAACAGATGAAAAAGAAAAGCAAACCGTTTGGAAATATAAAGTAAAAAAAAAAAGAATTAAATAAGCAAATAAAAATAACAAACAAACAAACAGACAGACAGACACATAAATAAATAAAATAAAATAAATAAATAAAATAAAATGAATGAATGAATGAATGAATGAATAAATAAAATAAAATAAAATGAATAAATAAATAAAATAAAATAAAACAAAACAAAATAAACAACTAATAATAATAAAACCTTTATTATTATCATAAAAAAAGAAAAAGATAACAAAATAAAATTCCACTGACTTACGTGTATATCCGAAACAGTAAAACGAAATGTCGAATAGTTTTAAGTAATCTTACCAGAAACGTTAATGATGTATGTTGACATACAGTGAAACCTCGATTTAACGGAACTAACAGTCGTGAAGGAATATCCAGTGTAAAATATTTTAAAAGGGACATAAAAAAAAGCAAAAAAAAAAGCCACAAAATACAACAACAAACATTTAATATGCAGTATGAAACACTATATTAAAAAAAAAAAAAAAAAAAAAAAAATGTTGACAGTTATGATCAGTATACAAAAAAGCAAACAGAAGATATACATTTTATGATATATTGTATAATATTGATGAATATGAGGATGTAATTCATCCCCACCCCACGGTATTTACTTCTAATATGACCTACAGGACAGGATATCATGAAATACGGATGGCCTCCTTCGGTTCAGAGGAATTTAAGCTCTTGATTTCGATCACATTTTTGTCCCATAAATGTTTTAAAAAGATAATATTTTAATATTATAAAACTGTTATTTAAGAAAGAAAAAAAAAAAAAGAAAAACATTTAATATGCAGTATGAAACATTAAATTAAAAAAAAAAAAAAAATGTTGACAGTTTATGATCAAAAAGCTATAAAGCAAACAGAAGATATTAAATTTTATTATGTATTGTAAAATATTAAGGAATATGAGGATGTATTGCATCCCCACCCCACGACGTCACTTAGTATGACGAATGGGGGGGGGCATCGCGTGAAATAGGGATCCGTTAAATCGAGGACTTACAGTAAATGAATTTACCTACAGAGTATTCGTCTTTTTCCGTTTTCTTTCTTGTTTTTTTTTTGTTTTTTTGTTTTTTTGTTCTATTTTCTTTTTCTTTTTATGCTAGTAAATCATGGCATTGTTAACGTGTCATGCTAAAATGGCTTTTCAGTTGGGTACGTGAAAAATGACACTTGTTCAATACACGTTTAGTCAAAGGGGTAATGAGAATGTGTAAGTAGGTTTCGCAATAGCAAGAAATGAAGAAAAATATAATTCACTGGACTTTTTTTGTAGTAAAGTTTGAAAAAAAATTCCTTTTTGAATACTGAAATAATGCAAATAAGCCTTTTCTTTTTTTTTTTTTTTTTTTTTTTTTTTACACAGATATTCTGAGACAAAATACCCTTTTGTACTAAGAAAATATATTATTTACGTTCATGCTCGTCTATTTTGGAAACAATATCTCTTTTTTTATTTTTACCGTTATAAATATAATATAAAATGTCTTGGCTTTCATACTAAAAATTCAGATCACGTTTAATAATCATCTGATCATTAGGAATTTATATTACCTTTAAAACCAGTATACCAAAAAAAAAAAAAAAAAAAAAAAAAAAAAAAAAAAAAAAAATGTTAAGTAGCAGGAACTGACATCTGGATTAATATACTCAACAAAAAAGTTAGGACTCATGAAACATATCTTGTGAAACGACAGTATGTGTCTTTTTCATTTCTTTGTCCATATAGTGACAGAAGACTCACTGTTCGCCAAGCAAATATTCCTTCATCCATGGTTTTTATGTTTAGCACACGCTGTAACTGTTCCATATTGAAAAATCCTTCAGTATTTCAGAATAGTTCTTTCAACGTGCTGTTTGTACGCAACCTGCTCGCTAACGGTCATGTGTCTGAAGGCTTCCCAGTCTATCTGGTTTTGTAGCTTTCGCTGCAACACGTCTTCAGAAGGCAGTGGCTGAACCTGAAATGACATTATGATGTTCAATTTACAACTACGTATCAGTATTTTTATGTTTTTGTGTTTTGTTTTGTTTTATTTATTTTCTTTGTTTCTTTGTTTGTCGTTTTGTTGTTTTTATTTTTTTAATACGAACTGTTATTAATACTACTGATCCACTGTATTAACGTAACAGCCACTTCTACTACTACTACTACTACTATACTACTACTACTACTACCGCTACAACTACTATTTCTGCTACTTCTACTGCTACTACTACTTCTATTACTACCATTACCATCACCACTGCCTCTTTAACTCCATCTACTACTACTTCTATAGCTGCTACAACTACCACTGTTATTACTACTACATTGACTCTGCTGCTACTACTACTTCTGTTACTACGTATACTACTATCTTTTATATCATCTTTATCATCATCTCGACTATAGACACTAATGACGTCAAATATCTGTCTATATTATTCTCGTTGGGTCTGTTATTTTATTTTTGTACTTTATTATTAGCAAAGACTAGATAAAAGTAAGACAAAATATATAAAATGTGTTCTATGTTTTAAATGCACAAATTAATAAATATAATAGAGAATAAAGAGGAAATAACATACCTCAGTCCTCATTCGTTTTGCAACATCTTCTGAAAGGTGTTTTCTGAAGAATTTTCTGTTGAGGAGAATACATTCAGATCCGTCAGATATGAGACTGGTGCTTGTCGTTTCTCGAATTCCATTCATTATCACCTGTTCCAAACCCTGAATTAAATTTGTATATTTAACACAAACTTAAACGACATTTATTTTAAACCATCCATGAAAAAAGAATTAAAAAGAAATTTTGTAATAATAATAATAATAATAATAATAATAATAATAATAATAATAATAATAATAATAATAATAATAATAATGAATACAAATAAATAAAAACAGAACGACGTCAGCAACACAGTGCAATAACAAAGAAAACAATAATTAGAGAATATATAAATAAATAAGTAAGTAAATAAATAATTTGTTTTTTAATATTATCTGTACGTCAGCATGTTTCGATATAAAATAATCGTCATCCCTCAAAACTGTTTAAAAAAAATAATAAAAAATTGAAAAAAAAATAAAAAAAATAAGAAGAAAAAAAGAAATTCATATAATTATAAAAATAAAAAAATAATATGATAGATATATCTTCCCTGATAATAAAAGTAATTTGTCAGTTATTACTGTCAGTCAGTATTGTTATTTAAAGAAAAAAAAAAAAAGAAAGTTTTGCTCACGCCATACTCACGTATACATCACCTGGTCCCAGCTTTGCTACTTCTATGAAAATATCTGGGTTAGTTTCTTCATTGTCTTTATATTTAATTCGCCTTTGCAGTGTGGAATCATATTGTTGTGTCTGAAATAAAAATGATTACTTTAGTGAAAGTAAAAAAACAACAACAACAACAACAAAACATAAATAAACAACAGAATAAACAAACAAACAAGAAGGATATAGTGAAATAAGAAATGAATATAGAAGTGATAGATACCACTGCGTGAATGGTCTGATAATGTCAGTCATATTTAACTGTATTGGGCTATCAACTTTAGTAGTTGTGACGGAACCTCATTAGTGCCTCTTTGACAGGCTTGTTTTTATTCATAATTTTGATTTCTATGTAGTGAATTATATGATATTCACACAAAAAACCTTATTTTTATATGCCCATTTAAAGAAGAATGTCCGCTACAGTTTATATTAAATATATTACCTTAATATGTAATCAGCTATCGTGTAAATCATGTTTATAATTCATATTTTTTACAGTTATTAAATGTTTACCTAATTAATGTCAGAAAATGGGGATAAATACACAAAAGCTAAATAGCAGAGTGTATGCAGACGTCCATGGGCTGTTTAGAAGCTGTATTACATAATTAGGGGAATTTTATCAACTAAGAAACACTGGGATTAACAAACTCAAAATTAAAGTTGCAAAGTAAATTCAGACAGGCTGTCTGCAGAGGCGTTTTAAACGAGATCGTTTGATTGGTGCGCCTTCTTCCGACACGTTGTCTGAGGGCCGTCTGCGCAAGACAAAGGATCACTGAGGCAATGGTAATTATGGTTTAAATTGTTTTTGTATGTAACATATATGCTGATTGATACTACTGTTGGATACTTTATTGTGTTATTCTGTGGTACGTACTTACGCTTAAAAACTAAGATAACGTATATTAATAACTAAAAGATAAGTTAGAAAGTTAAGGTAACCAATTGGCCTTAATTAGTTTAGTATTATCAATCAACGCTAATTGCTTTTATAGTGTATCGTCGAATCGTACGATTACATTATATGTTACCAATGATGGTTAATTTATGTGAAATATTTATATAAAAAACAATTACCTATATACAATTTTTGTTTGCGTTACGGTTCTCTAGTGGATACAGAATAGTCATTTAGTAGTTTAAGCTGTCTCAGATCATTAACACCTTGTCACGTGACGCCATTATAGTCTGCCGCCCTTTAGACAGGACAGCCCAAAATTTTAGGGATTTATGCTACTTAGGCTAGTCACCGTGACATCAGTGTTACTTTTAAATTTTAAAACATTAATATTAAATATTTCAGAAATAAAGTTCTGTGCGTTAGACCTCACTGGTTGAAATCGTAACAGAATGAGATTTAATGAGACTAATGTATGGGATTTTGAGTTCTGGCAGAGCAATTTTTGGCTACAACAAGAATGCAGTAACTTGAACACATGGACTGACAAAACGAACAGAAATAATAATATTATGTTTCTGTTTCTGGGTCATTTATTGACGAACATACTATATTCTTTAAGATGAGCCAAAGAACTGTGGTTACGGATACAACTTCTCATTGTATTTGTAAAAACTCTAGTTATCCGTTGGTTATGTTTAGAAGGTTTCTGTCTGTCTCTACCACAAATATGCTAACGTCAACTCGTATCAGTTAGATTTATTTGAACCTGTCTAAATGTATAAACTGTTTACAGTGCTTACATCTGAGGGTCAAAGAACTCAGTCGTTACACAAGATCCATTAACTAATTCAGAAGAAATTTTTGAAATGATACAACGTCTGTTTGTAGGACACAGTAGTTTCGTGATGACAGAGTCGCAACACGTCTTGGTCATACATACCTGACGTCCACTTACTGGAGGAAGAAGTCGTCTCTCGTCGAACACAGCGTCCAGAACTTTCTTGTGATCCACCGTCGACAGTTTGGGATGCAGTCTGTTATGGACATTGTTCAGTTTTTCATAATGTTCCTGAACTTCAAGACGCACTAAATGAGAAAGAAAATTTCATTGAAAACATGAGAGTGAAATGGTGTTATCAGAGAAATTTCCATACATTCAGATTGTTTTAGGTTTGTTGTTTTTTTTTGTTTTTTTTTTCAACAATTAATAGACAATCAGTAATGGAATTTACTGAATTCAAATTGTTTCAGAATTAATAGGACATCTAAAGCTAATACACGTCTAATTTATTTATACTGTCTCCTGATTCTTTTCAGTGTCAAAGAAGCTAATACTCACGTTCTTCTTCTGTTCGCATTTTAACTACAGGAATAGACCGAGATCGTTTTATCTCTGTCGTCACAGGTACCGATATCACAATGCCATGACGTCGTGCTTTTTTCGGTATCTGATACGTTAACGTCGTTGGACTAGAACTTTGTGATGTTGTGTTTGAGTCGACATCACTTAATCGCGTTCCTGAAACTTTATATATGACAAGTTCAGTGTTTTAAACCTTTCTAAAAGAATCTATAAACGACATCCAAAGTCATAAAACAAACAGGTTTAAAGACACAACTGCAGTTAAAGAAGATGCGACAATTCAACATAATTTTAATAGTTATTATATCTTAAACATGAGATATTAAGAATGTTCATAGCTGTTTTATGAGAGAGGAAACTGCAACTCTTTGGACTCGTATCACTGATTAATAAAAGCAAGGAATCTTTTATGTATCTTCCCGCAAACAGAAAAAACACTATTCGAGATTTGACTGGAACGAGAAATACATGAGTCGGAGCTTTGAGAAGGATTGATCCAGCGTCCAATACCTTCTCAGGCTATAGCTCTATCAGCAATCTCCAGACCATTCATACTTAGTTACACAGAGACGGAAATAAAGTACTCTAATTTCTGAGAAATACTACAGGAAATTTCTCTTCGTTATCATTTTTATAATATTATTCTCATTATTGTTTTTAGTTAATTTAATAAGTTTACACCAACTTGATGAAGTAGATCTGGACTGGAAGGACTTTGATTTGCGAATGGATGGTTTAACCGAATGTAGAGACTTGAGAACGCGACATGATCCAGTCATGATGAAGTAAATCCAGTCTGAATCGTTACTGTCTTTGCATAGCACATAGTCACGTCTGTAAAAAAAAAAAAAAAATAACAGATCAACGTAATTCTTGACGAATTAGACCAAATTTACTTCGGTGTGCTGAAATCATTGTTTGTTAGCTAGAGGTTAATAACATTAATAAATTGGTCAATAATAATGACTTTTTCAATACTGAATACGTTTATAGTGTCTTATAACAATGAATAATAGTTAATATAATTTTATTAATTTTGTCTTTTCCAAATCCTATTTCATTAAAGAACATTATTCAGAATCATATTTCACAAAATGATTAATAAAAAGATATCTAATTAACAATATTACGGTCAACGTAATATGATATTTATTTAACGTAGTAGTTATTACTGTATTTTGGTTTGATAGTGCAAATAACATAAGCTCTCTCTCTCTCTCTCTCTCTCTCTCTCTCTCTCTCTCTCTCTCTCTCTCTCTCTCTCTCTCTCTCTCTCTCTCAGTATATATGTATGTATATAAACGTATACGTATACATATATGAATGTGTATATATATATATAAGCGCGTGCGTGCGTGCGTGCGTGCGTGCGTGTGTGTGTGTGTGTGTGTGTGTCTGACACTGAGGATTCCTAAACCCACAGAAACTCCAGAAGCTTAAACATTTTAATGCAAAACTGAGATACCAAGGTAAAATTAAAAAACAAATTATGGTTATCTGTCATGAAACAAGCCACTGAATAAGCTAAAAGTGCTTGTAAAGGACCCCATAACATTTCAAGCTTCAGGGCCCACCAAAATATAGGTCCGCTATTGGAAAACGTGTACATCTCTTTCTCTTATACAAAAAAAACACACGCTCAAATGTGGATCGGTTTACCTTACATACAGAAAAATACAAGCTTTGGGATTGTTATGAGGTACAATTTCTGTCGGCCAGCCACGCAAAATTTCCAAATTGCGTAAAAAGAGCAGATGTTCTGGAATTTTGCCTTGTTCGGCTTTCATGAATATATCAATGAAATCCTCTCTGCCTACAGCTAGTAGCTCCACGCTTCCTCGACACGTGACCGTAGCACTCCGCTTAGCTTGGTGCATCAGAGCCAGTTCCTGATAACACAGGTAAATTATAATAATAATAATAATAACATCCAAACAACAAGACAAAACGAAATAATACGAATACTATTAATAATAATAATAATAATAATAATAATAATAATAATCATAATAATAATAATAATAAAACAAGAAAAAAAAAATAAAACGAAATAAACAAACAAATAAAAACAAAAGAAAACAAAAGAACAAGATAAATATTAAAAAAGAAAATAAATTTATATGAATGCTTTATAGGTAGAAGTTAAAAAAAAACATGACTTGTTTAATAGATGATAATATTAAAACTGAGAGAAATAGAAAGAGACACAGAAAAAGGAAAAGAGGGAGACAGAGAGAGAAAACGAGTAACAAAAAGAAAGAAGTCTGCAGAGAGAGAGAGAGAGAGAGAGAGAGAGAGAGAGAGAGAGAGAGAGAGAGAGAGAGAGAGAGAGAGAGAGAGAGAATGATAATTACCCCAAAGCAGTATCCCTTCTCTAGGATATTTGCAGTGTGCACGTATTGTTCACCGGTCACTTTGTCAGTGTTCAGTATCGTGACAACAGCTAAAATCATTAACAACAACATCAAAAAATCTTAGCAGAAATAGCTGAAGCATACACATATTTATTTCCTTACATTTCGCTGATCTGTGCTTGTTTTCATTGTCATTAAGCCCGTTACATTGTAAAAACTGTGTTTCACCACAATGACTGCACACCGCGTTTTAAAAATGATGGGCAAGACAAAGCGCTTTATTAAGATTAATAATTATTTTATTTTGTCTCAAAATAAAGCCTCATTTGAAGCATAACGTTATTCATTCTGTTTGCAGATTTAACAGCACGAATATGCGTATTTAACGGTATATCCTAATGCAGTGGTAAATAAAATCAACACAAAAATTCAAGGTAAGCCTTCTCTCGGGATAAAACACTTACCTGTCCCTGATAAAATCATGTAAAAGTTGTCAGCGATATGTCCTTGACGAATGATAACTCGGCCTCCTTCAAATCTAAACAAATAAAATAACTCTAAACCGAAGATCCACATAACACACATGAGTCAGTTCTGATAATCTGTGAGTTTAAGGCAGATACTTGATAATTTGATACCAGGAAGACATTCCGATGGTTTTGCGTCACAACGTTATTTCATTTATTTATTATTTGTTTATTTGTAAACCATTCAATTTTCAAAATAAAATATTTAATTAATGAAGAACAATCCTATATTTAGATATATATAACTTAATAATTCCATCAGCCATTCATTTTTTTATCATCATTCTATTTCAGGTATTACATGGTACCACTTTGAAAAAACGAATTAAATATAAAAAACTATACCAAATATTTTCATATAAGTGTATGTATTTTTACTCGTATGTACATTATACCTAAATACATATATTTATAAACTCTCTCTCTCTCACACACATACGCACACAGATATCTAAATGTACAAACGTAATAATATATGTGTGTGTATGTGTGTTTGTGTGGTGTGTCGTTTGTCTTAGCAGTACTTAAAATGTACTTTCCCACGCACAGTGATGAGCTTTTTGGAATGGAATATTTATGTTACGTCAGCAAACATCTGAATTTTACTTACTGTTCATACCAGCCGACTCTAACTAACGATTCCTGCATCTTCAGGGGGAATTCACAGAACGCTTCCACTGTCTGCTGCAATGATGTCATGGCGACATGGCGGTCTTCTTCAGACCGTTCAGTCGGTTCCATGCAAAGAATCTTCTTAGCTTCGTTACTTATACGACTCTGAATTCAAAACGAATTTTGAGGTAAAATATTACACAAATTATTAATAATAGTCGCTTGTGAAGGTAAATAGCTTAAATGTTATTGGTAACCATCCAGTTTAAAGACAAAGTAACGTATGATAATTAGTAACAATTTAATTTGAAGATAAAAGTATTATATATATATATAAAAGCAATAGCCGAATTAGAAGGTAAAGTTTTAATTCAGTGAATATGCAGATACAACTTTACGAAATCCTTGCATACCTCTCTGTTCAGTTTGAATTCGGTAGGGTCAAAGGTCAGGCCAAGGTTTTCGTATTCTCTTCTGTGCAAGCCCAGGTGATCGTACAAGAGTGTCCACGGTAAAAACTTCCAGTTTTTCTCCACCGGACGCTGCCTTTGTCTGAAGTCACAGTATTTTATTAGATTCATTTCTGATAGTTAACTAATATGCATCTGCATTGATACGCACGTACATAGTGACACAGATACAAAAATACTTACGCACGACAAATATACATAGATATTCATAGATTACTCATACACATATTATACATACATATATACATATACACATTCATACATACATACTAATATACATTCGTACAAACTTACATACGTTGTATACATACATATATACAAACATATATTCATACAAATATACATTCGTACAAATTTACATACGTTATATGCATACATATATACAAAGATACATTCATACATACATTGACGGATATATAAGATGTATAATACAAAAAAGTAATTACCGCAGAGTGGAAACTAATCTCAGCATATTAATAACAGTTTTGGCCTTCTTTTTAAATCGATCCACTACCTGCAAAACGCATAAGACAATCATTAACAACACACGGACTGGAATTCATACAAATGAGCTGTTTCTATTGATGCACAGATGTACATATCTACTACACACAACAAAGTACTCACTCTTTCTTCTCTGTATGCATAGATAACTTTTTGTAACTCTTGCTGGAAGAACTCAGAGCTCATACTTTTCTTCAGCGAGTCATTCAAGTCTACCATCCACGGCCTTGGCGAATCATTGAGCACTTCATCCAACAGGACATCCTCAAGAAGGTCCTTTTTAGAGATCGACCGTATCAGCTCTGCTTTTGCCTCGTCCGGCAGATTTATTAGAAGGTCGTCGAGCTCGCTTCCTTTAGAGAAGGCTCTTGATACCATCAGCTTAGAGCTGTCTATCGCGTCTTTGTCATCTGATCGAGTCCTGTGTAGTTTCGCTTTCGTAGTTTTTGATTTTCGCTTTCGACAGTCGTACGGCCTGTCTTCGTTAATGTCCGGCATGACGAGAAACGCCTCCATGACTTCTTGTCTGGTAGGGCCGGCTCCTTGGAGACTTTTTATCTTGCATTGTCTGGTGTTGTGTTTCCCGTTGACGTTCGCGTTGTTATCCAGACACTGCAAGTTCGCGCCTCTTCTCCGACCGTCTTTTGACAGTATTACAATTATTTTCCCCATTGTTCTGAATTTTTCCATTTTATTATTATTATTATTATTGTTGTTATTATTATTATTATTATTATTATTATTATTATTATTATTATTATTATTATTTTCACTGATTTTTAAAAAAAAAAAAATTTTTTTTTTTTGAGGGAGGTGATATTTTGGTTTAGTATTAACAAATATTTACATTATTAGTTAAATGTTTATACAGTTTACAAACAAGAACAGTCAACGTTTTTGTAATAGTACAAACAGTCATCAATACTTTGTTTTTTTATTAATTAGATTAATTAGAACCTCAGATCTTATTTAGATTAATTATTTTTAAAAATCTTTCATCTTATTTTATTATAAGAAACCTCAGATTTTATTTAAATTAATTATAAAAACCTCAGATCTTATTTAGATTAATTATAAAAGCCTTAAATCTTATTTAGTTTAATTAGAAACTCCAACATCTTAATTAGATTAATTATATAAAAAAACCCAAAATAGATCTCATTTAGATTAATTATAAAAACCTCATATATTTTATTAGAATTAATTATAAAAATCTCAGATCTTTTTTAGATTAATTATTATCAAAAATCCGATCTTATTTAGATTAGTAATAAAAAACCTCCGATCTTATTTAGATAAATTATAAAAAAAGCTCAGATCTTATTTAGATTAATTAGAAAAACCTTAGATCGTATTTGGATCATTTAGAAGAAAAAAAAAAATTCAGGTCTTATCACTAGTCCTGCCCTGCCGAATCAAAGCCACGTGGCGGAATGGAAAAGTCACAGAACAAGCTGACGATTTCACAGTTCGTGTTTCACAGAACAGAATTTCGCAACAGCCAAACGATTCAGACGCTACAATATTAATGTATCCAGCACGACCTCCTAAACAAAACGTACGTCCATTAACCTGTTTGATGAAACTACAAGTTCAGGATTCCTTACATAAACTCACGTATGAATCGAACACTTTTATGGGAAAAAGAAATTCTGACCGATCTCTGCTCTACCTTCATCCAACAAAACTGTTCTGTTTGTTTTTTTGATTCACAATGTGACGGTACAGTATCAATAACGATAATAACAATAATAATAATAATAAAAAATATATATGTATAGAGAAATAAAAAGGACACAGTTGCAGTTTATAATAAAGCTAAGAGCCCAGTTAACAGTTTCTTTTGACAACAAGCAAACAGTGTCCCGCGATACAGTTTATTCTTTTCAGCGATCGTACATAGGCGAAACACGTCTACCAGCGGAGACTCGTTTGTCACAAAGAATCATATAAAGTCATTTTGCTGGCGATCTTTGGCTGGAGTATTTTGCAAAAGATTCGAATATAAAGAATTTCGTTTGTATTCAGTCGTGTTCGCCTGCTTTTATATCTGGGTGCCATTTACAGACACTTACGAAAAGTAAAGTTCAATAGTGAAAGGTTATTTACATTTAAAACGCTAATACAGGAATGATCAACAACAATATTGTAACTGTGTGATCTAGGTTGAAATAAAGAATACATTTCAAGGGTTGGGGGTAAGAAAAATGGTGTGATAATATAATATTAAGTATGACTGTTATTATATTTGAGTTCTTTCTATTTTTAAGTTTTTGCTAATACACCAAACCAGCCAATTTTTAATTAAATGATAACAATAATAATCACTGATGATGATGATATAATAAATAATAATTAAATAATAATAGTAATAATAATAATAATAATAATAATAATAATAATAATAATAATAATAATAATAATAATAATAATAACAACTAATTGTATTTCTATTATTTAAATCACAAAATCATTTTTATTAATAATAATTAATAAATATTAATATATATTATATATCTTGATTTCTGTCAGCTTTTCCCGTTCCAGCTTATTCCTTCAAATAAGTAGCACCGTGGTAAACTTCTAGCCTTTGGTGTGACTGGCAACATGGTTTGATTACTCCTACTAAACGACGTGACAACATGATATATATTTTTTAATCTTTTTTAATTCTTTGTGATTCTCTGTCTATAGGAAGGTACATACAAAATATCCCTTCTTGCTAATCAGACAGAGTAACCCAAGGACTTGTGTCATAACCAGTTTCTTCTCTATTATCACAAGAAAGTGAGCTGAGTTTTAATATATATAAAGCAACCGAATAGAAAAAGAAAAACTGAAAATTAGTAGGGTAACGTTATATTTCAATGGTAGTTTTATTTGTTCATGTGAACATAAAATTATCAACACTGAGACAGAAAACATTAAATGGAAAACTGAATCTTTCGTGTCAAATAAAACTCCCCAATTTTTTTTTTGTTTAACAAGTATATACCGCTCATTTTAAAAGTACAACAAAAACAACAACAACAACAACGACAATAACGATAATAATAAAAATAACAACAACAGTAATGATAACAACAATAATAATGACAACAACTACTACAACAACAACAACAACGATAACAATAGCATTAGTAATAGTAATAATTAAAAAGTTATAATAATAATAAAACCTAAAAATCTTTAAAATATTTTAATCAGGCATCATTACAACAACAACAACACAACACAAACAACAACAATAACAACAACAACAGCAGCAGCAGCAGCAGCAGCAGCAACAACAACAACAACAACAAAATCCAACAACAGCAAAAATAATCCGTTTCATTTTTAATAATAACACAAACTTTCAGTGAAATTAATTAAATGTAAAAATAATCATTCAATGGATGTTGATGTAATTTAGCAGTTAATTTCAAAAAAAAAAAAAAAAAATGAAATTAATTAAATGTATATATCATTCACGCTATAATAACCAACCCCCAAAAAACCCAACATAATAATAATAATAATAATAATCATAAGAAGAATAATAACAATGATAATAAAAATAACAATAATACTAAATAAATAAATAAAAATAAAAATAAAAATTCAGGCCAGACTCTGAAAATTACAAGATTTAAATTTCACCGAACAAGCAGATATCTGACAATTTTAATTAAATGTCGACAGTTATAATTAACCAGTCATTAATTTTTTTTAATTTTTTTTTTTTTTGTAATACATTATAACAACTGTTTGCATTTAAATAAATAACTACGGTAATAAAATAACGAGGGGGGCGGGGTTGGAATTATTTGTTTTCTTTCTCTGAACAAATTCATAAAGCGGGTAAAAACAAAACATCGAATAAAAAATAAAAAAACTGTAACGCAAGCTAAATGTACAAACAGCAAATTCGCGAGTTGTGATTATAATCACATCATGTAAATGTCCCATGTTAAATTTTTGTTACACGTACACAGACCATTAGCGGCCTGAGAAGCAGACGATGCGCCAACTGGTCACTTTCAATGGGTGAATTGCGCATTCCGGAAATTCGGCCAGAAAGACATATTTCTAGATATGATGTCCTGTCATTTTTGAGTATTTAATATTCAGTCGTTGCTGACTGAGTTAAAGTGTAAATGCATTCGTTGATGGGTAAAGACATCGCACTTACACAATATTTCTGAATAACCAGCATTTATTTGTAACCGCGGAATAATCTTAGAGTTAACTAAGTGCACAGAACGGAAACACAACAACAATACCGACAGTAATTGATATACAAAAAAACAACTAGTTACATACTAAACTGAACAACAACTGGGAAATTTGATTTAGAGTTTTAATACGCCAATGTTAGGCACTAAATACACACATTAAAAAAATAAATAAATAAATAAAATAAAATAAAATAAAATAAAATAAAAAAGCTTGTAAATGTACCGGTGTATTTACTCCTCTTTTGATTGTTAGTTTAGTTTAAATTTTATTGTTTAATTTGTTGTAACGAGTGTATTTATAACGGCTGTAAAACAAGCTTAGGGATCCATTCTTTATATTACATAAAATAATTTCAAATTGCATTATATTGTAATTCGATCCTTTCCTGACATTTATTATACCGACCCGTTCCTAATATTAGCATAGCATTATTTGACACATGCATACATACATACAAATACAAATACATAAATCATAATAATATATATCTTTATAGGTCTAGACTGTTTTTAAGATCAGTTTCTACTTTTCAAACACACACACACACACACACACGCGCATATATTTATAAACACTTTTAATTTTATCATCATCATGATCAGATTTATGCCTGACTGTTGAAATAAAGTATGGCTATAAAATTATACGAGAAGACATTATTATACATAAAATCAATTTTACATGTTTCACAAAGAAACTGAATATAATTTATTATTAAAAAAATAATAATAATAAAATAAAGAAGAAAAAAAAAAGAAAAAAAAAAAAAAAAAAAGATAAAATTAATAATGAAAATAAATATTAATATAAATAAAATAATATATAAAAATAAATTAAAGGCACCTTTTTGTATTTTAATATTCATCCAAATGTGTGAATAAAGCACAAAAATTAATTGGACGTGCGAATGCTGTGATAGAAAAAGGTACATTTTAGGTGAAACACATTTATTAATTTCCAGCGATTTATTTATATGTAAATTATGAAACTGATAAAGTTTCCTGTAATCTATTATATTGGCCCTCAATGCGGGGGATATTTTCTACATTTCTCATGCATTTGTTAAACTACTAATTTTAAAAGTTTTTTTTAAAATGACACTTTATAGTTTTGTTCATTATGCGAGCATAAATACACTGAATGTACTCGGGCTTGTTCAGAAATACCGCCTGGCAACGCGATATTCTCGCGATACTGAACGAGATCTTAAACAACAGGTGCAAGTGAGAGGTTCATTAAAATTTTGTGCTGGTAAGTTTTAGATCTAAATTGTAGAATTACCAAATTTTTTTCTCTTGAAAATCGATAGTAATAAATATCACTAAACTGCCTGGACTTGGTGATATTAAAAAAAAAAAAAAAAAAAAAAAACAAACAACAACAACAAACAAAAGAACCCACTCCCCTGCACCCATGTAAGAAAAAGATAAGAAGGAATCCTCGGACTATAATAATATTGTAGTAAAAATAAAACATTCTGACGACTACCTCTGCAAGAATTTAAATTATCATTTACTTTACAAACACATATATCCAACTACTTTTGCTACTTCTTAAAAAAAATGTATTATTTATATTTTATTGTTATTTCTTTCTTTCTTTCTTTCTTTTTTTTCATTTCATTTTTTACTTTTATAATATTTTTTTTGTTGCTGTTATCTTATTTTGTTCATAAACAGAGGTTAATACCAGTACCATAAATCTTTTTTTAATTCTTATAATTATCAACTTTAACTGACGTTAAAATATTACTAGTTACAAACAAGCAATTATTCACTGCCATTTTCTGCTATCTATGTGGATTTTAAGTACTATATAAATTTAATGTGTACAGTTATGTATATCAGTTATATTGAGCTTGTCGCTTTGATGTATTTTCTGTTGAGTTTTCCAGTTCAGCTTCGAGTCTCCTAAACAAAAACTTAGAAATAATTAATTGCGTAATTCCATAGAAGAAGAAAAAAAAAATGTTTTAACTGACAGCTTAATGTGCAGTATTACTTTAATGCGATTATATATATACATATACGTATATACACATATACATACACACACACACATACATATATACAGACAAACGCACACACATTATTTAAATACGTGGATTCGTACTTCCAGGTATCAGTATCATACATACATATATTGCATATATACATGCATATATACGTGCTTACATAAGTAGATACATACAAACGTAAGTACATACATACATACACACATACACAAACCAAGTATTTAAACAATAAAACAAGAAGATAACAAACAAAATAAACACAAATAAACAAACAATCAAACAAACAAAAAACAACAAAAAAAACAAAACATCGAATGAACGAAAAATAAATGTTATTAAAGTCATTACACTATTTGATGTTTTTATTTATTTTTATTATATCTATTAGCATTAAATAGCCAAGTTTAAATTTTGAAAATGATATCAGATCACTGTTTTATGGGATCGCGTTGTACTGTGAGTCTGAAAAAATTTACCTTTTGTGGGGTGTCAGGTTCCGAGTTACATATAATTATCACTGTAATATTAATAGCAAAACTTTGGCAAATATACAATATCACGCTTATAATGTAATATATACATACATAAACATACATAATACTTGCATATATACATACATAAACATACATATATACATAATACATATATTCATACATATATACATGCATACATACATACATACATATATGCATACATATATACATGTGTGTATGTATGTATGTATGTATGTGTGTATGTGTGTGTGTACGTATGTATGTATGCATATAACACACATAGACACATACATATATAGACGTGTTTTTCTTGTATGTTTATCACGATTATGAGTGTTCAAGGTTTATCTATTTCTTTATATATTTACGTGTGTAATTGTGTGCGAGTGTGTGTATGTTTATCAAACGAATTAATTATATCATCGTCATACAAGAGAAACGTATACACATTAAAATGTGACTAGATTTTGTTAGTCATTCATTTTTTCGGTAGTATATCGGTAAAGTAGCAAGTGTGTGAAACAATATCAGTTTCTGAAAGCTATCTATTATCGCTTCCATTGTTTACTCTGTTTTAATTGAATATACTTATATATGACTGTCTGCACAGTCTACATGTCCATCAACATAACTATTTAAACCGTCTACATATTCTCATCTGCATAACTATTTGTACAGTTTACTTGTATATCTATATAACTGTCTGTAAAGTTTGCTTGTCTATCTATATAACTGTCTGTATGGTTTACTTGTCTGTCTATGTAACTCTGTACAGTTTACTTGTCTATCTATATAACTGTCTGTATGGTTTACTTGTCTATCTGTAAAACTATCTGTACAGTTTACTTGTCTATCTATATAACTATATGTAACAGTTCATTTGTCTATCTATATAACTGTATATAGTTAACTTGTCTATCTATATAACAATCTGTACAGTTTACTTGATTATCTATATAATTCTGTACAGTTTACTTGTCTATATAACTCTGTACAGTTTATCTATCTATCTATATAACTATTTGTACAGGTTACTTGTCCATCTATATAACTATCTGTACAGTTTACTTATATATCTATATTACTATCTATACAGGTTACTTGTCTATCTATATAACTCTGTACAGTTTACTTGTCTATCTATATAACTATCTATACAGTTTACCTGTCTATCTATATAACTATTTGTATAGTGTACTTGTCTATCTATATAAGTAGTTGTATAGTTTACTTTTCTATCTATATAACTATCTGTACAGGTTACTTGTCTATCTATGAACTGTCAACATAAACATCTGTACAGGTTACTTGTCTATATTACTATCTATACAGTTTATCTATCTATCTATATAACAATTTGTATAGTTTACTTGTGTATCTACATAAATATCTACAAAATTACGAAACTACATTTACAAAACTACGTGTACTGTTTCTTAGAATGTCAACATAACTATCTGTACAGTCCGTAACTGTAAGTCGTAAGTCTGTAGATTACGTACACTGATAGCTTGTCCATTCTCGTAACTAACTGCACTGTTTACGTGTTTCTCTACGTAACTGTTACGGATCACATGTACATCTACGAAACTACGTGTACACTTTACCTATCTACATAAATATTCGTAAACCATTTACATGGCTGTGTCTTTTCTGTTTGCTTTTCTGTTTGTATCTATTTATTTATCTGCTATAAGAACAGTTCAAATATGATCCAGTCTTCGCGTCATGTAAATCTATGCGATTTCAGACTGTTTTACAACGAACGTTTCCAAATGACTAAATGACGTGCAGTACAACTAACAAAAACCCCAAGTGTGTGATGATATGGAGAATACTGTAATAGTTTACAGTGCACTCGAGATGTGACAGCGAAAACCACTTATCACTGGAGTGGTCTATTTCTTCACGTAATTACTGAGGTTTTCTGCTCCATGGAAACAAACTGTCGTGGTTGGTAATAAATTCTTAACGACGAGATCTTGTACAAATCCCCTCAGGTGGAGTTAGCGTATACGCCCAGAATAGAACGGGCATAAAATAACAGATCTTACTCACCCCTACCCTCGGAGTCTTATATTATTATTTTTTTATTATTTTTTTTACTTCGAATTTAAGCCTTGAGACAGAGGATCGTGTTCTTGTTTTGGAATTAGTTTAAATTGTATCGTGGCAGTTTACAGTATTTCATTTTACCCATTTTCATCAACAAAGTCATTGTAGTTTGTAATTATGTGTACGGTACAAGATCGACAAGTTAGTAGTCCAACGCTAATGCTGTCTTCGGTAGGCGTCTCGATTCTGTTTTGCGAGGAGAAATATCAATGCAATGTTACTTTCTTTTATGATGCTACGTTTTGTGGTCTGTTTGTGCCAGTAAAAATGGTGGCAACGTTGAAGTTAATGTGAAACGTAGAAATCATTTCGTCTCGACGGACGAACGGATCCACGGACACTCGAACACTCAAACTCATTGACATTTCTGTCTAATTAATGATTACGAAATGTATTTAAACGAACCTCACTATGCGACTCGCTAGTCGTAAGTTTGAAAAATGTCACAACACATTAAAAATAAAAATATAAGTTGTTAATAGAAAATTCTTCCATTTAATTCTTTAAAAGAAACTTCATTAAAATGCTTTTGTGTATTTTTTTTATACAGCATCGTAACGTAATTCAGTATGAAATATTTGGTTTTATCTAAAGTACAAGCACTTCTACAATATTTTTTCAAACTATTATATTTTGTGTTCTGTTTCCTTTCAGTGTGAAACTGAATTACATTTAAATAACAACGAACGTAAATGAGTCCTTTTCACATGTGAAAGAAATGACAAGGTTACAAAAAATACAGAAATAGCATTAAATAATAATATTTGTTAAATGGAAGAACAATAAAAAAAAAAAATATATATATATATATATGAATAAACAAATGGCAACAACAACAAAATAATAAAAATAAAATAAAATAAAATAAAATAAAATAAAATAAAATAAAATAAAATAAAATAAAATAAAATAAAATACTTAATTTAATACATAAATCAAAAGACAAAATTTAATGATTTGTTTTATTTAATTTAATTTTTTTTTTTTTTTCAATTTGTGAAGATGTGTTAAATGTCTTGAAAACAAACTACAACAAGATACTACTCACCAAAATCTATCACATTTTGCACAGCACAGATGCTTCTTATAAAAAAAACAAGCTCATCAAATTCATGCATTTCCCTACATTTTATGTTATTATCTTGGGCTGGTTATTGAATTTACTACAGTATGTACATTCCATAGTATTCAAGAAGGTGAGAAGAATTTAGTTTTTAAATTCTGTTTGTATTTGTCTTTGAAATTACCTAAATCGCAAACAACATCCAAAGTAGAGAAACCTTCTATTAGATATATATATCCCAACTGGATGTAATACATATATGCATACATACATACACACATACATCCATACATACATAGATACATACACATACATGTACACATACATACTGCGACTTGCATTTTGAGATGGGTTTTGCAGGTATACTTTATATGAACAACTCAATGAGAATATTACAATAAATGAACTGATTTCAGGTTATTTTCCACAAAAAAAGCACTCATACCGTTTTATGTCTTCTTAAGTTCTAGGCACCTGACCCAACAGTAATAAATTCAGAAATAAGTCAGACTAATACATTAAATTATTTAATCTGAAATAGAACTTTTGAACACCGCACACAGTTACAAAAAAGCAATTCTTAACACCGTTGGCAGTCTTAGTTACGCTGCTCTGAAACTTTCTAATATGGTAGCCATTCTTTTTTCAAAACCTGTACCCAACTCCGGTATTAATGCAAATGCAAACTGTAGCTGTTTTCAGATACTTACAGTCTTGTTTGATGTTGACGCTGTCGCCGATGTCGTTACTTGTCGATTTAAATCGTCAGAAACATCGGAGGCGGATACGATGAAAGAAGAACTGGATTTGGTTCGTTGACGGTAAACACGTGACACCTGTCTCGTCAGCAGCTTTAGACTAGAAGTAACAAAAACAACATCGTCATCAGCAACACCATGAAGAAGAAGAAGAAGAAGAACAGAAGTAGTAGTAGTAGTAGTAGTAGTAATAATAATAATAATAATAATAATAATAATAATAAGAAGAAGAAGAAGAAAGAAGAAGAATGTAGATGGCAATGGTTATAATAATGAATGATACTGAATATGTTAGAACTAATAACGATCGTGATGTTGATAACAGTTAAAATATATTAAAATGTGATGATGATGATGATGGTGAAATAATTACATCAGATTGGTTTAAGTGTTATTAAAGAGTACCTATGACGGTCCGAAAAGAAAAATAGTCTAAATATTATGTTCTGTAAGAGATAATTAATTTTTAATTATTATTGTTGATATATTATAAATAAACAAATAAAATAAATAACAGGGCAGAATATTTGCTCTTAATCTTCTTCTAGTTTGGTTAGAAAAATATAACTGTTATTGCGTCATGTACGAGGTGACGTCACAAATCCATTCGTCTTGGGATACAATGGCGGCTTTCAAATGTTTTGTAACAGTATTATTTTATAAGCGATGACAGATCGCATAAAACGATAAAACGATAACTTGGAAGTATAAATCAATTCGGTGCAAACAGACTACAACATATATATATCCTAGAACCATATGGCGTTTAATATCACGAGCAAATATGTGGATCTAGTCGATGGAAAAAGAGGGGGAATCTGGAGAAACTAATGCTGTAAATCGAAACCATACATACACACATACATACATACATACCTAGACATACACACACACACACACACACACACACACACACACACACACACACATATATATACACGTTTACATGCACAAATTTAAAGAACTATTTCTAGCTTCAAGACGTATCCTCAAGAAGCTAAACTTATTGAAACAAATAAGATACATTCATGATTTAAAGATACTGCAGATTAAAAATTTATTTTTGTCTTGCTCTGAGTCTTTTCTTTGAAAAGCTAAAATTACTGAAACAAATAATATTAATATTTATTCAAGATTCAAAGGGATTGCAGATTATTATTTCTTTTTACCAAATGCATTTGGTTATTAATTGCGATGGAAATCAGCTACCGAAATGTAGCCCAATCGGAGGTAAAACGTAAGTGAATTATTATCGTTTTAGAAAATAAAGATCAGAATACTTGAAAAATCGACTAATATACACATCTATCTATATATCTATCTACTTATCTACCTACCTACCTACCTACCTATCTATCTATCTATCTCTCTCTATCTATCTGTCTATCTATCTATCGATACATATGCACATAGCTAGATAGGTACATAAATAAATACATAGGTACAGATATACACACATACATAATTATGTACGTACTTATATATAATTATTTAACATAATTTTAACAAAGTCATCGATTTGTTTTTTTAAATACTTACAGAAAATGTCTAATATTTATTACTGCATACAAAAATCTAGCTATTGTATTATTATTATTATTATTATACTTTTTAATTTAAAATTAATTGTCTTCTCATTTTCAAATTCTCTAGAATTACCCGGTGCTTTATTTTAAAATAACAACAACAACAAACACACTCCAACATAACAAAACAACTGTTTCTTTTTTACCCCCTTTTTTTTTTTTTTAAGAAAACGCTCAAACAGCGTCACTTAACGTCTTTTCAAATATACTTATCAATCAATGTTTAAAAATTTAACTTCATTTACCTTCCTTCTTTTAATCTGCTTTCTTTCTCCATCGCTGGTCTTTCCAAACCTTTCATTTTTCACGACTCTAGTTTCAGACCCATGTCAACGGCCTCCGTAACGACTGGAGTCTAATAACGAGCCGAGTCTGATTATATACAACGGCCCCAAATCCTGGTCTTGTCAGATAAACTGCATTAAACTGCGATAGACGTGTGGACTAGTCAAACACTCGCATAGTTGCCTTACACAGTAGATTTTAAACAAAATTAACAAAAGATATTTGCCAGATTTATGAGGACCGATAACTATAAAAAAAATAAAATAAAAAAAAAAAAAATAAAAATGTTGGAGATTTTGTGTAGATTAGATTACATTTGCCGTAACTTTCTTTTAAAAAAAATAAAAAAATAAATAAATGAAAAAAATAAAAATAATAAGAAAATAAACTTATTTGCGTGTTATTATTTTTGTTATTGTTGTTGTTGTGGTTGTTGTCGTCATGATTATTATAATTATTATTAATATTATTATTATCTTTGGTGTTGTTGTTGTTGTTGTAATAGCAGGAGCAGTAGTTAGCTGTATTTTAAATTATTTTCATTGCTTTTGTTGTTGTTATTGTTATTATTATTAGTCTTAATTGTACATTACATAAGATTAGGAACGTCATATATCTGTAATAACAATTTTGTTATATTCAGAAATATACATAAAAATATCCATACATTTTTTTTTTTTTTTTTTTTTTTTTTTTAAATAAAAGTATTTGTTTTCAGTATTACGTTTTGAAAAGACAGTACTTGAAACCTTCAGTAAATAAACAAACACAAAAAAAAACTAATAACATCGAAAGTAAAAGTGTTATTTAAATTTTCTTTTTACTTTTCCTCTTTCAGTTTATTTATATCCATCACTGATTGACATATAGACACACACATATACACACACACACACACACACACACACACGTATACCCACCCATACATTCACACAGATTAAGCCTACCGCCTATAAACTGAAAAATATCAGCTGCATAAGAAGATATATTACGACAAGATAAAACTATTTAAAATACGATAATGGTGCTAACTAAAGAAAGGTGTTTTTAAAGTCTGATTTATGTTGGCATTTCCTCCCCAAACGCATACATATACTCACACAAAAAATAAAAACAAGAGAAGAAAAAAAAAAAGACATCCAATCCATTTTACAATATTTAAATGAACAATAAAAATGAAATATTAAGTATTAAATATCCCTTTTTCATACCACACACACACACACACACACACACACTTATGTACATTCGCATACATATATAGGCACACAGATGCATGCATAAGTACATATATACGGAACACAGCCATCTTATTTAAAATTGCTAAAAACTAAGTTTGTTTATATTCAAAAATAAAATTCACTGATTAATTGTTTTCTATTTGCAGTCCCAACAAAATTAAACATCTCAAACAACATTAGCTACACAAACACATCACACAATACATTACACACCCAACAAACAAACATCTCAAACAACACACACACAGTGATGGAGTAAAAAACACTTGAATTATTATTATTATTATTACTATATTTTATTATTATTATTATTATTATTATTATTTGGCTTATATGGTTGTTTTATAGTAGGAATAATATACTATATACTTTCGCGGCACTGTTTTATAGCTTTGGGCCACTTACCATCGCTCTAACAAAGTATGATAGCAAAATAAGACTTCCACAAAAAAAATATGAATACCGCCATTTTACCCCTTGGGTTATGACGTCATCGCGTACGTGGTGGATTGGTAGGTTTTTGTTGTCTTGTGAAAATTGGTGTAAATCGGCCTGTCCTGTTCGCAGTGACGTCATGACTCTTTTTGTTTTATTACGTTTCGTTTCGTTATCGATTATATTCGTACGGGACCCACAATAAAATAAAAAAAAAAAAAAACGAACTTGGAAGTTTGCAAAATATGATTGTTTATTACTTAGTATTACGAAAGCTACACTTTAAAACGTCGTCGGTGGTTTTTTTGATTTTCAGTTATAAAAGTGTCACTTCTAAATGACGGACTGTATACCAGCATATTTTATTGTTAACATTACGTAACCTATTGAACTAAACATATGCAATAAACATAATGCAGCTATATTTTAATATTTTACGAAAGTATGCGCCCGTTTCACTAAATGTGCTTTATTATTATTAGATGTATTTTCGGCCAGAGATCATTAAGTTTTGGAAGTCACTGTCTATGTATGTGTGTATGTTGGCGTGTGTGTATATATATATATATGTGTGTGTGTGTGTGTGTGTATGTAGTTATGTGTGTGTATGTATGAATGTATATATGTAAGTACGTATATATGAGTGTATGTACGTATTTTAAGTTACTTGTTTGTGTGTATGTATGTATGTAGGTATATATATAACTACGTATGTATGTGTGTATGTACGTATTTTAAGTTACTTCTTTAGTCAGTTTGTTTATTAATATATTTACTTACTGTGGTTCAAACCACATTCATTTAATTCCTATAATTATAAAATGTGTCTCCTTAAACCGAGTGAAGGTGTACATCAGGAGTTACAGTTCTTCTAATTCGTAACTGGGGAGAACTAGATAATAAATAAACACAGCGTATTGTAAATGTCAATAGTCCTTCAAAGAGACAAACACCACATTAATTTCGTTCGTCGTCTAATGAAACTTTACAATTTTCGCGATGATCATGACAAATATCACACGTGCATTTACAGGGAAATGTTAAAGAATGAAACGTTGTCTTTGTCATCGTAAAATTCAGCTTGCATTTGTCGTCTGTCAAGTTCTTCCAACGAGTGGATTGTACTTAATTTTTTATGACCTTTTTTCTAATTAATGGCGTAAGATTTGTTGCTGTTGTTGTTGCTGTAGTTGGTTATTATTATTGATGTTTTTGTTTTTTTTTTTTTCATATTGTTGTTTTTGTAGCTGTTGTTCTGTTGGTATTGTTGTTGTTGTTCTTCTTTTTTTTTTTTTTTTTTTTTTTTTTTTTCTTTTATTCCACAAGACAGGAAATCCGCTGCCACCATTTTCTAAATATGCTGAAAGAAATCTCTGATATGGTAGCACCTTACCAGAGATAGGAAAACATTTGTAAACTAACCACGGGGAAATGGCATGCCAAGATCCAGCAGACACTTGTACATGGTTACTGATAAAGTGTTTACGTACGAATAAAACCGAAATGTTAAATCGGCTGTCAGTTCAGTTTTTTTTACGTCTGGTAACAAATAAATAATAAATAAATCGGTGGAATAATGAATTGTGCAAAGAGATTTACGCTGTATTTGTCCTGTTTATTGGAGTACAGTTTGACTAACGAATTCGGTGTTTTATACCAATGTCAGATTAATAGGTTTTAACGTGTTGAAGTAATTTATTAGCTCTGACAGACTGTGAGAAACTTAACTAACGAACAAAAACATGTCAAGATACGATTTTCAAAAATACCCCCCAAAAAACAAAAACAAAAACAAAACAAAACAAGCAAAAAGATTAAGCGCAAAGTAAATAAATAAAATAAAATAAAATAAAATAAAATAAAATAAAACAAATAAAAGAAGAAAGAATAAAAAACAAAACGTAAAAATAAATAAATAAAAAATAAAATAAAAAAAAAAAAAAAAAAAAAAAAAAAAGAAGAAGAAAAGAAAGAATAAAAAAAAATTGGTACAACTAAAAAAAAAAATATAATAATAATAATAATAATAATAATAATAATAATAATAATAATAAATAAATAAATAAATAAAACATTTATTGCTGGCATTTATATTAACGGAGTATGTCCGTCGTACTTCAGCAGTCTGACCAGTCCGTATTTTCATCAATTTTTCAGGTCAAATAAATAAATATTAAATCTAAAGGATGTGTTTGCTGTGAAATGTTTCCTCAGTATTACAGAATGAAGGCTACTAAGTACTTCTGCTTGCTTTGACGTTAATACCCGAAAATGTAGATGGCTGTTTTTTTCCGGTCCGTGCGCAGAATTCGCATTAGTCCTTAGCACAGTCTTGGTTGCAAGGCCGGATCTGGGCTTGCAAAGTCTGCAAAAGGGAAAGAGACTTGAATCTGAGTGTAGCTCCAGCAGAAGTAAAGGTAAAAAATAGCAAGGTTTTAAAAACTGGTATTTTATTTCGTCAGGTATCCATTTGGATCCTAAATTCGTATATCTTTAAAACACCTTTATAAAGTAGCATGGACCAATGATTTAAAAAAAAAAAAAAAAAAAAAAAAAATTATATTCAGATAGGAAACTTATTGTTTGCTTACATAATAATACAGGTTTTAGAAGATGAATGCTTTGTGTTTTAACGAAAAAGAGTGAAAAATTGACGGACGTTTAAAAAAAAAAAAAAGTTTCAATTTTCTGTGCAAAATATGTTATCAAGTACTATGATGAATTTATCAGGGCAATCATTCAAATAACACGTGATTAATTTGCTTTTTATATATAAATATGACCTCTCATGCATTGAAAATGGAAATAAATATTATTAAAAAAAAAGAATTATAATGGTTTCAAGTATTATTTTACAACAACGAACTCAGAACTGTCCGCTATGGAGTTTTGTCAGAGTAACGTGTCAACATTGATGAGAATAGTCATCTTCATATTTACGTGCCAATGTCTGCGAAAATTATTATTATTATTATTATTATTATTATTACGGTATTTTTTTTTTTTTTTTTTGCTGACAACGTAACAATATTCGGAAAAAAAAAATATATATATATATATATATATATATAAACAGATACAAGATGATATAACGACGTCAAAGTTACCAAATACAAATGTTTCGAACTTTTGCAGTAATTTCTACTCAGTATTGGACGTCTGAATAGACGAAGCATTGATAATAAGACATAGTTTTTAAAATCACGTTAATTATCCTTGTAGAATTGATCGCGTCATAAAGGAATATGTTTAAAAGTTTGTATACACAACCGGCGTCGGACGCCGCCATCTTGAATTTCCATCGGAAATTTCCGTATACGCTCGGAAACCATCACATCGGGGTTTTAAACTTCCAGATTCGCCAATTTTACGTCCATTTCTTGATTTTTTTATTTATTTTTTTTTAGTGATTTACACTAATAAAAATAAGGGTGATTGTTCATATTTAGTACTGCACCTTTCCTAACTATTTTTTTCAACTTAATCAAACTTTTCAAACTGGATGATTTTGGTGCAAATGCGTGATTAGTAACTGAAATTATAATTTGTTATAAGAATAACATACTAATTTTTCTAGCTGGTAATTTTCCCCAACAGAAAAGAATATTCAGATGTAGTTTGAAGCCATTAAATATGTGAAATCTGGAGCCATTTTTTCCGCAGATGCAATTTGTTCCGTTACGAGTTATCGTCCCTGTTGGTCCATGCTACATAAAGATTCAAAAACGTAATTGGTAAAATTATTTTACAAAACAAATTGAGAAAATAGACGCCATTCTATCGTGCTTAATTATTTAGTTTACATAGACCGACCAGAAAATTTAATAAAAATTCCAAAAATATAAAACTAAATATCCAAATTAGCCAGGTGCGTGATAGATGGCGAAAATTAAAACTCTTTTGCAGAGATCGAATACTTCCGTTTATTTTCAGGTGATGGGAAACCAAATGTTGACGAATTAAAAAAATAAATTCAAAATTCAACAATAAGGAAGAATGTAAGTATTATCTTGTATAAATATTTTTATGTTACTAAATGTGGCTCAAATTTTAATTTGGTAAGAAAAAGAAAAAAAGAAAAAAAAAAAACAACAACAACAACAACAACAACAACAAAAAACTCAACTCCAGTTGATTAAATTAATAATTATGAAGACTGGGTTTTAAAAGTTAATACAAGAAATGTTAGAATGTGTAATAAAATTACAGCTGCAAGACAACAAATATTTATATAGAACTAACGGTGCTTTAACAATAATTTTTGTTTATTTTTGTTTTTGTTTATTTATTTATTTATTTATTTATTTAAATCTACAATTTCTTATAAGTTTCAGAAAAAAAAATAATAATAATAATTACGAATAACTCGAAAAATCTATGGTTTTTTAATGATACTAAAGGGAATACATACAACACTGGAAACGTTTCAGATTACCTAACTCCCTTTCTACAGCACTATTATTGTCAGTTGAATTTGTAAACCCGACAATGTTTAAATTAATAAATGTTTTAAATGTCCTGTCTGAGGATAAGATGACTGAGATAAAGAGGTGTAACTGACTCTTTACCAAGGCACGTTATTATGATTTCAAAGAACGCTGCAATCCTAGCTGGTGGAGCGGATTCGTACTCGGTTTTACACATCTCAAGCCGAAATAGACAGTTCTGTGCTACTATAGCTCATACTCTGAACAAAAATTGCCATGTAAGAAGGATCGATTTTATTTCGTATTTCATCTTAAAGATGTTTCGGAAACAAATTTACGAACTTCATTATTTATCCAAGTTCGACATGTTTTCGCCATTAACCTTTTGTCGATCGTTTGTAACCCATTAAAAATTTAAAAAACCTGGTCTCCAGGCATTACTACGTCAGCCGTGTACACCGTTTTAAAACTGAAATATGAGTATTATTATTATTATTATTATTATTATTATTATTATTTATAGGACTATTTCTGAAATCTCACGATTAGTTACGGCAGTGATACTGTCAGATCGAAAAGAAGGTCTCCTAAATTTTGTGCATGAAAATGTTATTGTTAAACTTTTGCTGTTACTTAGTACTTTAAAGCTTCAGACACTTTCAACCTTAGTACTACTGATTTGTTTGAGGGTTTCTGTTCTGTTATTCGACTAACCGAGGGTTGACGATCTAGCCATGATATAGCAATACTTATATTTAGCTAACTATTTTAAATATGTTAAAGCAACTAGGCATTTAAACGGCAAAACAGTTCGATGGTAGATTTGTTTGGTGGAGAGAAATTATTCCGTTTAGAGCAATTTAAATTATTTAATTCATTTGTTATGCATGTAATATTCTTATTCGTTTCAGTTTCTAAAAACAAAAAATAAATTGTAGATTTTAATTTTAATCATTAAGAGCGATTTAATAGCTAAATATTAAACGATATACGTGACCTAATTAGATTTATGTACATTTCTAAGCAGATTTATTAGCTCTAATTTAAAAAGCATAAAATTTAATAATTATATTTGTAAACAATATAAATAAATAAATAAATAAATAAAATAAACGTATCTTGCAAAATGGTTTCAATCTCACACGATAAGCTTGCTGGAAGAAGCATTGATAATATATTTTTCTTGTTTAAAAAAAACAACAATCACATGATCGTTCATGCAGTACGTTTTGCATGATTCTTCAGAGCTATCATTTTTGCATTTGCAGTCCGTTCATTTTTATAACTGAACTGCAAAAAACTTTTTTTTTTTTTTTTTTTTTTTTTTTTTTTTGAAGTAATCAGTTACCCTGCCCAGGTGTAAAAAAAAAAAAAAAATGTTTTCTTGTTTTCTAAATGTCTGTTTTCATTCTTTCCATTTTTTAAATTTTATTATTTTAAGTTATTTTATTATTATTATTATTATTATTATTATTATTATTATTATTAGTTTTCACGATATCTTATTTATTTATTTACTTTTTATTTTAATTATAATCTTTAAATTATTGTTTTATTTGAAACAGAATGATATATCGTATCATGAAGCATTAAGTTTGCTTGCATTTCATTTTCAACGGAGGTTAAGAAGATATTAATTCCTGGCCATAATATTATTATTATTATTGCTGCATCCAGCCCTTATTAAATTATGTAAACAATACAGTTCTTAATAGTTGAAACTGCAAATATTGAAATACATTTAAGTTTTATGCTATTGTTTTGGTGGGTTTTTTTAAAGAAATACTACCATCGACTATTACTACTACTACCACCGACTATTACTACTACTACTACTACTACTACTACTACTACTACTACTACTACTATTATTTAAATTCATGATAATGAAAAAAAAAAAAAATTTTGTATGGTCCTTCCAGGCACCGTTATAAAATCTAAAGTAAATTTTTGTTCGCTAGGTTTGTTTGTTTATTTGTTTCAGTTTCTTTAAATTATTATTATTATTATTATTATTAAATACATGCAATTATTTCAAAACGTTACAGGAAATAAGGGAAATAACTCTGATAAAAATATTCCTTCTAAGATTTTATAATAATATTTTGTTTTTCCTTGCTCCAAGTTGGCGAAAAATTATAATTATTGTTTCTTTCGTCGTTATGCAGGTAACATGCACGAAATCAACCACTGATAGGTTTCAAACAGAACATATTATCAGCTAATTTTATGCATCAGGCCATTTAACTTGTTATCTTATGATAATCTAGAACGCCAACGTCGGTTGAATGTGATTATCGTACCAGATTTTTCTTAATGAACTGCAGTTGACTCAGTTTCTCAAACTGCTATCTGAGTTTCTATCTGGCCTAAAAGATGACGATAACGATAACGAACAATTTCTGAATTAACCTGGCTTGTCGTTACCCGTTACTTGTAGATTATTATTATTGTGTAATATTTAGCATTACCAAGTAGAAACGTAGATGAAATGTACTATTATAATAGTTTCTTACATTACATATAATTTGTTGCTTATTTATTTGTCTCACGTCAACTTTTGTTTAACTTTTAAAGTACAAAGTGATTTTTAAAAATGTGTACATTTATCTATTTATTATTACTACTACGACTACTGCTATTACTCATACTACTAATACTGTTACTGCTACCCCTGCTAATATTACTACTACTGATACTTTTACTATTACTATTAGACAACTTCTATTATTACTACTACCATTGCTATAATAATGACGACTATTATGATAGTTCTGATTTTTACATTTATTTTGGCTAAAGTGTATGGGCCTGATTAATTTTTGGTAGGCAACTAAGTAAAAAAAAATGTCCAAGCACGCCTGACATGGACACAACCCCCGACTTCACCTTAGCACAGGTACCAGGATAGTTATATAGAAAGGGATTAAATACCCGTGTCTGTCAGCCTGGAGCTAGTTGTTTTGCACAGGTTCACTGCAAAGATAAATAACACGGAAATGCTTATCGGAAATAATCATTTGTTACGCTTCACTTGAGTGTGCTTACATACACCTCTGTATTTCATTATTGTTTCTGAAAGCCAATGGATTGGACATTTGGGCTGGACATTAAAATATCATTGGGGATATATTGTTGCTTAGTTATTTCGCAATGTAGCCTTTGTAAGTAGGGGTTCGTGTCGTTATTTCCTGTTTAGTGTAAATTTGTTTTTGCCACGCTAGTGTTTATGTATACTTCAACAAACCGGTACTTCTGTGCGTCGATTATGAAATATTGAAAACGACTAGCGGTGATCGGACATGTTTTTACATTGTTAAACTATTTGACTCGGCTAGCAGTGAGGTAAATGGTTTTTGAGAGTGGGTTTTTTTTTGTGTTTTTTTTATAAAGTTTTCGTTTTGCGATTAGGCGTGTACGAGCTGACCAGTTTCAGACGTCATCGAAGGAATGTCTTCAAAAAAGGTTTAATTTTCCAAACTGTTTTACTGCTAAATTACTTCCACGATAAAAACAAAACAAAACAAAGTACAAACAACAACTATGTTTTGTTTAATTGGAGTTGTTTACCTGACGCTGGTTTAGGCAACTACTTTAAAGGTTGGTTGTTGTTTTGTTGGGGTTTTTTTGGTTTGTTTTGTATATGTATATATTTTAACTTTTGATTCTTTTGTTGGTGAAGGTTCTCTCTGTCTCTGTGCCTCTCTGTGTCTCTCTGTCTTTGGGTAACTTTTTTCATATATATGAGTGTATCTATGTATTTACTTTTTATTTTAATTATAAAATGTTCAGTTTGAAACAGAATGATATATCATAACATGAAGCATTAAGTATATGAACCTTAGATCTGTGACTTTTTAAAAATTATTTTATTGGTTTGATGATGTATATGATATTTAGAGATCACATTTGATACATTTTGTTCGAAATTATCTGATCTGTACATAGTTCTAATAAAAATTAATAACAATTACTAAAACCTACGACAAACACGTTCATGATCGAACATCATCAGTTAACTGGTAATAACGGCTGTACATAAATAATTATTTGTCAAGTTATGTTTAATGTCAATAAAAGCTCTCTTTATTAACTTTATCAGCTGTCGGTCTTTTAACATGTCTGGAATCAAGTGACAGCACGTTATCATTGTAGCTATCTGTCTAAAGCAGGGGTGTTCGACCGTTCGATTGCGGGTAGATCGTGCACCATTCAGTGCAAGTCATCAGAGTAAGGTAGTCACCATAAATGTATTCAGTTGTACTGTGCTGTAAAGGTTCATGCAGTGATGCAAGGTGCGATAATATATACCTCTCTCTCTCTATATATATAAAGTATACTCATTACCTATTTAAATAAATATATTTAGCATTTTTCAATACAGGTAGATCATTTTAAGAGTAGCTCCCTCGCTAAAAAAAAAAAATCTGTGCATGGGGTAAAACGATGGCTGCGTGAATTTATTTCGTATGTTAATTAAAAAACTACAAAGTACTTGTTCATATCCAGAAATAATGTGTGTTTATTATTCCTGAATGAGCACAGCAGCACCGATATCTGACCTGAGCAATCCCTTGAGACTGAACGCTTAAGCACAATGGCATTGTGTGGGATTGTTTAAATGCAATTCAGCTTTCCAAGTTAATCCATAGAAAGATAATTCTGAGTATCAGTCAAGTTAACAATATGATTTATCAAATTATCTCGTTATTACTGTGGTCACGTGTACAATATAACAGGAATCAAATCCTGACTGATACTTTAAACGAATTATCGCAGTGCATGTCCATTTTATATATTATATTATATTTTATATGTTCTAAAGGGATTTGTTTAACTGATGAAATCAATGCTGCATTTTCATTACGAACTGAAAACAAAAGAAAGGCATGTGCACCGGTCACTCGAATATCTGCAAATCGTACATCAGAATACACAATTAAAATACGCACATGCGAACAGTAATGACTCTAACGGCATTCGCCGACTTCCTAGAGATATTCGTGCGGATTTGTAAATTTGTAATTGTTAAGTGTGCCAAACAAACAAAAGGAAAATGTTTTCAAAGGTCCCGTCTTTTTATTCATTGTTGTGTTGTTTTCGTCTGTCAGGTAAGCGAATCAATAAACCCTGACAACGGCGTCTCAGTCGTCAATGCGTTTCATCACCCAGGGCGTCATTGTGGGTAGCGAGGGGTGGACTGCAAATGGGTCTCGGGACAAGTCGAACATGGGAATTATCTGCAGCTATTGAGCAAGGAGATCATCGAGCAGTTGAAGAGCTGTTATCTAGCGGATTATCGGTAAGTCTTTTTTTGTTTGAATTTTAAAGGTTTTTTATTTAACAGTAATAATAATAATAATAATAATCATTGTTGTTGTAATACGTGTTGCTGTTGGTGTTAAGTTTCTGAGAAGAAATACAACACATATCTTTGCAATCAATATTTAAGGTCGTCACTAATCACTGAAGCGGGACTGTACGTACATGTGGACTTTACCAGGAAAGATTAACAGACTGCGGTGGGCTTTATATTCAAACAATTATATCTCAGCGAAATATTATACGGGTTGACGTACGGATATCTCGGCGGTGTAATATAAGTAATACGTCCGTGTTCAGCGGAGTGTTAAGAAATGTATAAATAAGCTACAAGTGAAAGCCTGGATCATCATTAGTTTCAGGTGACACTGTTGATACTAGTAGTTTCTAAATAATTATGATTGCTAGTGATAATCTCATGGGGAGTACTGATACATCTAAGTACTGAGTATTGATAGACTTAAGTCTCGCGTGGAGAGTATTGATATACGTAAGTCTCACGTTGAGAGTGTTGATATACCTAAGTCTCACGTGGAGAGTATTGGTAGACCTAAGTCTCACGTGGAGAGTATTGGTAGACCTAAGTCTCACGTGAAGAGTATTGATAGACCTAAGTCTCACGTGAAGAGTATTGGTAGACCTAAGTCTCACGTGAAGAGTATTGATAGACCTAAGTCTCACGTTGAGAGTGTTGATATACCCAAGTCTCACGTGGAGAGTATTGATAGACCTAAGTCTCACGTGGAGAGTACTGATAGACCTAAGTCTCACGTGGAGAGTATTGGTAGACCTAAGTCTCACGTGGAGAGTATTGATATAGGTAAGTCTCACGTGTAGAGTATTGATAGACCTAAGTCTCACGTGGAGAGTACTGATAGACCTAAGTCTCACGGGAGAGTTTGACCTAAGTCTGACCTAAGTCTCACGTGGAGAGTATTGATATACCTAAGTCTCACGTGTAGAGTATTGATAGACCTAAGTCTCACGTGGAGAGTACTGATAGACCTAAGTCTCACGTGGAGAGTATTGGTAGACCTAAGTCTCACGTGGAGAGTATTGGTAGACCTAAGTCTCACGTGGAGAGTATTGGTAGAACTAAGTCTCACGTGGAGAGTATTAATATACGTAAGTCTCACGTGGAGAGTATTGGTTGAGGTAAGTCTCACGTGGAGAGTATTGGTAGACCTAAGTCTCACGTGGAGAGTATTGATATACCTAAGTCTCACGTGGAGAGTATTGATAGACCTAAGTCTCACGTGTAGAGTATTGGTAGACCTAAGTCTCACGTGTAGAGTATTAATATACCTAAGTCTCACGTGTAGAGTATTGATAGACCTAAGTCTCACGTGGAGAGTATTGATAGACCTAAGTCTGACGTGGAGAGTATTGATAGACCTAAGTCTGACGTGGAGAGTATTGATAGACCTAAATCTCACGTCATTTATTGGGGTACACGTTTCTTCCACTTTTGTTACTTTGTGAACCTAACGTGGGAGATAAAATTCCATTTAGGTTTAGCTGGAGAATACAGAACATATTTTAAAGAACACAAAAAAAAAAAAAAAACCCCACAAAAAACCCCACAACATTAAACCAATGAATATTAATAGATTTTCAGTTACTTTTTATAACACGTAACAAAATGTTTGGTATTGTAAATATCGCATGACGATATCTTGTCAGAACCTGACAGGTATCTTGTGTAATCGCAGTCTGTTTGTTGCTTTTAAGCATAAATGATCTAACCGACCAAACAAACAAAATGTGTCCTATGCTTATGGTGCCAAAACATATTTTACGACGATGGTAGATAAATTAATGACTGGAGTGAGGTGAAAGGACATTTTAGAAGCCCTTTATGAGTCAGAAATAACTGTTTGAAAATAATAATTTTTAAAACGGAATCTAAGAAAGCGTCATTTTTCTATAATGCTCTGGAATGGAAAGGGGACAAGCATTAATTATTCACGTTAGTTTTATCACAACTAATGGTTTTCATTCGTGTACACTTTACACTTCTGTTAATTAAAGTGTTAAAAAAAAATAATAAAATAAATAAAAAGAATAAATAAAAAATAATAATAAAATAATTTAAAAAAAATAAAAATAAAAAATGATAAAAAATAAATAAATAAAAGAAATGCTTACTAACAAATGTATTTTTTATCTGAATTTGTAAAACAGATTTTTTTTTTTTTTTTTTTTTTTCTTGCTAGAATTTGTTCTCGGTGAAATGATATTCAAGAAGCCTTTTAATGTATAAAAACCTCTTTTAATTTAGAGCAAATATCTATTAAACTATTTAACTATTTTTTTTTACTTTTTTTTTTTTTTTTTTTATATTTACATAGCATAATGGGTATTTGTCTGTCTGTTTAAGTGTTTATTTTGTACATACAATTTTTCTATTCAGTTAACCTAAAAAAAAAAAAAAAAAAAAAAAAAAAAAAATTAATAAAAATAAATAAATAAATAAATTTAAAAATAAAAAATAAATAAAATAAAGTAAAAAAAAAAATATATATATATATCAAACGCAAAGTGACTACATGTTAGCTACTGGGTTCTTTGTTAGATAAATCAATATTGGGATTTCATTTTGAAGACTCGCATGTTGTACAGGATAACCTATATCTTTGAAAGAGACATTTCAAACCGACTGCTTATCAGTTATTTATGAAAGGCAGCTGTTCTACATATTCTGTGAACCTAAAAATTATTTTCAATAAGTGCTAAGAGACTTAACGTAACAAGCGGGGTTTTTCTTTAAAAAAAGATTAATAATAATAATAATAAAAATAATAATAATAACAATAATAATAATAATAATAATAATAATAATAATAATAATAATAATAATAATAATAATAATAATTTAAAAAAAAAAAAAAATGAGTATGAAAGAAAAGGGAAATAATATTTATATATATATATATATATATATATATATATATATATATTTTAAAGAAGAAAAAGAAAACGATGTCTAGGTTGGTGCTTGTAGACGGTTAATTTAATTTTCGCAGAATATTGCGTATCTAGAACGTGTTTGAGAAAAGAAATTTCAAATTGTTGCCCGCTTACTGTATCAATAATACTGAAATTAGACATAGCCAGATTAAAACGGACCTTTTCTTTTTCAAATGAAAATCTTGTTTCTACTTTTAATTACTGTATTAAACTTTTTCTTCTTTTTTAAAAAAAAAAAAAAATATTATTTTATTATTAGTGTAGACACGGCATTTAGATTTTTCGCTTTCAGCGAATATAATATTATACATAGATGAAATATGAAAATAAAACATGATCTGAACATTTTAGATGACAATGATAAAGTGTATACAAGTTCACTAAACATATGACAAAGTTTAAAAAAAAAAAAAAGGCAGGGTCATTAGGTTGCAGTCTTTCTCATGATATTTTAATAAATAATGACATAAGTCCTATATTTTTGTTTTAAAAGATATCACAAATGCGTTACAAAATTATGTTATTATTCGTTGTTCATTAAAGCGTTACTTAACAAACTTATCACAACGATGGCGAGTCACGAAAGACGTGACCGGACATAAAGATACTGCTTGATGAGTATTCGAGTCTAACGTTGTTTTGCATTATGCTATTCATTTAATATTATTGAACGTGTATGTGTCTAATGTAATTTCTTTCTGTTTTTTGTTGTTTTTTCTCATAATTTTGAAATAAATTCATTTCACAGCTCAGTGATCGCTTTATATTTGGACGCCTACAAACTCATAAATTATTAAATTCATTTCTATGGCTACGACAGTTTGTGTGTGTTTATTGCTTGATTTATTATTATTATTATTATTATTATTATTATTATTATTATTATTTTTAGAAAAAAGAAAAACACATAAACAAAAAATAATAATAAACTAAACTTAAAAAATAAAACAAAATAACTATAAATAAAAAATAAATAAATAATTTTAACCCCCAAAACAAAATTTTTTAATTTTAATGAAAATGTTCAAGAGAAATCTTGAATAAACATTTTAATATTTTTAATTGCATGAATGTTCAAGGAAGCATGCCTTGGACAGGGAACGTGTCCATAGATACAAAGACTTCAACAAAGACTTCAACAAAGACTTCAAACTCACGTAGGCCTTAGCGTTGTATATTCGTGGTCATGTATTATAATTAGATAAACTAGTCGTTCTTACCAATACAAAAACTGCTCTATATTTCCGTGCTTTAACAGTCTAACAGGTGGTACGTTCGCAGAAAAGATCCAGCGATCCACTGTCTTTGTAGTGAACGAGAAACAACGACAGGACACGCTATGAATGGCGTTTTGTAAGTCTTACTCTTTTGTTTGTGTAAACCCACGGTGTTGTAATTGTTTGTTTACTGAATGGTTATTGGACTGTGCCTTCAACATGTAAGTAAATGATTTTACACATTCCTGGCAAACAAAGCAACAACAAGAACAACAAAAATCTGAAGAGAATGAACGATATAATTACTACATCCTCCACCTTCTCAGGATATAGATAAAGCAGAATTGTTTATAATTATTATTATAAATATTATTAATTTACCAGTTATATGATTTTATCGACACGTTTCTTCAACTAGTGTCCGCTATAATATATCATGAGATTAGGGTTGTAAATGTTACGGGTATTTCATTTGTCTATCTTCCTTTTACCGTGTTATGTACATATTTGGCTTGTGTCATATTTATATGCACCAAGTGTACGTATGATCCATCACTGGAGCAAGAACATAGTGAAAAAATATAATTGTCTGAACTTTAGAGTAACGAATAGATGGCGGATCATTACGCGACCGTAACCTATATTGTTGTTTTTACATGTGAGAAACGGAACAGCACGGAATGCACGTTCATTAGTGTTATGGCCTTTTCTGACATTTCGTTGACCTTGGAGCGCCAGCTTCGTGTTATTGTTAGTAGTTTCCCTCCCGTTCGTGTGTAGGAACCAGAGGTCTGTACGGGGTTACTAAAAATATTTCTTTTATTTTATGCAGATGGCAAAATGCGTGCTGCGCCAATCAGCGTTTGATGTAGATAATGATAAATATTTGTACATACCAATGAGAGTGAGAGAATGCGTGAGCGAGTGAGACGGAATGAGTGTTGGTGAAAGTGAGAACGAGTAAGGAATAACGAGTGAGAGACTTGAGTGTGAGAAAGTGTTAGTCAGTGCGATAACAAGTCAAAGTAAATTTGTGTGTGTGAGACTGAAAATGTAAAACTGTGTGAGTGCGTGTTTAATTGGTGAGTGTGAATGTGAGGTTTTATTATTATTAGTGGTATAGTAATAATAATAACAGCAGTCGTTGTAGTAATGATAATGATAATAACAACAATAGCAATAATAATGATGATGATGATAACAACAATAATAATAATAGTAATAATATTGGTAGTAGTAGTAGTAGTAGTAATATCAAACATAAATAAGACCCCATTGTAGGTACAGAAAAAAACAGCGGTAGAGGATTTTCTCTTTCTTATTATTATTATTATATACAAACTACATTTGATACCTAACAACCCTGGATTTTAAAATCTGTTGAGTTACCATTAAACACTTATTCATTCATTCATCCATACATTCATCAAAAACACATCAGCTTATGCAGTTCTTGTAAACTGAAAATGATATTTCATTACTGCTTATTTAGTTACGAAATAAACATGCGATTTCTGATATAAAATACAGATAATCATATTTCTTCACTTGCATCAGTTTCATTATAGCCATTGTAAAAATATTTTTCACAAAGGTGGGCAGTGATGGAGAAAACTTTTTTTTTTCACTTTTTTTAAATGATTCCAAATGGCAATAGGAGAGGAAACTGCCTCCGTCTGTTCTGAACTTAACTTGGTTTGTATGTGGTTCTACATTTGGCTAATAACAATGATGAAAATTTTCCTTCCATTTTTATTTTTATTATTATTATTATTTTTTTTTAGTTTCTTTCTACGTCTTTCATCCTGTTTTAAATTTCTGAAAGCAACACAGACCGAATCTAAAGATTTTCCTTGAAATGAAGAGGGTAATTTAATAGAACGTAATAGGATATGTGCATTCCAAATTGACAATAAAAAAGTGTGAACTAATCGAACCATTACGGGGATCTAATTAGCTCAGAAAACAGATGTTTGTCCTGATTTTCTTAAAAGTAAAAACGAAGCAGTACTAAAGAGGAGATAAAAGTAAGTATTATATTATTTATGTTTTTCAGCAAATAAAAACGCCATAAAGGGTTTTTTATGTTGATATTAATATTAGTCATTTACTTATTAGCTAAATACACATTAACTGTGATAATTGTTTATATCATTTTACCTGCAATAACTGAACTTTTTGCCTTGCAGTAATTTCAATAATTTTTCGTACTAGTTGCTTATTGAATATTTTATTCATAATTTAGAGAGAGAGAGAGAGAGAGAGAGAGAGAGAGAGAGAGAGAGAGAGAGAGAGAGAGAGAGAGAGAGAGAGCATAGCATAATTTAAGAAGTTCGTCTAAAACATGATTGATTTTAGTCCTTTGGACTATTTCCCTTTGTGACAAATAGTATTCAAATTCAGTGAATTGGTATAAAGACTGTTCTTTATTTCCTTGATTCACCTAACAGATGCATGAGATCAAAGAGTGTCAAAAGCAGTTTGCTGTAACAGTTTGTTTTCGTTTACTTACTGTTGTAATTTAATGTTAAACTTTACACTTTTCTATATAATTCCACATTAATTATGGTCTTGTATAAATAGTAAACTATAAAATTCCGTAACTTTACGGATTTTCCTTAAACTTTTGCCGACTCAGAACTCTAAACCTATAAACATTTGTAGGCTTACTCCCGTTAATGATATAAATATTTCTTCTCGAACAGAATATGTCATTCTAAAGTTATAACAATGAATACGAAGCTTAAACATTGCGAAACTGTTCCACCTTTTTCTGAATAAATAATCGTTATTTCTGGCCGAACCTTATACAAGAATCGTCCAGAACATGCAGATGTATTTAACTTCTGTGCGTTGATTATGAGGTTACTGTGAATACAAAGTATACTTTATATCTTATTATCAGCTTGTTCTGCTGTGTTCTGACTGCGGTGAAATGTCGATTCAATAATTAATCATATCAGCATTTTGCTTTGTCTCTAAATACAGTGTTACCAATTACATATAATAATGTTTAAGTAATGTGTGAACAGTTATGCCTGATTATTATATATAAATGCTGGCAATCTAACAGCATAAAAGTCTGTACCTCATTATTGGAGTTTATAATAGTTTGAATAATAGCCAGTGTTTTGGTAGTATACAGTGCACCGGTTTTTGAAAATGGTTTTGTGTGTGTGTGTGTGTGTTCAGAAATAACAACAAACTTAGACCATTTTCACCGTTTCTGTCTGAATGTTTCCAGTTTGTTGGCAAACAAACCAAATTAAGAGGTCGCCATTAATGTCATACAGACGACAGCCAGAATAACAATAGGCTAGGAATAATGCTGAGCAGATCAGTAAATCACAAATGTGATTCTGACAAATAGAATCAGTTGGTAGCTTTCTTTCTATCACGCAGGTTTAAACAGCAAAACCTGAAGAAAAATTTATTTTTATTATTATTGTTATTATATTTTAATTTTTTTAATTTATTTATTTCTTTGTATAGCAAAACAGGTAAGTATTTTAGACGGATCATACTTTTATATAATCTTTCTCAGTCTCTCTCTGTTGTTCTCACTCTGTGTTAATATATATGCGTGTGTATGAATATATTAAATTCAGAACCAAAACAACCGATAATTCCTTTTTCAGTTTTTAAAGAATCCGATTTAGTTAAATTGTATCGGCGTCGCTGAATATTCGTTAATTTTAGAGATAAGTTGAAAAATAGTTTAGTTTGTGTATAAACTCAACAAAGAACCCGTGTAAATGTAGCTATGACATATAAGAGTAATTCATATTATAACGTATATCGAGCTGAAATAGTGATACGCCGTCAACCATGATGAAATCCACGATAAATAATTTGCATTCAAATCACCGTCAAGGATGAACAGACAGACGCTTGGTAGACAACGCCGTCTATACAAACTGGTAGTCGTGACGACAGCAACGTATGGTTATTGATTAACGTCTTCGCGACATGTTAATAAATAATTGATGCATGAAGACTTTGTTGAGCTCTACCTTTTCTGTTTGTTGTTTTGTCTTTATTTCCTTTTTCTGGTATGTGCTCCATAATTTATTCTCTCTCTCTCTCTCTCTCTCTCTCTCTCTCTCTCTCTCTCTCTCTCTCTCTCTCTCTCTCTCTCTCTCTCTCTCTCTCTCTCTCTCTCTCCCCCCCTAACGATATTATGTGTTTGTGTGTGCTCACATGCTATTTTATTTAATTACTTATAGTTATAAAATTACAAATGTATATATTATATTTTTTTGAAAACTTAATTTAAAGGTTCGGATAAATGTCTACTTAATTATGGTTACAGTCTTACGATTTGTTTTCTTTTATTAGCATACAAATTAACATTAAGAGATCCTCTTTGTTTTGGCTATGTTTATTAGTAACGTTTACAAACCTCGAAGTATAGCCAACATTTTTGCAAATAAGGCCTCGGATCTATGGTTGCTCGGTACAGCTACTTTTGTTAGACATGTAAGCTGCATTGAACATAGTAATAATCGTTTTCAACTGCACCATTCATGAGGATTTCTCGCAGTGTGTTCTGTGGGGCCTAGGTTTTCTAAGCACCCGAACATAAATTATGAATGAGTGGAGAAACGTAGGTTAAACATTCCTTGAGAAACTGAAAAGAACGTCTGTTCGTTTTATTTTCAGGCAAATGCCATGATAAACTTTGATGATGTTAATGGACCTGTTTCCGTGTCTGCCCTTTATTACTCCATCAAACAACGAAACTGTGATATTATGAAATTGTTGATATCTGGCGGAGCAGACGTAAACCTCGGTTGTATTGGAAATGACTACAGTCAGATTGGTAATTAAAAAACCATTTATAATTGTATTGTAATTGACTCAGCTTAAATTTACAAATGATACAGTTATGGAGAATTATTATTATAGCTATTATTGCTTTTATTAATTATTATTATTATTATTATTATTATTATTATTATTATTATTATTATTATTAATAATAATGTATGCCTTATAATGATTTAAATAAATGATTATTATTATTATTTTTTTTTTTTTTTTTTTTTTTTATAGAGTACCCCATTCACTTTGCATGCAGGCTGGGAAACATGGCGATTACACAGTATCTTTTGGATCATGGCTGTGACGTAAATGCAGTCGATCAAGAAAACCGCACCCCGATTTTTGTTGCTATTGACAACAGAAACCCAGCTCTGGTTGAACTTCTTCTTTCACGGCCAGAAATCAAACTCAGCGGAGAATGTAAACAGCAGAAAAATAAGTACGTCAAAATTTGTCTTTTTGCCTATGTAAATTAAAGAATTCTTTCCGTAATATTAATAAAAAAAATAATGTTAATGTTAAGTCAGAATATTCAAATGTTCAATGTTCAGAAACCATTTCCTGAAAAAACAGTTATGTTTCTGACGTTATATCTGTGAACAACAAAAGCATCATACTTTCTTTATGCTATTGTTGTTCTTTAAACTGTCTTGTGCGTTAATATTTTATATATTTAATAATAGAGAACATTTTAAACGTGCAATGTAATGTTATTCGGAAGGAGGAATAAATAATAATAATAATAAAAAATAATAAAAAAAATATTTTTACTTAGGGAAGACCAATCGTTTTGGCCCCGAAGCTAGATTACTCGTCATGATTTCGTATCAAGTCAAATTTCTTATTGAAAAGTATAGAGAATGATTATCAGAATGAGTGTGTGTGTATGTGTGTGTGCGTGCGTGCGTGTCTGTCAGCCTGTGTATCGTCTGCTCAGTAATTCTCGAAATACAGTTCTCATTCATACATTGTAAAGGATCAAGACTCTTTCTAAAAGATAGATAAATGTTACGTTTTCCACTGTTTGTGCAGACAACGAGAACTTCACAGAGCATGCAGTACAGGCATGTCAGAGGTGGTGACGTTGTTACTGAGACACGGCAGCAAGGTGAACGTCGTCGATGAATACAGCGTCACCCCACTCTATTTGGCTTGTCAGAATGGGTTCACAGACATTGTCACCATGCTGCTTAACGCTGGTGAGTATTGTTAGATGAAGAGCAGTAATACTAGGTAGCAGAAAATTGAGAGATTCAAGAGTGTTCAAATAACGTTAATACATTCTGTGTCATGGTCCATCAACCGTTTAGTTATTTAAAAAAAAATTATTATTTTTCACTCATCAAGTGTTCTATAACTGGTGGATCAAAGACCATGATTTAAGTTCGCTTTTTTATTGAAAGATGCTGTACTGAAATAAAATTCATTGCTGTTAGTTTTAAAACTATTTCATGGAGTTATTTTCAGCAAATGATTCTTCGTATGTGATCATGATAGAATTAAGATGACGTATGAGTTATTAATAAAATATGTTGAGGTGTCATTAACCAACCAGTGATTTATTCATTTATATTGACTGCTGCTAATTAATATTTTTAAAATGCAGTTGTTTCATGTAATAATAATAATAATAATAATAATAATAATAATAATAATAATAATAATAATAATAATAATAATAATCCGCAGGTTAAAATGGTAATCACAAGATTTTATTTATTTGTCAGGCGCTGATCCAAATATTCGACGAAACTGTGAGCACTGGAAAGATCAAAATTATTCTCCACTTCATGTGGCCATAAAGGGAGGTCACTGTGAAATTGTAAAATCACTGTTGGCAGCAGACGCTCACATTGACGAGACGGAGTTTAACGGAAAACTGGCCTCTTTCTCGCCTGTCAAGAGGGGAATGTCGACATTGTACGAACTCTGTTAGAAGAAGGGGCAGACCCTAATGTAAAATCAAATAACGTGGGTCAAACGCCCCTCTTTTGTGCTTTAAATTCTGGACTCTACCAGATACGTAGAAGAGTTAAACGACTGAAAAATATGTCGTCTGCTGAAGGATTTTCAAAATACGATTCTCATTCATTTGTGGTGGAAATTTTAGAACTGCTGCTGAATCATGGTGCTAGACATGACATTTTGGACAACTCGGGCTACACGGCCTGTGACTACAGCATAATGCTGGGTCAGGTGGACACGACTTGCATTTTACTTCAGCATGGTGCAGTCGTCACAAGCAGATGTTATTCGTGTACTACAGACCGCTGGGATGATTTTACAATAAGCAAAATACTGTTACTCCATTCCAGAGACTTTGTGCCGCTCGTAAGAAAAAGTCTACAGCGAGCTTCAGAGGTTTTGCAAAAAGACGTTGCTGAAGAATTAGACAGACCTCCAAGTTTGTCGCGACTGTGCAGATACAAAATACGAAATCTCATTCAAGCCAAAACTGCCTTTTCATTGTTTCCACTCATTGATAACTTACCAGTGCCAAATACGTTGAAAAAGTTTCTCAAATTAAAGGATGCTTATGACGTAATTTTTACATAGTGATTCACTTCTGACTGTATAAGGTTATTTTTATACTACTGCAGTTTGAACTCAAATATATATATTTTTTAAACCTTTTTTTTTGGGTGGGGATAATTTTGTTTTGTCTTCATATCACGTCTTTATAATAATATCTCACTTTAATTATTCGTCAATCAGAATGAAGATAAATGAAAATGGTGTTATTATTAAAGATGTGTGTTGATTCTCTTCGTGTTTCCCATATTGAAATGTAAATTCCTTCCACAAACCTGATCAAACCGAAAAACACGATATACTGTTCTTTAGAAGAAAAAAAAAAAAATAAAAAAAGTTATAAACTGATGAATGGAACGGGAAAAACACAAAATGGTATCTCATTAACAGGCACCTGAAGGATGGAAAAGGAGTTAGTAAGTTAGTAAGCGAACGAAAAAAGAAAAAAAAAAAAAAGAGAGAGATTAATTTCTATGTGGCATAAAAGCTTCAGTAGACAAATTATTAACTATTATCTGCTATATACATACATATATATATTCATGAAATATTGGATATTTTCTGATTAAAACTACAATCCGTCCATTAAGCAAAGTTAATGTATTATATTTACTTATTACCTACATGGTGGTGGTGCTATATATTTGGGTATGTTATACCTTTTTTGTTTGTTTTATGAACCTTTGTTGAATTTAAAGCATGTCAGTGAAACTGCTAAACTCTCTTCTTGCTCAAATGAAACCTGTTACTGTGATATCATTTCTTTTAGAGAAATAATAAACAAAGCTCAAAAACATCGATATTTCCCATTAATGTACTCACCTGAATGAACTCGAAAAACGGGGCGGGAGGCTTTTTTTTTACTTGTGTAAAAAGTAATAGTTGTCATTTTGCAATTAAAATATGTTGACACAGTATTTGTTGTGTTATTATTTTTAGATTTTTTTAAACGGGGAAAAAATGCACAAAAATCGAAATTACATGATAATGTTAATTGATCGAAACGCTAATGGAGGTGTTATTAAGTACATATCAATAGGGCGGCGATACATTCTTCAGTCACATATCTGTCAGTTTCTCAAAATCCTATTTTACAGATATACTTTTTGTTTAGATTATAATGATGTTCCAGCCTGGTTTGTCCCCGATGGGCAAATGTACGAACGTAATTATCTAGTCCAAGTAATATTATACATTTCTTTCTTCTATTTTATTTTATTCTATTCATTTATTTATCGTTTACGAGGAAAGATTAAAAAAAACTAATAATATTTCGGATTGCTAGTTTAATAGTTCACGTTTTCACTGAATATATATTCTGTTTGACCTGCTTGTTTAATTAAGACACTAAATAAACAACTTCAGGATCATTTGGCTTATATGCCATTTCTTGGTGCGATTATGAAATCTTGAAATCTGGTTATTAATTGAATTAAAAATTACTTTTATTTTAGTAGCAGTTAACTGTATCGTATCGTTAATATTTTTTCATTTAGAGACAGAATTATACGTTAATTTGATCAACCTATTTACTGTAAATGAATGCGCATTCTAAAACAATAGATGTAATATAAACTCACATTACATCCATATACAAACAACTGTTATTCAAATGCCAGTTTAAAGGCCAACGTTACAGCAGCATAATAATGAATATTCGGACTTAACATCAAAGACATTTTATTATATTCTGATCTCTCTTTTTTGTTGGTTTTGTTTGTTGTTTTCTGGGATTTTTTTTTTTGGGGTGGGGTGAATTATTATTATTATTATTATTATTATTATTATTATTATTATTATTATTTTAAGCCAGCATACATAAATTTAAATACATTTAAAATCGACCTTACATTGGTATTTGAGATGAAATTTAAAAAGAACCGAAAGCAACAACAATAACAACAAATCAACAGTAGACACAATGAACAAGTAATTCAGTATTAATATTTATACGGACACACATTAGAATTCGAAAAATAAATAAATAAATAAATAAATAAATAAATAAATAAATAATAATAATAATAATAATAATAATAATAAGAATAATAAAACTACTATGCACTGATACTGGAAATACGTTTCATTTTCTAAGCACAGATAAATTCACTTCTGGTAAAAAATATATCTTGCAAATCAGTATTTACAAATACTAACGAACATAAAACCTTCCTTACTTGGTGATTGATAAACCAATTATCAATGCAAGGCAGAATGTCTGTGACAATGTATTATTATTAAAAAAAAAAAAGAAAAGTAAAACATTTTTATTTTTATTCTTTTAAATGGTTGCAATTCGCAATGTTAATCAAAACCGTACTGCATTCATCTGTAATACAGAAAATCTTACTGCACTACACCTCAACAAATATCTAGTTATTATTATTATTATTATTATTATTATTATTATTATTATTTCATCATCATCATTACCAAGAACAACAGTAAATAATAATAATTTTATAATAATCTCTCATATGTGAACAAACTTCTTTTCAACAAGTATTTAAGTTAAGTTACATGATCCTATTTTGTTGGGGGTCAAATTAACATGTTAAAACTGAGTGCTCTGATTCATAATAAAGGATGTAATAATATGGGTGCTGATTGAAAACGAACAGAAATAAATAAATACAAATGGGTTTCAAGAGAATTAAATTTCGCCATTTGTTATTGTGCAGATATTTCCTCCTTCGTTTGCTGACTACTGCGTACTGCACCATAAGCGAAGTAAACGGGAGTTATATTTATTTAACAATTATATTACTGGTAATAAATCCGAATAGTAAGAGTGAGGCATTATTGGATAATCCATTAATTTTAATACCTTAGCAGCTTTTAATGTGTACTATGCCTTAATACGTTTCGGTTGATCACCTCTATATCCCATTTAATTCGATAACAAACCATAAACAGCAGCAAATAACCAAACGCTCTTTTTATAACCTTTGTTTTGTATGTACGAACATGGTATTAAATATCATTCACTCATAAAGATCAACGGATTTGTAACAACAACAACAATAAACATTAATAATATATATATATATATATTTTTTTTTATAAAGTTCATTATTATATATATTTTCTTTCCTTCATTCTTTTTTTCTTCTTTTTCTTTTCCTGACTAAAGATTTTTTCTTTTGTGAATTTTTAAGAATAATTCTTTATGTTCGTAAATTTAATATATATATATATATATATATATACACACACATATGTCTGTTTTTCTTTATTATTTAAATGTGAAATGAAAACACAATTAGTTTTGACTGAAACTTTCAGAAAAAATACTTTTTTAAATATTTAATTTTTAACATTTTAAAAATTGTTTACTACTACTACTACTACTACTACTACTACTACTACTATTACTACTACTACTACTACTACTACTACTTATACCATATTTTATTACAGGTAATTATCATGGCATATTTCATTGGTGTTGATGTGGGATCAGGAAGTGTCCGTGTTGCAGTGACAGACAAGAAAGGAAACATCATCGCCACTTCCACAGAAAATATCAAAATATGGAATCCTAAAGATGGTTTTTATGAGCAGTCATCCACTGATATATGGAATGCTATAGTTAAAACCATCAAGGTAGAGTTATGTATGGTTGTGGTAATAACATTTAAAAAAAAAACATTTTATCATTTTATTTATTTTTTGAACTGAAACCTAAATCCAAATCATCTTTGTCTATAATTAAGAAGATTTAATTAATTAGCCAACAAATTTCCTTCAGTTCTGTTTTAAGAATTTTTGTTATTAATACAAGTGAGATTAACAATGGTTGTGGTTGGGGTGGAAGAAGTGGTAAAATAATAGCAGCAGTAGTAATCATACTAATAGTATATTTAATAGTAATAGTAGTACTAATAAAACAAGAGGCAGCAATAAACCTAGTAAAAGTAGTAAAAGTTATAGTAGTGGTAATAGACATAATGGTAGTGAATGTAGTAATAATGATTATTTTTCTCTGGTATTTATGTAATGTGTTTCAGAGTGCAGTACAGGAATCAGGTGTTTCTAAGGACAATGTGGCTGGTATTGGTTTCGATGCTACTTGTTCCCTTGTTGTACTGGATAAACAGTTCAAACCTCTCACCATAAGCCCAACAGGTTTTTACCAATATCATTCATTTGTTTGTTAGAAAAGTATCTTTTTAGCAGTATTATTTTCAATTTTTTATTATTATTATTTTTTTTTGTTAAATTATTATTTCATTTCTGCATTATTATTATTATTAGTTGTAGTAGTAGTAGTAGTAGTATTTTAATGTTGTTTTATATCTGTTTATTAATATCATTTACCTTTCTATGAACAGTTATTCAATATAATAGATTTAATTTTATTTAGAGGTGAAAAAAGAAACCAGTTGCTCTCATTCTGTGGTTACTTTTACAGACAGCTGCAAGAGATATACAATTTCCAATGTGCAGGAAAACATGAACCAGTCAAGGGACACTGGTTAGATCTGGAAAAGCACAAACAAATTATAGATTATACCAAACCAAATGGAACTGATTTGTAAAATACAAAATCTTCTTTTGACACAGGGGGAGAAAAGATAATATTTTTGTTTCCACCATGTCTTAAGAATTGTTTAATTCACCTAAGTAAATTATATATAATGCTGATGGCATTTTAATAAAATACATGTACTTTACTGAATATAAATTTTATGAATGTTAATGTTTTTGTGTGTTTTCAGGACAGAATGAATGTAACATAGTTATGTGGATGGACCACCGTGCAGTAGATCAAGCCAGCTTCATAAACAGAACCAACCATCAAGTGTTGCAGTATGTTGGGGGCAAAATGTCTCTAGAAATGCAACCACCAAAACTGCTATGGCTGAAACAGGTTTGTTTAAAAATTATGCTGCATAACTTTCTCAGTCTGATCAGATTAAAAAAAAAAAAAAAACCTCTATAAAACTATAAAACATTTTTACCTATTTATTATTGTTTCAAAATCTTCTCATTAGTTTTAATTCTAACTTCTGTGACTGGTTGTTGAATTTTTATGAACAAAATTGTTCTTCAAGCTCTGACAGCAAAATTAACCCTTTGATCCCTGACAAAAGTTACACATATAAATGATAAACAGCTCAACCCTGGCTTCAGAGTGACAAAATACACATGCCATTAATAGTGAAAATATTTGTCAGTGTGTTTTAAGATGTGTGTGTGTGTGTGTGTGTGGAAATAAAACAAAAAACTAATTCATGTATAAATATCAGGGAAGACAATAGATAACGTGTACTCTTGAACATTGTATTTATTTTAGAATATTATTTACTATTAACATATTGTACAGCCTATCACAGAAATGATAATATTTTCTGTTTTACAGATGTTGAATGATTCTTGTTGGAAAAAAGCTGGATATTTTTTTGACTTACCAGATTTTCTTACTTGGAAAGCAACAGGAAGTTTATCAAGGTTTATTTAAACACCATGGAATAATTACATCATTTTAATTTTTCAATACTTTGACCTAAAACATTTAAAAATAAAACAGAATTATGTTCCTTATTATCAATGTAACATCATCATTATTGTTATTAATATTGTTAAACAAAAACAGTTTGATTTAGTGTTTTAATAAAGATCACACTTTTGTTAGCGTAGTCTTTTAAACTTTATTTTACACAAGATCTCAGTGTTCAGTTGTATGTAAATGGGGTTTCCTAGCAACCACTGAGTCACATGGCTGGAGTGAATCATTCTTGAAATGTGTTGGATTGGAGGATCTCATGGAAAATAACTTTTCTAAAATAGGTGAGATTTTTAACAAACATTAGAACAAGTTATTTCTCATCACAAGAGAGTTGCCAAAATATATTTAAATTAAAAAAAAAAGTAAAATAATAAAATAAATAAATGTAGAATTAAGATATTAAATGGAAGCCATTATCAATCTTTTTGTTTTTAGCTATAATACTTTTACTTGCTCTTCTCAGGTTCCAGGGTACCCTGTTTAACAAGCATGAACAAATAGGCATAACATTCCGTTCAGTCATTTTTCAGACTGTTTCCTCTTCAACAGTGCCAGAACCTCCACTAAGAATGAGTATTACAGGATCTTTCAGTTCTCTGGCAAACCTTATAAACTGAATTAGTTCAGTGTGTAATTTCTGATCTGATATGAGAAACAATATCTGAATACCTCTATTTTATTATTTTTGCATATCTAGAACTTATTTGTAAATAATTTACCTGAATTTGTATTTCATACATCTAGGATTTGAAGTGAAAGTGCCTGGAGAGCCATGTAAAAATGGTTTGTCAGCAGAAACTGCCACTGAACTGGGTTTACTTCCAGCAACACCAGTGTCAACATCAATCATTGATGCCCATGCTGGAGTGTTAGGTCAGTAAAGAGGACATGCAACAAAACAAATCAGTGAAGACAAAATAAACAAGTTTCTTCCATCACATACTGACCATGTATACACATGATTTGGTTATTTATTACATGACATGGTTATTAATTGTCACTTATTGCTATCAATCAATATTTGCTACAGAGAACTGTACTCATCAAAACAATGTGAATAATGATTGCACAATCCATAACTCTGTTTATTCAGGATTATTTCAACAAACACATTTTATTGTTGACTTTGTTATTTTTGAAACATAAATATTATATATTGTTCATGTAATGGTGACAAGGCAATAAAAAAAACCCTGACATCTCTTATCTGTTAGCAGTAACATATTTTTCATTTGTGCCTTCCATAAAGTGTGTTATTTCAACATTCCAATATAATCTTTCATAGTGTATATTATTACAAATAACATATCAGCTAAATTAAAGCAGAGTTGTGACCTTGTTAGTTTCATGAAATAAAATATTAAATTTTTTTTTTTTTATTTTTTTATTTGTTTACAGGTTGTCTTGGTTGTGAACCCACCAATCTAACAGATTTGTCTTCAGAGGTCACAGGTCATTTGGTGCTTATCTGTGGAACGTCTTCTTGTCATATGGTGGTACGTCAATCTTTAACATACCCCAGTTGTAGATTATAGAATTAAATTTTACCATCACAGAACATTTCAAAATTATATTTGTATTTAAAATAATAATAATACATAAGTTTTCAGAATCAATTATTGATTTTAAAGAATTATGTTCCTTTTGTTTCCTTTTTTTTCTTCTTAAATTACAGATATTTTTGATACTGTCTTGGTAATAAGTTATGAATAATTTGATTTGATGTGTTCTAGTTGAGTTCTAAACCAGTATCTGTGCCGGGAGTGTGGGGTCCTTACAACTCTGTTATTATTCCTGGTTACTGGCTTAATGAAGGTGGCCAAAGTGCAACTGGGAAACTAGTAAGTAGACATAGTGAGTAACTGATATAATTAATTTTTGAATAAATTTATTTTTTATGAATGTTCATCTAAGTATGTATATATGTTTGTATGCATGCTTGTATTTGTATATTTACGTCTGTGCATGTGTGTGTGTGTGTGTGTGTGTGTGTGTCTGTGTGTGTGTGTGTGTGTGTGTGTGTGTGTGTGTGTGTGTGTGTAGAAAAAAAATAGACACATATACACATAATTTTTTCTGTATATAAAATAAACGTCTAAATTTCAGATAGACTTTATAGTAGAAAGTCACTCAGCTTATAAGGAAGCTGACGAAAAAGCCAGAACCGGGTGAGTTATTTACCATTTGTAAATTTAATAAATAATTATTTTACTACTAATATTATACAAAATGGCACCACTGCGAAATAGAGATTCACTGCTGCAATAACTGAGTAAAACTGATAGCAAAAGTCCCATTAACAGCTACTGGTAGAAACACTGAGTCTTACACTATTATATTTTGTTTAGGTTTTTATTATCACAATTTAATATATTATGATTAATCTGAAACTTAATAATACAAAATTACTATAAAATATCACTATAGTAATAAATAGTCATTTCAGAAAGTAAGCACTGGTATGAATATTTTTAAAAATGGTAGGATGCAGTAGAATGCAGTAGAAGGTTCAAATTACTTCAGACTTTCATTAGAGAATCTAAATTCAAATTTTATTTCTTCTAAAACTGGTTATATGTAGACTGTGTTTCTGAAAGTTTGTTGCTCTGTATATGTTTCACCATCATGATATGTTTTTGATGCTGCTGTTCAATAAATGTGCATTTTTTTTTAGAGGAATGCACATTCATGATTATTTAAATGAAGTTTTAAAAAATATGGCTACCAGCAAGGGCAAGACAACAATATCAGAACTGACAGAAGATTTTCATGTCTATCCTGATTACCATGGCAACAGATCTCCACTTGCAGATCCTACTTTTAAAGGAATGGTAGGCAGTATTACATTTGACCTGAGATATATTTTTATTTATTTATTTTTATGTATTACTTATATTTAACAATAAATAGTATACTGATTTCATTAAATAATAAATAAGCTAAAACTCCAGAAGATTGTTAATATTTCTCATTGATGATAATAATTAGGTTAGAGATACCAACATATCTACCCACTACAATTTTTTGTTTAATATTTTGTTCATCATCATCATCATCATCATCATAATCATTATTATTATTTTTTTTTAATTTGTAAAATTTTAATAACAAGTGAATCTCTATAATTTTGAAAAATTTGATTATTTCATTTTTTAAAGACATAAAATTGTAATATGCATTGTATCTTCCCAAATGTGTATATTAAACTATTTATGGTTCCTTTTAACTAAAATATAGGATTCTGTATTTTTCTGATAATGTGTGTTTTTCAGGTTTCTGGTTTAACACTACAAGCTAATGTGGAAAATTTGGCTTTGCTGTACCTTGCAACAGTACAAGCTTTAGCAGTACGTTTGTTTATTTGTTTATTTATTTGTTTGTTTGTTTGTTTGTTTGTTTGTTGTACAGATTTTACAGCTATATTTAAACAATTTTTTTTTTTTATTATTCTTTTATTCATTGCCAAACTGAAAGTATGAACATCTAGCATATTATATTGTAATTTTTTTAAATTACTATATCAAAACAGTCTTAAGCATTTTACATTTAGTTACATAGACACTCCAGTTTCATTTCTCTGTTCTAAAATGATCCCGCAATAATATTAATAAAATTTAATTTATAATTAAATTCAGTGTATATGATTTTAAAAATAAACATAATCAGGTCTAAAATCATACTACTTGTGGTGTTAGCCTAATAATACATCTATTATATACGTTAATCAGACTGAGAAATTTTTATTTTATTCATGAAAACCTGAAAGTACATACCAATTTATTATTAATATTAGGTGTTATATTTGTTATAAGAATGATTCTGTGATAAAAAAAAAAAAAATCAAAACAAATCTTCAAAACAAATTTTTAGTAAATACAGACAATTTCTAATGTTTAAAAACTTTGATATGTGTATTTGCAGTATGGAACACGTCATATTTTAGACACAATGGGCAAGAATGGACACACAGTTTCTGCAGTGTTTCTTTGTGGAGGTCTCAGAAATAATTCTCTCTTTGTGAAAACAAATGCTGATGTGATAGGTAATATAATACAAAAATATTTTTTATTATTATTAATTTTTATGTTACATTAATTTTTGTTTGTTTGGTTGTTGTTTGTTATTTAGTTTACAGCTTCATCTTTCATAAATTTTATTATCATGTAATATTTTGTTGCTTTATTTTGTTTTATTATTACTTTAAAAAAAAAAAAAAAAATTCTTTCTATTTTTTTTAATTTATTCATTTCATTTTATTTTATTACTTCATTTCATTTCATGTAATCTGTTCTATTTTTCTTTCATTCTGTGAATGATTTTAAATCTCAGAAATGTTTTGTTTTTATGTTCTTTAAGGTCTACCAGTAATATTACCAGACACTGTAGAGTCTGTGTTACTAGGGTCAGCCATCTTAGGGGCATGTGCTTCAGGACATTTTTCCACCATTGAGGCATGTACAAAATTATTTTCTACAGCACTGGTTTTTAACCTTTTTCATACCGCGACCCCTTCTGAGCAACTCAATATGACCAATGACCCCATTTAAAAATTTTGATTCAATAATATCTAGGGTTACCATATTTTCATCAAACAAAGACAGTATAAAAGGAATCTATATTCACTATGATGGTTCCCAAACCTATCTAAAAGTTTTTATTTATTCCTCCTTCTAAGTCAAGTTGAAAAAAGCTTAAGAATTTTAATTGTTATTTAACTAAAGAACGAAGAAAGTAATACTGTGAAATGTAACTTTTTGTTTTGTTTTATTTCATTTCATTTCATTTCATTCCATTCTGCTCTCTTTCTTTTATTTTATTTCAATTTAAATTAATTTAATTATATTTATTTTTGTTTCTTTATGTTTTGTTTCATTTATTTTATTTTTTCCTTTCCCCTTTAGTTATTATTATTTTTTTGTGATTTAAGTATTTTTTATCTGGATTACATAACATCAAAAATGTAAATTTAGGCCTAATCTTAACTAAATAATCAATTTTAAAATTTTACATTTGATTCTGTATGTTTTAAATTGTAAATTTTCGTTAACATTTTTACTTTAATTGTGGATTCATTTCTTTATAACATAGAAAGAATGTAATTTTTTAGGAGTAAAATTACTTTTATTTTTAATAATTTTTAAAAATCACTTTACAGAAAGCTATGAGAGAAATGGGAGGTAAAGGAGTGGCTGTAAATCCAGACAGCACACTTGAAAGGTGATTATTACAAGTCAAAGTTACCTTGCTAAACAACTTCTAATATTTTTGCCAATACATTAAAATAAATTCCATATCTGGAAAATCTTTTGTTAAGTAAGTACATATAAAACTACAGTTAAAATGTAAATAAACATGTATATTTTTTGGTTATTGTATTTCAGATTGCAGTTATATATTAAATTGTTTTGACTACAGAATTATTCAGTACTGAAATCCATTCTTAAAATAAAAGAAGAAAAAGAAGAAATGAAGAATAAGAATAATAATAATAATAATAACAATAACAACAATAAAGAGTTTGCAAATAAGAAATTATGTATATTTAAAATTAGTGTATGTATTTGTTATTATTTTATTAATTTGTTATTTACTATTTATTTATATATATATTTATTATTATTATTTTTTTTTTTTTTTTTTCTTTAGATTTCACAACAAGAAATACAGAGTTTTTTTGAAGATGCTGGAAGATCAAAAGGAATACCAGAACATTATGGCCGCCTCACAGTGACATCACTGACGTTGTTAATGTCTTTTTTCTCCAACAGAAACTCTCATGTTGCTTTACAATTAGTCACATTTTTATCAGGAACAATCAATTTTATGACATTTGCTCAAACAGTTAAAAAATGTGCACCTTATTTCTACAAAAAATAAAGGTGATATTTAGCTTTTGATATATATATATATATATCCATATAAATATACGTATAAACATATATATACAGATACATATCCACATAAATATACATATATACAAATACATATACATATACATATATATATATGTTTTTTATGATGATATTTTAACTTATGCAATAGAATTTGTCATAAATTTGGAGATTTATTTTAAAGAAAAGTAGTTTAGGTCTGAGCTTTAATTGAATTGTTTGAACATCTGTCCGAGTAAGGCATAGTGTATTACAGTATCAATCAAGTTTCATTTCCTATTTCTTGTTTATCAAAAAATGGTAAAAACTGGTATGTACACACACACACATACATATTTAAATAGCTCATCTTGTATGGTACCATCATTATATGAAAACCTCAAGAGATAACAAATAACTGACAGTATTAAAATGCAATGTTAAAACAAATCCATTTTTTGAAAGAAATGTTATTTACAAATGCAGATGCCACCACCAAAGTCTTTCATAAAACACTTACAAGTGATTATATAAAAGATATATAATAAAAGACAACAATGATATGAAATAATGGTTTAATTATTTCTTTTAACAAGTTTTGGCATGTATACATGTACATAATTACAGTGGCATACCATATCATACTTTCATGCCCATCTGATAAGAACTCACACACTGCAGTAATATTAGGATAATAGTAAACTATACATTGTTACCATGTGTTGTTTAAAACATGATAGCTAAACACAGTTGGTTATCGCTTTTGTTTTTTTTAAAAAGAAAGTAAGAAAACCAGATAGACATAATTATTTCAGATAAAAATTTCAAAGTTATTCAAGAACAGAGTAAATTTTGATTATATTATGTTTATAAAGAATAGAATTTTTGCTACAAAGTAATGGATCATGCTATATGCACTGTTTCCATTTGGATTAAATAAAATTTAAAAATTACTGACAAAGTCAAGTTTATTAAAAAAATTATCAGAAATACTTATCTTTAACAGATTTTCTGAAGTTTATTTTTTTTATTTACTACTTCTTTTAATTTGAAAAAAGTTGATTTACTGATCAATTTATCATAAATGTATCCCCAAAATTTAGAGTTACTTTATAAAAGAATTTTTTTTATTGAACTAAATGAAAATCCCAACATGATCCTGAATTTGTGATTCAAAGAGATTCTAATCTGGATTAAATTAATTTTCAGATAGAAAAGATTAATTAATAAATGACATGTTACCATCAGATTGAAAGAAAAATTTCAAATCAAACTCAGATTTATTTTTATTTTAACTGTTTAAAATAGTTCAGTAACAGCAACTATAATCAAGCCTTATGTTCCAAATTAGAAATAAAACATTGAAAATAAATTTTAAAAATACTGACAACTGAAACAGGCTTTTTTTAATGACCAAATTTTTAAATTCTATTACAAAATAATTTCCTTTTTAAAAATTAAAAAATATTAAAATAAAAATCAACAAAATATTACATTTTAACTTTGTGCTAGTAGATTTAATTGAATAATGATAATAATAATAATAATAATAATAGTATAATAATAATATTATTATTAAAAGAGCTAGGAATGAATAGCAGGAACATTGTTATGAGATTCTATGTATCATAGGAGAAGAAAAATGAAACAAATTGTAGAAACAATGATCATTACAAAACAATATGGTATAATACTTAGTAATCATTGGAAATACTAAAATCAACATTCACATTATTTACATGCATTGAGAGTATTTGATAGCTTGATCCATTTCTTTTATCTCTTTTCTGTTGGATTATCTTGATGTTTAAAAAAGAAAGAAAACTGTAAATCTGAATAACTTCAGGCAAATACTAAATCAAACACAAATAAATGCTTATTCACCACTAATATGAAAGGTTCGTGATAATTATTTGCTTTTTTCAAAGTTTATGAATATAATTAAATCATTTGATAAAATCTCCATCATTTGCCATAAACTTATAAATTATTTATATCTGGTTACATTTTTATTATTAAACAAAAAAATAATAATAATTTTAAAGCTGACATTATTTTAATTTACAAAATTAATATTTTCACATTTAAAAATCAATAATCTTTGACCATAGTTGCATATAGTAATATTCATTTTTTATTTATTTCTTTATTTTTTTTTATTGTTATTATTATTTTTTTATTTTTTTTATTTCTGCTTTAAATTTGCTGGGACTTTTTATTCACCCGTAGTTTCTTTCCTTCTCCCAACATATTTATTTTTGCGTATTACTGCAAAAAATCTCCATAATTTCCATGAACACAAATGTTTGGACAACCAGCTAAATAAACCCTTAACACGAGGGTTACAGAATTACATTCAGAAATAACATGAGCCGTATGTACAAGTCATTATGTTGTTCTTTTTTATACCATGATCAGACAGAAAATAACAGAATTCAGTGACAGACATGTAAATACATGAAGTAGTTTTTTTTATTTCAATATTTCATACTGGTGTACATGTCTAAGAGGAAGTTAAAGCAACAAGATTAAAACAAGTTTAATTTATTCACTTAAAAATACTTCTTTCGACAAAATGAAGAACGTGTTAATGTGAAAGATGAAAAGGTTATAAAAAAAAAGAAACAAACAAAAAACCCAGAAACAAATGATTATTGTAATTTTAAGAAACAAATATAAATTTTTGAAGTCTTAAAAATCATATTTAAAAATCACTTCAGTAAATTTTTGAGTTCACCTCACTGACTGCAAATTAAATAAACGAGGAAAAAGCCAACAATAATTTAATACAAAACTAATCAAATAACAAAATCTTAAAAAATTAATGAGTTTCATTTTCTAATGTTAATAATTTGGGGAAGGAAATTTGTTATTTTATCTACTTTCACTAAAAATTCCAACACACTGATGATGTGGTATTTTTCATGATGGGTACATTAAATGCTACTGACATCAAATCTGTAAGTCCATTTATCAAATTTGTAACAGGAAACATTTTTCTAACAAAAAAAAAGAGAAAAAACACAACCCAGCAATACCCTCCACTTCACTGAAAAAAACCCCCACCATAAATGGCCAGTACAGTTGTCAAATTATGTTACAGATAATTCGCCTTAATTATCATTGCTTCAAAACTGAATAACTGAATATTTAACCGACTGAAACCGACAGTCCAAAAGAATATTTTCTACAAATTTTGAAATTATTATGATTCTGCTACAACAGGTATTAAACAGTGTAATATTAACATGACCAGCATGCCATATATATATATTTTAAAAAAAACACGAATAAAAAATGAAAACTGAGTCAGAATGCAAAAAGAGACAGAAATAGCAATCTAGTCTTGGATAATCACTTAACATACAATTCATATTTGAACTGTGAAGGCAATTTTTACAACTGTCTGGCTTTCAGAACTTTCAGAAACATTTTGACTTGTTCTTCGGTGCAGCAAAACATAGGTTAACATTTACTACTACTAAACTGTGATGGTCTGAAGACTTTACACGTTTACTGTGAAGACCTACAAACTGGAAACCAACCTGAGATGTGACAAGAAACTAATTTTCTAAGTCAATATTGCTTTGTGTCAGTCTAATTTTTCGAAGTTTTCACCAGGTAAAAACAAGACCTATACTTATCTAAAACTGATTCCTCTGTTGTTGTTTTTTTTTTTTTATATATACTTTTATTAATTCACTGCTGTTTCGTGTTAGTTATATCAAACTAATCTAATCATTGTACAAATTTATTTTATGGAACAAGCTAAGTACATGACATATATTTATAATTAATAAAAGCTTAATTTTAATTATTATATTCCACAAGTCTAGGTTGTTGTTTTCTTCAAGGTTTATAATAGTAAAATAAAAAAAGTGAGGTAAAACGTTTTCCAAGCACTTATGTTAAATGATAAATTCACACACCAAATAAAAAGAATGCCACATATAGATGAAATAATGTAAAGAAAAAAAAAAAAGAAAAAAAAAGTATGTCCATGACTTAATATGTAAATAAATATAACTGAATTGATCTTTACAGTTTGATACAGGCTGACCATAAAATTACAACAAAGTGTTGTGAGTGAATATTTTTACATAATTACACTTAAATGCAAAACAGATGTGCACCTTTAATTGTGTGGTACAAGAAAAATAACTCTCAGAAAACCCATCTGATAAACAAACGGTTATGTTGAAAATAATTTAACTAAAGATGCAGGACAGTCCAATCAAACTTAACAATACTGGAAAATGCTGTCAAAACAACCACAGAGATAACAAAAAAATAAAAATAAAAAAATAAAAAAGTGAAATTTCTTTTAACATAAAAGCTCACACTGGTGGCATATTTAACTTCAATATTTTTGTTAACTATAAAAAAAAAAAAAAAAAAAAAAAGAAGCCTAATATTTCTTTTTAATGAGAAAACAGATGAAGTTACAAGTTAATGATAGCATTTATAATGATGATAACACAAGTTTTTGAAATATTTTAAAGCACTTCAGAAGAGAGAGAGAGTGAGAGGTTTTCTTGGTCAGTTTCTAAATATGTGGGAGAGAAAAAAAAATTAAAAAAAAAATCATTGTACTGTACATATTTCATATCTTCACTCAGATACTCAAAGTATCGCATGAAAATTATCTGTTGTGACCAAAGCCAATGAAGAAATCATAAAGAACAAGTCATGATTGTAGCTGTTGCTAACTGAACAAAGTGATGATTCGTCTCCTCGCCACCAGCGTGGTTTAGAGTCTGTACAAACAATGATGATGGTGTATGACAATAATCCCAAACATGACATGAACAACAACATTGTTATTATCAGTCTGATTCCGACTTTACGGTAAACGAGGATGAAAAACTTTCACAGGATGCTGAAAACAGAAAAACAAGTTTACTTTCATATGATATCCTCATACCAAAATGCTTAAAAATACAAAAAATGACAATGATTACCTTTGAAATGTAAATTAAAATTTTTATGTAATGCAGGTTGTTAAAAATTCGGAATAAGGGAGAAAAAATATGTTTTAAAGCAGTTTTATTGTTAATGAAATAGAAAATTCTGAATTTTTCTGTTACAAAAATGTAAGGAAAGACTATGTAATTATAAATGCATTAATTTGAGTAAATAATCTATATGTAGCCTATCAAAGTTTTGCTCAAAGTATACATTTGAAAATATATTTGAAGCTAACTGAATGACATAAAATATTAATTAGTTTAGAATTCAATAATGCCAAAATATAAAGTGTTTAGATAATGCATACAAGATTAATCAAATAAAAAAATATTTTAGTTTAGTTATTCATATTTAATTATTTTAATAATTAGAATAAAGAAAAAAACAAACATATAATATTTATTAGAATAAAGAAAAGAAAAAATATTAAGATCATGAAGATCTTCATATGTTTATGTAAAAGCAAGGATTTGTGAAATCATAAGGAAGGAAAAAAAAAATTAAGATAAATTAAAATTAAGTTTGTATGAAAGTTTTATTGTCCAAAAAAAAAAAAAAAAAAAAAAAAAAACATAAACGGAAAACTGTATTTGTATAAGCCGTAACTAATGTAATTTTCACTGCTTGATTAGAGCACAAACAATTTATTTCCTAACACATCGTAAGTCCACAGTGAGAAGTAATAAACAAAGTTGCCTTCAACTCCTGTACTCAGATCATTTTACAACTAAGATGTCAAAAAAAAAAAAAAAAAATATATATATATAAAAAAAGAACGTCAACTTAAAGTCACCAGGAATCACATTGCACGAATTAAAGTAACTTTCTCTCATTTTCGTTTAACTTGTTTTTGTTTTTTGTTTTTTTTTGTTTAAGTTGTTATTTTACATTCAGCTGTTTCAATGTGTAAGAGACAGCATCTGGCCAGTCCGGTGTGTCAAGACTGACCTTCTGTTTCAGGGTCTTGAACACTGCTATCAGATTCTTCACGTCGCACAGCTGGGGTCACGCCTTCAGCCTGCAGGGATATTTTTCTGTGACAAAAAAATTTAAAATAAATAAATAAATAAATAAATAATAATAATAACAAAAAATAAAACCCTCAATAAATGAGTGCTATAACACAATAAATCTAAAGAAATTGTTAATTTAATTGGATGTAATAAACACACATATGCATGTGTGTGTGTTTGAGTGCATGGGTATATCATTCACTATACGATAAAACAATACCTTAAAAAGATCCAGTAAAACTCAATTTCAATTTATAACCTTCACTCCAAGAAACTGTTATTTTAAAACATACAAAACAAAAAAAGAAGATATCAGTCTTAGACATATTTGACTTTCAAGCTAATTTGATTTTTGCCACCTCGTCAGTTACCCAGTGGTTTCAGCTTTCACATTATCTTTTCACTGTCAGAGCCAATGAAGAAAGAAAGAAAAACCCAAAGAAAAACACAACCGAAGTTTGTAAAAAAAAAAAAAACTCACTGTTTTTTCTTTGGTGATTCGCCTTCTGTAGACTCAGCTTTTCTCTTCTCAGAAACTCTTTCTTCTTTTGCAAATTGTTCTTTTTCTTCTGCTAACTTTAACTGCTGTATCCGCCAATCAATTGCACGCAAAATAGTTTCACTATCTTTAGGATTGGACTGGAACACAAATGCAGCTATTATCAGTAATTATTTAACACAATACACCAGTTTCTTTTCAGTAAATAAAATTTCATCTTAACATTTCACACACACTTGAACTCTTCTTCTCATTACAGATAGATAAAACAAGCATTCATTTTCACCACAATTCTTCAAAAACAAACAATATTAAAAAAGCGTTACTGTTCTAAACTACAAATCAGTGTATATCTCAAGTATGTGCTTACTGTTATTAAGAAAACTCTAATTCCATCAGCACCATCCGTTGCCGTGATTCGAACACTCTTCTGACTAGCTCGTTCCACAGTCATCCCAGGCCAGATCTTTGTGTTGAGTATTAGACGAAGACTGCCCTGTGTTCTCATGACTGTAATGTGAAACAAAAACTAATTATAAAACAATCAGTGACTTATATTAGACAAAAAACTGTCCTTTGTCCTTATGACTGTAATTTTTTTTTAAAACAAATATAAAAGAATAAATGACTGTTTCTTTGTTTTATCTACATTAAACAAAGACTGCCTTGTGTTCTCATGACTGTAATTTAAAACAAAATCTAATTTTAAAAGAATCAGTGACTGTCCTTTGTCCTCATGACTGAAATTTAAAATAAAAACCAAATATAAAAGAAATAATGAGTATTCATTTTATATACATTATGCAAAAGCTGCCCTTTGAACTGATGATTGTAATGTAAAATAAAAACTATTTATAACCGGAATAATGTTTCTTGTTTGCATAAACATAAATATACAAAATTAAGGACATAACAATTCCCTTACAGCATCTGGTTTCACTTTTAAAAAATGGTTTTGTTTGTAACTGATGAACAGTTCTGAACTTACTAAGTCTAGAATTGAAAGCTTCTGAGGTGTCATCGGGTGAAGTGTCATTCAATCTGAGAGTTCCCCGACCTTTCTCCACCCACACTTGTTTGTCACCATCAAACAAAAATAATTTACAACACACCTGAAAAATTAAAAAAAAAAAATTATATTTAAATAACATTACATGTTACATCAATCGTATTAGTAGTGCATTTTGAAGAAAACTGAATTTGGAATTTTAAATTTTCTAAAAGATTGTAAATAAAATATTCTCAAATCTACATAATATTTCACAAATAATTCTAAATAAAAAAGTTTCCCCTCTTTGTATGTTTTTAAAATCTTCCAAATGTGGTATATTTATTAACAACATCAAAAGAGTAAATTTTAAATATTTATTGTTAATGGATAAAAATGAGATATTTTTATTTCTTACAAATGTCCAAAATTAATGCAAAAAATCAAATGACATTCAGAATAAATATAACTAATCAAAACAATTTTGCCTTTAAATTAATAATTTCTTAAACCTGGAGAACATTTGATTCCTCCTCTTCCCCAGTGACAATTTCAACTTCTTTCAGATCAGGTTTAATGCCATGTTTTGCCTGGTACTCCCTGGCAGACTCTTCCAGAGTTCTGTTTGTGTTTTCAGCATCTGAAAATAATTCTTAACATTTGTAATATTCAAACATCATTCACAGACAGACAGACAGACACACACACACACACACACACACATGTATATATATATATATATATATATACACACACGTCTAATTTAAAACTCTTAATGATTATGAAAACCAATCCTCAGTCATAAATCCATTTAAAACAATATAATACTCAAATCTCATTCACAAATATACTTTGTCCATTTTGAACAATTCAAAACATCTGTTGTATCCAAACATTATTAACAAAGATACTACATCCTTTTTAAACTATTATTAATTGTAATATTCAAGCATCATTCACAAACAACTCAAAACATTTTTATAATCTCTCTTTTTAAAATTAATTCCATATGTCTCTTGAAAAGTATATAATTATGCAATTCTCTATCATTTCACATATATCTATATATATATATATATATATATATATAACTGTAGGATATTTTAGGATTTGGTGAATAGTGTATTCACTAATAAAAAAATAAAATTGTGCTTCATCTTCAATGATAACTAATCATCAACATATAAAAATTATTTCCCAACCTTTCATTCTTTAAATAAATATCTATGACAATTTATTTTTGAAATAAAAATAAATAAAAATGCTCTATATATGTATAAAATACACAAAACAAAACATGGATTATTGTTCCTGGTCTATAAACAAAATGAACATTTTTGTCATACAAAATACACCTAACAGCTTCATTTGTGTGTTGTTTATAATAACAGTTCACTTTACCTGAAGAGTCCCGGTCATCACCGTCACTATTCTTCTCTGCATCTTCCACTGACGAATGTGATAGAACAACTCGGTCAGTCAAATTTTGACCAAAGGTAAATCCCCTTGCCCCCGCTCCAGTGTCATTACTAGTCAACTGAGTGGCAGCAAAACTCTGAAGAAAAAAAAAAAATAATCCTCAGTCACATTATTATCCTATTCAGTTCACCTTAATTTTATTTTATTTTATTTTATGTGAAATAATTCTTATTTATTAAAATTATTAAAAATGTTATAGGAACTAAAGTCTCATTTTAAAAAAAATATATATTTTGTCTCATAATTGACATTAGTTTAGTGGTAAGTAACTGGTTAAAAAACAAACAAAGAACAGACATATGTAACTATTTTATATGCATACATATATATTCAATTAAGTAATAACAAAATTTTCAGAATGTCTCTATATATGTACATATCTATCTGTATATCTACAACTCTGTGTATCTATGTATGTGTGTGTGTGTGTGTATATATATGTATGCACACATACCCACATATTTTTTATCTATATATATATATATATATATATATATATATATATATATATCTCTATCTATATATTTATTGTTGACATTAACTTTATAAGACAATCATTAGAAAACCTCACACTAACTAGATATATATCTATCTATATATTTATTGTTGACATTAACTTTATAACACAGTCATTAGAAAACCAAACACCTACCGTCACCCGATTTGTCAAACTCTGGCAGAATATATTATCATTATTTGAAGTTGCCCCTTGACATGTAGAATCCACTTGGCTGTAAACAAATTACAATAAATTAAAAATTTAAATGCAAATTTACACAAAATTTAAAATGATATTCACAAAAAATCATACATCAATTAATTCAATCTTTATTTTGTATACATAATGTCCTTTCTCCAGTCAATTTTTATAAACAGTCAGGTTATACTTCATTTTTACACATAGCAATGATTTTTGTATACAAATGGCAAAGCTCTGCTCTGAAAAATATATGATATATATGATGTGCACCTTAATTTAACATTTGCTTTCAATATGAATGCTACATGTTTATGATAAACTATGTCTTTGTGTGTGTATGAAAGAGAGGTAGAAAGAAAGAGACAGAGTGAGTGAGAGAAAGAGAGAGGAGGAAACAAACCTGCTGTATCCATTGGCTACGACTTTGTCTGTTCGAGGTGAAGCTTCAGCTAATCTGGTCAGTCTGTTGCCGTCTGAATGAATGGACGAGCTCACTTCTCCTATTTCTTCTGTACTCGAAGCATTCGATGCAGCCTCGCCATTAGTTTCATTCTTACTTACTGATTGTTCAGTAGAGTTGTTGACTTTGTCACAAAATAACACAGCAAATCAATAAAAGCACAGTGGTTAAGAACATCATATTAAAAAAAATAAAACATGGTGGTTAAGAATTTAACATATTTAAATAGTATATTTTTTATACAGTTAAAATTTATATAATAGCTCATTATAAAAATATTTGTATACACAGTTATAATCTACATACAGCTCAACATAAAAATATTTTCATGCTAATAATAATATATATTAACAAAATCATGTGTTTAAATAAAGTGGTTATGAAAATCATATATTTAAATAAGATATTTTTTACGACATTAAACTAATCGTGCAGCTTAATTAAGAACTTGTGAAGAATTTAAGTGAATGCAATATTTATGTTGTTATAAATGTAAGTCAAAGGTAATGTTTAAAATAATATTTACCTTGTTCTGAAAGGTGGCGGGGTCAGGAAGTGTTGCAGGTCGAAGTATTGATGGAGCAGCACCAGATGCTGAGCTTGCTTCTGAGGAATAAAGAAAAAAAGAATACTGTAACACAAGATTACAAATACATGCATATGAAAAAGTGGTGCTGAAATGTTAAAAAAATACCATAAATAATAAACGAAAATAAATAAAATAATAAAATGTACGATTAACATCTAATGTTCTATTGGTAACAAATAAAAATATTATTATACTTTTTATTGTTTAAATGAAAGATTCTTTGTGATACTTTTAAATTCAAGGATGAACAAAAAAGAACAAATAATAACCAAAAAATAAAAATAACATTCTGGGCCAAGGTAGGACCCAATTTCAACAGAACAATAAATGATAATAAACAAATTTAGCAACTAATTCTCCCAAATGATTTTTGGTTAATTATATTATCTGTGGCTGTTTTTAATATTTGTATTTTATATCTGTTAACATCTTCAAAGATTTTAGCACTAATAAAATTAAATCTCCATAATTTATTCTAATTTATAAAAAAGAAAAGTTCAAACAGTACCATTTTTTTTCAAAGCCTCCACTTGATCAGCTAATCTTGATGGGCGAAATAAAAATTTCACTTTTCCATCATCTTTTCCACCTTTAGAATCAAAGAAGTTTATCAGTAAATTAAAACACTTGAACATAATTATACTCTGAACCAAAAATAAATTTTTGAAATTAAACTATTTAAATTTGTTAATTTCAAGATAGATCAATCATATTGGCAGCCATTCATAAATTATTACAATTGTGTAACAGACTGGAAGTGTTTTGACCAAAAACAGAAAGAGTGAATGCATGAAGTAGAGATTTTATTTAATTTATAGTGTAGAAAAAATATAAACATTTAACAGAAATTATTACAAAATTGTTACTTTGAATACAAACATCTAATTCTTTTCTCTATATTCAAAGCAATAACAAAAAACTTTTATATGCAATTTCCAAACATAAATATATCTGAATAAAACCGTAACATATCTCATTAAAAAAAAATTTTTAAAGTAATACCAAAGGTTTACTGTTATTAGTTGATGTTTTAATTGAAGTACTGCCACTCAGCTAATCACAATACCAGTAACTATAATTGTAAGATAACAGCAGAGTACTTACTACAGTGGTCAGAATCGGGATCACTCTGTGATGACACGCGACTGTCTGGCTGTTGTGATAAAAAGGGATTGGCAGAAAATCTGCTGGGTGCTATCAATCCAGAACCTGAAATTAATATACAAAAATAAAAATTAATAAACTTTACTGAAGTATAAAAATGAATTTCCATGGAACTCCCCTTTAAATTTAAAGTAAAACTTTTAGAAAAATAATTACAAAATTAAAGAAATTTTCTATACATACTTATTCATTTTCCAGAAGAAAGTTATTTAATTCTAGTTAATGCATTTGAAAGTATGTTAAAAAAAACTCTGGTTATTATATACATACACGTATTATATACTGACCATGGTTTTTTTTATGTATTTTGTATATAAATTAACAAACCTTCAGAAACTTGAGGATGCTGGTTTGCTGTAGACACAACATCATTTTTTAATGTTGGCTGAAGACCAAATGGATTACTAGAAAAAGTACCTGTGAAACAAGAAACAAAGAGATTATTAAACACAAAGTATTAAACGTATTTTAAAAATTACAACCTAGAAGTTGGGTAATTAATAACTGTTATTCTAAAACAATATGCAAATGTTTGTAGTAAACTGATGTAAAAAGACATAAGGAAAAACAAAAAAAACAAACAAAAAAAACAGCAATAAAATACATTTTTATAATAAAATTAATTACAAAGAGAAAAATAGAGCATTTAGTAATCAGAGTATTATTTATTAAACGTTTTCTGAATTTTGATATTATTTATATGTCACCTCAAACAATTTTCAGACATTGAAAAGGTTTACAACATAACTTTTATTTTATTTCTCAATCACTTACAAATTACCCAACTACAAACCTGAATTACTTCCTGTACCACCAAAAGCTGAAAAAAGACAAATTTTCTTTGTTTTTTCAATCTAAGGCAATTTACTTTTGAAATAAATGAATGAAATTCTACATATGCATAAAATACATAAAACAAAACATGGATTTCTCCTGCTTTATAAATAAGACATTTTTTGGCAATATTTAAAGTTAAAAGTTCAGATACTGATACTTTAAAGATTTAACTATAATTTGTCTTCATTATCAGCTGATGTCCTAACTTAACAATAACAAAAACAACTTAAAAAATGAAATGCCTATAAATTTTGTGACAAAATACAATCATCTAAATGTTCAGTTATCCAAATATACATTGTGAAATATACATATAAATGATATATTAACATTTGAAAAAGTGTATTATTATTTGATAAACCATATAAACAAATTTATTTATATTCCTCAGCTTTTCAATATACCCTATCAATATTTTAACAGTGAAAACTTTTTTTGATTGTCTTCTTTCACTTTGATTCATCTCATTTTCTTTGCTAACTAATGTTTTTTTACATCTCTTAAGTAAACCCATACTAAATTACACGAAACTCAGGTGATCAACCAGTAACAGATTAATTAACAACCTAACTATCTTTAGTGCAAGCAGGTACAAATGTACTTTTAAAGACTGAAATTAACTTCAATGGATTTCATTTCAATTTCACAAAATGCTGTATTCATTATACTTCTACAAACAAATAAACTGACCAATAGCTTCCATTTGTTTTTTTTTTAATAAGTGGTAGACAGTAAACCAAATCTTTGTAGTCAACAGATCAAAGAAAATAGTTTTGGTTCAGTCAAACAGCCTAGCTATTTTGTTTGTCAGAAAAGACAACTTATAAATAAGCTTCAAGCATAATATTATTAAAAAAGCATGTTATCCCTCAACCTATGCATTAGATATATTTAGCTTTTTTCTCAGCTGACAAACTAACTTTACTCTGAATCATTAATTACTTTAATTTATATTTTTCTGATAATTTTCTTGCTTAAAATTATATAGAGAGGATTATAAGTTAAATGAAATAAATAATCTTACAACTTTAATTATATTAAAATATATCAGGATATCTACCATTTTTTTTAACTAAAAAAAATCTTTTAAAGATTTTAAATACAGAAGATTAGCGTTCTTCAAACTTTTATTCAAAAATTTCTTTAGAAATGACTTTCATTTAAGAAATAGAAAAGAGTAAAAACATATTTAACTGCAAACATTTTATTTTACCTGTGAATCCTGGACGCAACTGAGATCCCAGTTTGGATGGCTGAATAACAGAATTTTCATTTCTCTGTTGATTGTCTGAACTTGTGGAAGATGGGGAAGTACCAGTAGAAACAGTGGAATTTAAAGCTGAAGTTTGCTGGTCTATAAAGAGTAATGATTATTGCTAGTAACTAGGTGTTTTTTTCAATCTACTTTTTATAAAGAATGTGACTTTACATCACATAATTTATTAAATTTGATATTCAATTTATGAAAATGTATGGTTTAATATGAATATATAAATTATATAGTTAATAATATCCACTTCTTTTCTATAAATGTTTGATACTTTCTACAGGATCACATCTTAAGACCTTATTTTTAATTCAAATACAGAAATTTCTAGTGAAAAGTAAAAAATATTTTGGTTTCCTATAAACTTTAGCAGTATTTGGTCATACTTATCTATTTACAGAACTAAGATTATTTACATTTCAAATTGTTTGGGTGTTATCCAAATACTTGTTTAAAAATACATTAAAAAGTATTTAATATTAACTGCAGAAATTCTTTAAATACTTAATTATTTTCACAGCACTAAACAGTTTAAAAGAAAAATATGTACCTGTGGCAGCTTGGGTATCTTCTGATGTCGTGGATACCTAATAAATTTAAAATGTAAATATTTATGTAATAGAAAATATTTACACACAGTATAATACATTAAACAGGAAATAAACATGTCTTTAGATAATCATAATTATAGCATGTTTTTGAATACTGTACAAAACATTTGTTATAGTAGAAATTGTTTTCATTTAGCAAAAAGAATGTTATGCAAGATGATTTGTTTTAATAACACAAATAAGGTGTTTATTATTATTACTTATAGCAATTCATTTTACTTCACATTAAACCAACAACAAACCTTTGAAGAATTATTAACACATCCATCATCATTTTCTTCATCACGATTTGTAGAAGAATCTGCAACAAAAAGAAGAATTAAAGTTTTCAAAATGAGGAAGAGAGAATAATGATTTTCAATACTATTCATTGTAATTATTCTGTGTAATTATTTAAAAATTAATTGTGCTTCAACATAGCAAACTCCCAATTAAACTTTTTTACATGCCCATGTACATATTTATATATCTTTGTTGTAAAACCATAATATTAAAAATATGTAAACATGTTTACAATATCTATTCAAAACCAATGTACAACTCTCTCTAGCTATGTGATATTTACATTACAAGTACACACATGAAATGTAATTTATAAGTTTACATAATGAACACAAACATTAAAAATGAAATTAGTTTTCTTTAGTAATTTAAATTTACTTTTGCATATTCATTTTTGACTGCAAAGTAACTACATAGATTAAAACTGAGAAAAATTTATGAATATCCAATTGATTAATGCTTAAAATTTATTCTAAAAATAATTTAGAATAATATGCTTTTCTTTTGTTTGCATAATTACAGCTAGTTCAAAGTAGTAAAATTTGCATAATTCTGTAAAAATGCAACAGATCTCAATCATACACCCAGAAAATTCATTATGTGAATAATAATGAAAAAAAAAAAAAAAAAAAAAAAAAAAAAAAAAAAAAAAAAAAAAAAAAATCATTATTATAAATTAGTTAATGTCCCATACTAAAATGGAGGAATCAAATCCAAAAACATTAGAAGGTGTGTCTATTTCAACCAAATACATTACAATCCATAATATTTTTAGAAAATAATTTTTATTCATTATCAAGGTATCTTATTTTTCATCAATTCTTTATGAATTATACCATTTTCATGGTTTCTTGTTTCACTTTCGAAAACAAGTAATCAAAATATTCCTTGATGTTTAAAATACCAGTTTTATGTTTATGTGAGTTACACGTATTGTTTCAGATTGTACTGACGAACGTATTAAAACAGGCAAATATTGTTATTTATGCGAAAACTTGTTTTTTGTTGTGGTGTTTTTTAATATTTTGTTTACGCCGATGACAACTTTTCCTTTAAATTAATGTCGTTTCATGGCTCTCAACCCTGCTAAGTAAATCAAACAAATTAAAGAAAAGCACAGATTCAATCGTGAAATGTAAATACATCATAAAAAGTACACTTTATAACTTCGAGAACACTTACCAGCACCAGAATCCGCCATCTTGCCTGTTATGTTTGTAAAATCACGTGACGAACGGCGCGTCAAAAATATTCTGTAGGCCAGCCACAGAAATTGCAGGTGGCGCTGCGCTTTAAACGGGTTAAGTTCCATCAATTATTGTTATATATATCAAAATTTAAGTGAAGAGCCCAAGTAATATGATGATATCATAAATACCATTAAACTAATTATAATTTCACATTAACATGATAATCTGTAACATGACACTTTTTAACATGTATTATTTATTATTTATTTATTTTTGAACTTTTCAATAATTTTACACACAAGGAATCTCACTAAAATTAATGAGTTACAGAATCGCTTAATCGAGTAACAGTTGATATTATTTCGAGTTGATAATGACGTGGTCCTTAAATGCAATTACATTTTTTGCTCTTATCATTTATTATTTATTTATTTATTATTTTATTTTATTTTATTTAAATATACACAGGTTATATAACACTTCGCATATGTATATAATATTAATTACAACTTAGAATTGGATTGGGTGGTTCTGTATAGAAATATTTGTGTATCTGCTACATTTCAAATCATCTGTGATAAAGTATGTATGCTATATTAGTTATATGAATTACTGAGAATTTTTAATGGCAAGACACTTCACAAAAAAACGGACAGAGGAATAATTTTTTTTATTATTAGAATGTTTAAGCAAAATTTATAGCATCATATAAACACATCTGCATGGTAGCTGATATGACTGTACAAATAATACAATATAATATAACTAAAATTGGTAAGAGATTAGTTTTAAAAATATATATCAATGATTATAGTAAGTTAAATTCTGTTGGAACAGCATTCACTCAGTGTTGTTTATTCATTTTATTTAATTTTTAAAAATTTTAAATTATTATTATTGTTTTTGTCTTTTATTGTTTCGGTTGTTTATATATATTTGGTACAGTACTGTATAATAATAATAATAAGAAGAAGAAGAAGAAGAAGAACAAGAACAATAGTAGTAGTAGTAATGACAGTAATATTTAATGCATTACATAACGGGAAAATCAGAATTCTGCCATGATTCATAATATCTGATGTGCAGCACATACTGAAGCTTTTCAAATGTTCATAAAATGTGCTATTACACCTTAATCGGTTGTTTTCAGAAACAACAGATGATGTATCAATCATGACCGGTATTCATGGTATGTACAAAAAATAAAAAAAATAAAAGATAGAGAGCGAAAAAAGGACCGGAACCAGTCTATACTTTATTCTCTTTCCGGATTTCGTTTGTGCTTCGTATTTATTTTGCTTTGTGAATGAATAGGTGCGATATTTGAATTTTGAAAAGAATCAGACAGTGATGGAAAAACCAAAGAGAAATGCTGTTTCGTTTGGTTTTACGAAGAAAGTTGAAACAAAGAAACTTGAAAAATCTGCAGTAGACGAAACCAGTAACATTCTGAATGGCGATACGGAACAAACAGATTTTGTGACGTCTTTGGAGGGTAAGAAAATAAAAAGTACAATCCCAAAACAGGAAGGTAAAAAACATTTTATTATCCCATTGATAAAAGAAAACAGATGGAGATATGACTTAAATGGGAAAAAAGGTGATGATGATCTAGAGAGTAAAGCTGTTAGAGAAATCTTAGAAACCACAGCACATCAAAATCAGGAGTGGGAAGATCGTGATAAGCCTGATCCAAATTTGAGTGTTCCTCTGTTAATGAAGAATAAAGTGCCAGATGGCTTCGAAACGGATGACAAATTAAATGTATCGTTACGACCAGATGAACCCGAGGAAGTAAACTATGAATCAATACCAATAGAACAGTTTGGTTTTGCAATGTTAAGGGGAATGGGTTGGAAAGATGGAGAAGGACTTGGGAAAGACAAAAATATTGTTGATCCAGTTCATGCAGTTCTAAGACCTAAAGGTTTAGGATTAGGAGCTGACAAAAGACAACATGCTCAAAATGAAGTTAATGGTCAAGACAATAATGGTGAAGAATCTTTAACATACAAGAAGGGTGCATTTTGTGTTTTAACCAAAGGACCTCAGAAAGATTTATATGGTACAATTGTAGGAATTGATGAAGATAATGCCAGAGTGGTTGTTAAGCTTACTTTAAGTGGGCAGACTGCAACACTGTCTCAGTATGGAATACAACTAGTTGGACAAAAGGAATATGAAAAGTATTCAAAATATTTAAATAAGTCAAAGGTTGACAAATATAAAAAAGAAAATGAAAATAATGTGTCAGGTCACAAAAGTAAATATTGTGATGAAAGAGAATGTGTGAAAGAAAATTCGAATGAGGACACTCATCGAGGAAAAGGAAATTCAAATCATGAGGAAAGGAATTCACATAGTCATGGTTCAAAACATGACAGGCACAAGTCAAAACATTCCAAAAAGTCAAAACATCACCACTATCATGACTATGATGATGGTGGTAATAAATCTAAACATTCGAGACACAAGGCTGAATCAGATTCAGAAAGGAAAAGAAGACACGGAAAAGACTATAAAACATCAGATGACTCTGATTTAGAAAGAAAGAGAAAACATGGGAAAGATTACAAGACATCAGATGAAGCCATTTCAGACAGTGATATAGGCACGAAGAGCAGGAAGACTGACGGTGGAAGCAGTGACCATCACAGACCATCAACAAACAAAGAGGATGGCAGCACAAAAACTACAGACAAGAGACTTCAGAAATGAGATTTGGGTGTGTCCAAATATGAAAGTCAGGATTATAGACAGAAATTTTAAAAGTGGCAAGTATTTCAGATCAAAAGTAGTTGTTGTTGATGTTCTCAGCAAAGACTGTTGTGTATGTAAGACGGATGATGGACAGATTCTGGAAAATTTGTCTCAAGACTGCATGGAAACTGTCATACCAAGAGATTCTGGTGACCACAAAGCTGTTGTAATGTTAACTGCTACTTCAGACAAAGGACGAATTGGAGAAATCATCAGTCGAAACAAAGTGAAAAACTGAGCTTGTTGTTAGACTGTTTAGTTCTGGCTATAATGATGAAAACATTGTTAGACTTGATAATTATGACTATGCTTGTGAATATACTGGAGCACTAGAATAATATCTTTAGTTAATAAATGATGTAAGGTTGTTTTATTATATGTATGACCTACTATTGTTGTGCATAAGGCCACACTTTCTGAATTATTTTAATATAAAGATTTTTATAAACTTAGTAGAATACCTCTTTAGGTAAAATAAATGATGTAAATAGATTAACATTTTTATGTTTTTTCATTTAAATTCAGATATTTCTATTTCTGTTCTCCTTTATTTTATTAATAAAATTAATATTATTAAAAGAAACAAAAGATAATTTTTTGTCAGGGAGTATAAATGTAACATGTTGTGCTCTTTCCAATCAGTTATTTTGTATGTTAATAAATTCCTAATTGCATATTTAATACATTCCTTATTAGAATCTGTGAAACATTTCATATATATTCATATTTCCTGCAAATAATTTGTAAATTTATTTATTATTATTTTTTCTTGGTCTTCAGAAAATACCTGCAGTAGTTTTCCATTATTATTTTATTATTTTAATTATTATTATTATTATTATTATTATTATTATTATTATTATTATTATTATTATTTAAAATTATTATTATTATTATTATTATTATTATTATTATTATTATTATTATTTAAAATTATTTAATTATTTATGTTATATACTTAGGAAAGCAATTAACACAACCAGTAATAATTAGTTATATGCAAGGGAAATAACTCAGAGAATAGCCTAAAAATGATTGTGCATCATATCTCAAGCTAGTGATGTAACTCTAGATTTCCAGCTCAGACTAAGTTATTATACTGATTATCCACAGATTACTGCTACTATTATTATTTCCCATGGAACTTGGACCAAAGCAACTGTTCCATGTCAATGATAGCAACATTGGTCGAAGAAATATTTAAACATTTATTCAATAAAAATAAAAATAATAGTAATAAAAAAAATAATAAAAAAAAAAAAAAAAAAAAAAATCTATATATACTCTTTTTAAAATCTGTACTGTGGTTGAAGCTTTTTGTTATTTTATTTTATTTTATTTACTGTTATTATTTTAAAATTATTATTATTATTAAAAAATAATGATTTGTTGTTTTCCATATCGTTTTCTTAAAACGACATTAACAACAACAAACAAAACATCTCCGTTAAATGCTGAGTAGAGTTAAATGAATAATAAAAATATTTAGAGTTAAAAAATAATTTATGTGCCATATAAATAATTCTGCCGATTTGTTTACCCATTAAATATTTCCGGAGTTTTCACAAGAAAATCTGACACGTTTATCGATTACGATACAGCCTATTCAGTACACGTTAATAATGCGTAGGATCACGTGACCGCTTAAGTCAAGATTAACTAAATATAATATGAACCTCGAATGTTTTGTAAGTTACCTGAAATACCTTCAGAGAGAAGTTTAATCGTAAGTTATACACAGTAACGGAATAATGCTCCATTTGTTTTTGTGTAAGTTAATTTTTTTGTTTTAACACATATGTTATGCTTCATATGATTAAAATATCTAAACCTATAAATACGAGCATAGAAAATATAATATTTTAAAACGATCTTTATATTATTAATATTATTTAAATAATCTCTTTTCTTTTATTTTAATCAAATTTTCATTGAATTTTCTTCCTGGTAAGAATTATACAGGAAGTACCTAAATCGATCAATGCTGATGAAATTTTATGAATAAATATATAATAGGTAACACTGTAAGTGTAATGTTGTATAGACATACAAAATATTCTTCTGTTCCGACCGCATATCATTTTCAACGTATTTGGGCCATGGCCCTTTTACGAGCTCTTCTCAGGTTTCAGGACCTCATGTCAAATAAGGGTTCAAGAACAGGTATAATATCCCCTTTTCAAATTTTGCATTGTGTTACCCACGTCGAACTGATCCAAGGCCCCGTCGAGAATGACAGTCCTAGACTAACAAAACAAAAACAAACAAACAAAAAATCTAGTAGGAAATATAAAAATATATCGGTGACAACCATAGTCAAGTATAGATATAAGTGCAGAGAAAATATTTTCCCATTTATTTATTTATTTATTTTCTTCTATTTCTATTTATTATTTTTTTTTTCTCTCTCTCTCTAGGAACCTTCATACAAATTGAGAGCTTTGCCTTATACGACATGACACTGAACATTGTGAGGTCCTTTCCTTAGGTACCGTGTATTAAAATATATGATCAGTGCATCGTTTTAATAAAACATTCTTTCTTGCCTCCATTGTTATCTTGCTGATATAATTATACATTTAGGAGTCATTTGAATACCATGCGCTGAACTACAAAACTACTGCCTACTTTTTTGTAATTTAATAATATATTTTAATATAATTGTATGTTACAGTTTTGTGTTAATACAATTTATCATTTATTTACAGTGTCTGAAAGTGTCTAACAGCAATGTGAGATTTTCAAGTCGAAATAAATCATGGATGAAAAATGTGATGCTGAAGTAAAAGTTTTTATTTTAAAAATATATTTATTATTGCAAGAAATCTCTCTCTCTCTCTCTCTCTCTCTCTCTCTCTCTCTCTCTCTCTCTCTCTCTCTCTCTCTCTCTCTCTCTCTCTCTCTCTCCTTCTTCTCTTCTTGGGTTGGGGGTTTGTACTTTGAACAAGAAAAAAGTTTGCTGCATTTCTGTAACTAGTTATGAATGTTAATTGTCCCTGTGTATCAAAATTGTTTTTATTACTTATATTTTAGTATATTAGTTAAACGGTCGCATATTAAACATTTGTGTCAGGTCCTCTTTTTATTGTAACCAACTGAATCAAAAATAGTTATAGAATAATTTTATAATTTCAGCCTGATGAAATATTAAATAAATCAGGGCCAGACTTCGGTTCAGAATTAGCAACAAACGACGAGAGTCTTTTCAGTTTATCTTGTCTAGGAACCATGCCGTCCGAAGCAGAATTTAACGGAAGTGACGACATCACAAGTCAGGTAATGGCTATCAACAAACGGCTGAAACAACAAATCGAGGCTCTTCGTCTACGTCTGGAAGTTGATCACAAACACCATGACCAGCAATGTCAAGCCTTGGTTTCAGAAAGCAACGATAAACTATGTGCGAAACTTCACCACATATCTGACTTGCAGACGAAGTTGGAGGGAAAAGAACAAATTCTCGACGACTTGGAAGGCGAAAACGAAACAAAAACTGGTGAAATTAAAGTTCTACAGCAACAGATCGAAGAATTAAGGAAAGACGTTCAGATAGCTTCAGCGTACACTGATCAGCTTCAAACGGGTGTGTCGCTTTTACAGTCTGACAGGGGAAAACTTAAAACGGGTTCTGCTTACAAAGAAAAAGATGAAGCGATACGGAGTCTTCAGATTGAAGTTGAAAGCCTGAAGCAGAACCTAGTCAAACTTGACAACCAACTAGCTAAAACCAAGGAACTTATTGCCCAACAAGGAGTTAGGCTGAGATTGTTCGAAAACAATAAAGTAAATCTGGAGTTAAAATTTAAAGATGATCTGAAAAGGCTCACCAGTACAGTAAGACTTGAGATTGAAAAGCTACGTGACGTCATGAGAATTCAGTGGGTGGGGATGAAAGCCCTGCGAGAACAGAATGAAACCATGCGCAGTGACATCAAAGAAATCCGTGAACTTGTAGTTGCCAGTCAGTCCAACGTCGCCAGATCGGTTCTTCCAAAAGGTACGTCATTTCCGAAACCGACTGTTTCAAAATCGACCTTCTTACTAAAGAAAGACACTAAGCGCGGACAGCAAGTGAATAAGAAGTTTCACTAGACATTTAAAAAACAAACAAACAAAAACAAAAAAAAAAATACAGTGAAGGAAAATGGATGTGGGAGAAAATGAAAAAAGAAAGAAAAGAAAGATACAGAAGTAAACAAGAACTTTCAAATATTTTGTGAATAATGTATTAATTTGTACATAATAATATTTATATATTTGTTTATTCACGTTTTGCTCTTTCTTCGTGTTTTACAATATTTATTTTATGAAAATAATATTTTTGTTAATTTAAATTCGATCCAAATGTTAATCTTTAGTTATAAATCAAAAGTGTGATTAAAAATAAATAAGTAAATAAATAAATAAATCGTCTAAAGTAATGTTACTAATTGCAAAACAAAAAGTATATACATACATACATATACGTTAAAAACTCTTCCAAAACAAAACAAAGAAAAAAAAAAAAAAAATCACGAAATCTCCCACAAAAACCACAAATAAACAAACACAATAATATCGTACATAATAAAACTGTAAACGAAATACAAGACCGGGAAAACAAACAAAATAATGCTTGACTTTATAAGATTCCATTAAAAAACAAATTCTGTTCCTGATGTTAGAAATTTTAAACAAACATCTCATATGCTACACAGCCTAACTTAACCGTATGTCTGGAAGACGTAACGTAAATCTTATAAATCATATTAACACAGTTAAACGAGATATCTTTATAAGAATAGTATGTACATGTTTAAATCCTCTGTTTGATTGATTTCACTAATCTCACACTTGTGCGTATCTCGGTGGTTGTGGTTTTATCGCTCTAACAGCATTAATCGAACTGTCAGTCGAAGGCTTATTTCATGTGAAAACACACACTGCACAGATAACTTGATATAATCACATGTGGGGTATTACTCTGTCAGATTACGTATTCAGGTCGGCGAAACAACGTACAGGTAAATCGTGTTTAATATATACGATATTATAAGCTCGAAATATCAAAACAAAAATACGGAATGAATTAGAATTGTTAATTATATGACTTATAGAAATTTATTATTTTCAATTACTTTTCTTATTATCTGTTTCGGTTGTTTCCTACTTCAGCTAAGTGATCTAGTGAAATATATGATTTATTTCCCCTTTCAGTGGGAAAGAACATATGAAAGACTGCATATTACTAACACATAAGAATAGCACACGGATCTTGTTTCATTTATTATTACATTTTTTTGTTTAAAATCATAATAACCGTAAATATTTAAAAGCACATCACAAATTCTAATGAACCTTTTAAAAATCTGAAACAAAATGTAGCAAAACAATAAGATTTTATTTCAGTTTTTAAACAATTTTTTTAAAATATAATTGACTGAGCTGTAGTGGCATATCGAGGGAGATTATCAGGGATATTATTGCTGCCAGCAAAGAAACCATTATACCAAATAACTTAGATACGTTGCTGATAAGACTTTCTTGAATATTTCCACCTTTATAAATAGTTTCTCGATTTTCTCGTATCTCCTGCAAACATTTAAGGAAGAAGCGCAGATATGAAAGAATATGGATTCCCAAAAAGGCAAAAAAAAAAAAAAAAAAAAAACCCCAAACCCCAAACATTTTTAGTAAATAGATTAGCCCCAATAGTCTAATGAATATTTAACAGGAACATCTCACACATTTTATATTGTTGGTGTTAAATTGTTCCGAAGGTTTTTGCAGTTATGATGGAAAAGAGTAAACTATTAATAATAATAATACTATTAAGAAGAAGAAGACAGACTCACAACAACAATGAATGAAGATGATAACAAGAACAAGAAAAATGAGAATAACATAAATTAACAAAACAAACGCAAATGTAAAAAAAAAAAAAAAAAAATAATTAAAATCTTCATGTATACATGTATATATTGAGGAGACTAAATATCAGCTTACAATTTATTGACTAGTTCTGTGACCCTTCGACTGCATAGATTACAAATCAATTGTAAAGTTATTACATAAGCGTTTTTTCGGGACCTGCGTTTATTATGCCTTGCTTGCTACGCATTCTTGTTCACAAATAAATATGAGCAGGAACTAAATCGTGTATGCTATACCCTTTGTCATTTCTTCTGCAGCATAAATCGTCTTCATTTAAATGTTTAGTATTAACCCAGTGACTGACATGTCGAAGCAAGTTTATTATATTTCACTTTAGTAAGTATAATCTATTAGTTTAATACTAATACTGATACTAATACTACTACTAATAATACTACTAATAATAACAGCAACAACAATAACAATATCAAAAAAGGAATAATAATTTAAAAAAGACAACTATTGTAGAGGTATTTTGTTATTGTTATGTCGCCATAACGTAAAAAATAAAAGGGGATTTTTATGTTGTTTTGGGGTTAACAATGAGTAACCAACGCGTGGCTAAAATCTGATTAACAGACCGCATAGCGTAACGTATCAAAGTTCTAGAGTCACTGTTACAGATACAGGATTAACTTCAGATAACACTTTGCGAGTCTCCTTTTTACATAGAGACACCACTAGCTGAATGTAAAAGAATATGGTGATCAGATAAAAAAAAAAATATATATGTGAGTATATCTTTTATTTATTCAGTTATGTATCTGTATGTAAGTAAGTATATTGGTTGACAGACAGATAGATAGATAAATAGGTAGCCAGATTGGTAATTAGACATAAATACAGATAGGTAGATATTTATTTAGATAGATGGATAGATAGGTATGTACAAATATATGTGTGTGTGTGTGTGTGTGTTTTCATATATATAGATACATCGGCAAATAAGTATGACAGTGTTTTGGTTTATATATAAATGTATGTAGGTTTATATTATTCATAAGATACCTATAAATGTATTTTAAATATTTACTAAGTTAGTAACATGCATACATTCATATAAACCAACATCTCGTGAATATTTGCCATATATAATTCTCAAATAATTATTTGAACCTCTACTGTTTGTTTATTGTTGATTCGGTTTTCTGGGTGTGTTTTTTTTTTTAAATTTTGACTGAAATTGGTTTTATTTATTTATTTATTTATTTATTTATTTATTAAAATTTCAAATATCGTCAAACGAACAGAAATATAAACTCAAATCTTCAACACTTTATTTATCCACTGTGTTTTTCTGTCGCTTCACTTCTGGAACTTTGCTGATACCATTGTATCGGCAAAACCGATAGTATGTGAAGGCAGTAATTTATCACGAAGTAGCGAAACTTTCTATACAGCGACCATGAGTGAATGCCAAGCGAGCAGGGATTTTCTACAGGTTCGTTGCTCAGTGTGTTATTATACGGTTACGTATTGGCAAATGTCCAGCTAGACTCTAATCCAACAACAGAATTTGTTGATCGTCTTAACACACCATTCGACTGCATAGCGTGTTGCCGTTTTAATACGACAAGTGGGCATGCGTTTTTAAAAGAAACATTAATATGTTTTTTGAGTTCATCATTTTCACGAGTATAATATCAGTTGTGTGTACGTACGTGTACAGTACAGGTTCAGAGAGGGATATGGGACTTCGATTCGTTTTCAATGGACTGAAATATTAAGGTAGGAACAGTTTTTACGAATAACTAGCCTGAAGCGTATACTTTTAAGATACTGTCAGCACTCTGATTTGTTTCCTAGGAAGGTAAAAATATTAAGGAAGGAATACGTAATGTGATATAGGTAGCCATAATTTATTTTGGATTTTCAAACACAGCAACTTGTCTACAGTGTTTAAATAAATATACGTAAGGCAGTGAATAAAGCAGTGTTTTATGGCAAAATGTCAAAGGAGTTTGTAACTAACAATAACTGGAAACTCTTTTTCCTTTTTTGTTTATTTATTTACTTTTTTTTTTTTTTTTTATTTATTTTTTTATTTATTTATTTATTTTTTTATTGTTTTGGCTGCCATGTAATGAAAAGAAATAATTTAAATAGCCTCTACAATAAATTACGTTTGAAGAACGAAACATCGATAGGTATTTCTGATAATCTATTCCTAATAATGTTTATATCAGATCCAATAAAATAAGTTTGATATGATTATATTTGTATGTATGCATATGCATGTGTGTGTGTGTGTGTGTGTGTGTGTGTGTGTGTGTGTGTGTGTGTGTGTGTGTGTGTGTGTGTGTGTGTGTGTGCTATGTACATAAGCGTATGTCTATGCATGTAAGCTTGTATAACTGTTGTTATTTTTCGGAAATTTCGATTCACGATTTCCACTACAGTTTTATTTGATTACTACCTACATAAACAGACAAGTTTTAAAGTTTAACTTATGTATTAGATTTCTAATAAGCTACACACGCACACACAAACAGTGACATCAAATGACAGTTAAATTTTCTTTTCTTTTCACATTTATTTTTATCATTATTATTATCATTTTTAAAATTGCAATAAAATTGTAAATATATCTATCATCTATATACTATTTCTATCAATATCTATACTGATGAAAGAAATGATTGTTTTTTTTTCTTATTTTCGGATACTGAAGCGCTTTTATCAGATGCAATGTATCATGCCAGATCAATGATGAAGGTGAGACCTTTTGTTATATAATTCAGGGGTGGAACCAGAATTTGCTAAAATAAAGGGGGTCCACCATTGTGGTGAATATAGCTCTGAATGTTATCACAAAAGAAAAACATGGTAGTTGTTGCTTTGTGCTTTATGCTGTCTCTAAATCCGCGTTCAGAAAATAGTAATTTGACAGATGAAACGTTAGTGATACGATCGCGTTATGTATTAGCAATCGGTTGTATGTAATAATAAAGTTAACAAGTGTGTCACTGTAGGCAATAATGTATTTGCAGCATTAATGAAAACCAGTATTAATGTAAATTATGTAGATAGTAATTAAATACATCTACACAGAAATCGAAAAATTCACTAATAACAACAGCAACATCAGATCATTATCACAAACACACACACACACACACACACACTATATTCGTTTTAGTCTGCAATGCCTACGTTTGTATGTACGTGTGTATGTGTACGTGCGAGTGTGTGTGTGAGCATGTATGTGTGTTAGTATTTTGCACGTCTGTAGTTAGTTGTGAATGTATGTAGATGCACTGTGCATGTTTATGAGCGAAAACGTTAATTATAATTTATAATTATAAGAAGAATTCATGTTTTAATTAACAAACACATACACATATATATGCATGTATGTATGTTTGTATACAAACACGTGCACATACAGACATACACACACACACACACACATGAAAGAATAAAAACCTAATCATTTTCATTTTATCTTTTCACTTCAGTCCAACACTCTCACAATAGAAGGGACGGGCATTAACCCTCGAAACGATGGAGTTCAAGAACCAAATAAACATGTGACTTTGGATTCGTCAGACTCCACACCTTCGTCAGACTCCACGCATTCAGACGAGTCAAAAAGTGGTTTTTCTGGAGAGACTTACAACATGGTCCAGAGTGTCATCTCCATGAACAAAAGTTTAGAAGCTCAAATTGATGCTCTGCGTTTACGTTTGGACATTGAAGATAAACACCACATGTCTGAAAAAGAGAGAATAAAGGAAGAAAAAGAACGGGAAATTGAAATGAAGGAACATGAAATAGAGGAACTGAAGGATTCTATGGTAAATCGTGATGAACGAATATCTATTCTCGTTGAAGCTGGAAACGAAAAAGATAATATAATTCAAGAAAAAATAAAGGAACTGGAAGAACTGAGGTTGTTGGTGAATCAGTCAGAAGAGTATGCTAACAATCTTCGAAAAGAGGTTAGAAAATTACGAGAAGAAAAGAAGCACTTGGAATCAGACTCATTATATAAAGAGCAAAATGCAGAAATAACCCATCTCAAACAGCAGATAAAAGTCCTTAAACACACAATAGTCGTAATGGAAGACGAACTAAAAAGAGCTAAACGTATCATTGATGACCAAAACTTGAAAATTATGGAAATAGAAGGTTTTCAAAAGAGTATGCAAAAGAAGTTCAAAGAGGAACTGGACAAAGCAACAAAAGCAATGCGACAAGAAGTCGAACGAATGAGAGAGGTCATGAATCAGAACTACGAGGAAATGAAAACAATGAGAGAACAAAACAAAGAAATGTCCGATGATGTCAGGGATATTAAGAATTTGTTGATGAATGCAGTTCCCGAGTCTCCACAACCAACACAGCGCCAGTACTCTCACATACAGCAGAGATCCAACAGTCAGCTCAACATCCACCAGATGGTCGTGCCAAACACTGCAAGGACGCCTCACAATCCAAGAACAATTGTTACAAATGCCAGACGCAGCTACGACCAAATCACACTAAATATAAACAGTCGTGCTAGACAGTCAAGTCCTGGTCACAGTCGAGATTCGATTTCGAGAGGTGGATTTCGAGCAGCTTTTGGCGGACCTAAATCTGCTGGCGTGAAAACGAATAAAAACAATCAGATGAATTTCCCTTCAGTGTTGTCTGATACCAGAGATAAAAAAGAATGGATACCCGGCTGGCAAAGTGATTCTCGGGAAATGGGAAAAGTAAAACAGCCAACCAACGCTTTGTGTCCTAAAACTAACAAAACTGTGTTAAAAAGATGATCAGTCTTTTAATAACAGTTTCCATTAAATATTTAACAGTCAAATGTGATCTCCCATGTTGTTAGTATAATCCTTGTGAATATAATTTCAGAAAACGTTCAGGATGAGTTTAATGCTAATTTAACAATTAACATACTAGTTCACCGAAATAGAAAAGGCATACTCTTTTCAGGTTTTAATGAAGTGCTATTAACAAAGGGAGACAAACAGTGGATAATGTTTCTTTTCAGTTTGAATGGAAACGTATTTGATGTGTTATACCTGTTTTTTACACGAAAGTATTTTTATTTATTTATTTATAATTTTGTTGTTGTTGTTCATTACTTAAAACAAGTCTTCTATCACACATAAAATTGTAAGTTGTTGTTAAACGAGTGATACATAATCACAATAATAAAATCCTGACAGACTAAACAAATATTTATATATTACAATTATAAGTAGTTTTTATTCAACTAGTTCTGTTATTTTCCTTTATGCTTTAATTCTTTTTTTTAGAAGTAAAAATATCAGTTCATTGTGCATTTAATGAATATTGGCATTTCTGGGGTTTTGTGACATTATTGTGTTAAATATTAACAGGCAACTTTTATGAATATTGAATAATTGAACATTATATGTTTATAAAAATGTTATTATGCTGCATTTCTATAAGACTAAATGTATTACATTTAAAAAAAAAAACCTGCAAGAAGTCAATCCTTACCAGCTGTCAATGATATATGGATTGAGCATCCAACATAAATGACAACACTAAGAATAAAATTTATGTATTCACAAAACTTTATTCATCTACAACAAATAGCTAACAATATCAAAAGAAAACAGGAAATGATGAAATGTATGTAGATTATACAAATGTATAATCCTGTTATATCCTAAGTCATAATTTAAATAAATAAATAAATAAATAAATAATTTAAAACAAAAACAAAATGATTTTGGGGATGTGGAATGCAGATAATTTATACAATTTTTAATGGTCCTGAGTAAATTCATTTGATAAATATAGTTAAAGTTGAGATCATCTGATCAAAGTAACCTCTTTTGTTCATTGTATACCTGACACATCACTTCAGTAACTATCTGGCATATTGTATTTTGAGACATTAAACAATAAATAACAAAATGAAAAATGAAAAGAAAAATCACCTATAGCCTGAGTGAATCAGTACAAGGTTACAGTATCCTCAGTCTAACAGGTTTTATATTATTTCTAACAGAGACAAAATAAAAAGAAAAAATACATCCTCATAGTCTTGAGCTTGTTATTTTACATTCAAATTTTATTATTATAAAAGAGTGTACATTAGATTAAATGAAACAGTAACTAGTAAATATACAAAATATATTTAAGCTACTTGTATAAAACTACCAAAGGTATATTTAGTACCAATTTTATTTACATGTGTTATTCATTTGTTTATATATATATATATTTTTAGGCAGTATGTATTCTCAATTATTTTTTTAAATTGTTAAATAATAATTGTGACCAACAATTTTTTAAACAAAAAATCTCTACAGTACAAAAACCCTTCAGAATAATAAGCTGAAATTCAATTACAAAAATAACATTATTATAATAAATGCCAAGAAAGATAATTTTTAAAAAACATTTTACACTGCAATTGTGACACGTCAAATTATTTTACTTTCATTATTTTGGAACAATATTGCACATAAACATGGATGGATAGGTATCAATGAACAATAACAACAACATAAATAACATTAGTGTACATTATAACATTTCTGTTCAGTCACTACCAATCTTAAATATACGTACAAGATAAAATAGTAAAAATAAATGAATGTATATGCAAAAAGAAACAAAACATCAACATAGCTATACCATATGAAATATTTAAAAGTCCATTTATTTAACATTGGCATCTTTGTAGGATGTTCATTTGTTCTAAACACTGAAGTTGTTGAACATGTTATTTATCGCCATTAGTGGCTAATATTAAGCCAAACAAATAATAAAATAAAAAACAGATGTAAATAAATGTGATAAATAAAACAAAATAATAAATTTTTAAATTTTAAAAATAATTATAAATAATAATAATAAAATCAATTAATTCTAGGAATGGATTTTTGTTAAAATGTATATTCATAACATGCAATTTTATTGCAATTCTACAATTGGCATAGTTGATTTAATTTTTTTATATATATTTTATATTAGTACATATTCAATAACATTTTCAAATACATTTCATATTTATAATAATAAATGGTTAAGTTATTTCAAAATGATCAAATTCAATGCTTTAGTTTTTTTCTATGAACAGTATATTTAATTACAATATTCAAATATATAGAATAGATATTGTCTACACATATTTATCTCTCTTTATGATGATTCTAAATCAAAGGAAATACAAAATAGCACTAAATAATAAACTGTAAATAACAACATAAATAAAAGACAATATATGATGCTCATGTATCAATTATAATGCAAACTATTTGCATTAACAATAAATATATAAATAAATAAAACAGCAACAAATTAAACAAAACAATTAAATAAATACAAACAACAAAACAAAACACAATGCATAAACAAAATGAAACACGAGAAAACATAATTTTGAAAATAACAAGTATTTGGCTACTAGTCCAATTTCTTGTATAAAAAATTAACTAAATGTCTTAGAATGATGTCACTGTGAAAGTAGAATGTAGAAATTTTTCAACTCTTGATCATGAAATATCACCATCATGCAACAATTGTGTAACGGAATAAATAAAACAAGTATGTATAACTGTTAAAATAATTTTACAGTGTAACTTTTATACCAGAATCTAGGTTAAAACAGTCCAAGAATAAAAATTTGCTTCATTATTAAAACTTGTGAAACAATAATAATCAGTTTAATAATAAAGAGTAACTTACTTTTAAAACTGTAGTTTGTTTTCCACTTCTTGTTCATTCAACAAAAACATAAACCTCTTGACTGTGCTATTAAAAATTGAAAACTATGACAAAATCCAAAAAATCCATTGTTTTTATACATTAAACTAATAGAAGTATACCAAACATACATACAAACACCATTTCCACCAAATTTCAGTCACGGAAGTAATACAAAATGATAACATATATTTCATTTGCAAAAACTAAATCAAAATAATAAATAAATAATAATAAAAAATAATGAAATTGTATTAATCCTGCTTATCAAGACTGTTAAATGTTTTATGCATTAAAGTAGTAATTCTTTTTGATTCTCAATGGTATCTGATTAGTAAGTTTTGTAAAAAAATAAAAAATAAATAAATAAAAAAATATTTTCTGATGTATGCAGTGAATGTTGTTTATATGTAATACTCTTTATAGCATTTATATATGCCTAATGTAGGAAACAACTATTTTAAAATCATTAAAACAAGAAGTGTTAATGTTGTGAATAAACATACTGCAACAATATAAGAAATTATTTATAAATGCAATTTCCTAGATTATGAAGATATAATAATGATTTTAAATATTCTGTTATAATCATTCTGTTTTGTTTTACTAACTATATTACGACAGAACACAGTTACTGCAATGCAGTTACTAACAATGAAGATATATGAAAAGCTAACTTTCAACACACTTCCAGGAATTTTAGTCCAAAAGAAACAAAAATCTGATATGTATGTATTTCTTGCTGAATAGAATTAATCTTGATACACATAAAAACCCAATTAATCTGAGTTGTAAATTACATATAACAATCGTTGCTACAGTTACACACACAACAATACTAAATTTAACACAAATATCAGTCAGCACATGATTAAAATTTAATAATTACTTGCTTACAGATTTCATAAGAGCATTATATTTTAATGATGTGTTTGAGATTTGCTGTTACTATTTTTTGAAAATTAACCAATATTTTCTCTAGAATTATTTACTCTAAACATATTTTTTTTAGTGCAACTTATTATCCATTATTTTTTTAATCACGTTGAAAATCAAAATCAAAATCAAAGCACTATCCTTGAAAGAATTTTTCATACGTTAACTATTACTAATATTAATAAAGTAATCAGTTAACTTTACATTCTACAAAATTATAGAAATAAGAAAATTATTTATTATCATTTCATGTTGGAATATCCACAGGCAGGCTTGCGTTGGCATGACTCTGGTTCAAGGGGAGATCACTACGTCGTCGGTGGGACTGATAAGCAAACCAGCTATTTCCTGCCAGGGACAAAGAACAGATGAAGCCAAATGCCTGAAAAAATAATTATTTAAACAATTTATGTTTTATCAGTAAATCTTGTGTCAAATATGAATGTATAAAACCATTTCAATATTAAATAGAAAGTTAGGCTTCTAAATTTTTTTATAATCTGAGACTCAACCTATAATTTCATGGCAAACCTTTATTATTTTTATACATGAAATTTTTTCTAACAATTAAGCTTTTAATTTTTTTAAATTATTATTATTATTATTTTTTTTTTTTTTGATGATGGATTAATACATTTCAATTTTGACAGTTTAACAACAATCCTTTTTGTGTAGAAAATATATAATATGTATTGATTTAAACAAATTTTTATTATAAAAAAATAAATATTGCTTTCAAAATCTATCATTAGAAGAAAGATGCTTTTCAAACTAAAATATGATTTTTTTTTAAATTACGAAGTATAAACAAATCCCCAAAAAAATAAATTTGTTATTTAAAAAAAAATAAAAAAAAAATAAATCTTAGTAATGTGGCAAAAAACATGGTTTCAGTGGTAACTTACAATAGCTCCTTCCATGCCAGAAAATGTGAGACCAGCTTCTTTCACAGTGACAGAATCACCAAGATGTGTTAAAGAAGAACTCAACACAATGGCTGCTATTAGCAAGAAACCACCAAGCAGAAGATTAATAATCACGTCCTGAAATTTTTAAAAAAAAATATATAATAAATCTCTGATTAATATTACTGATAAGTAACCAGGTCAGTAATTTGAAATATCAAGAAAAAAATGAAAAACATTTATGTTTGATATTATAACTGTTTAATTAAGTAGATCCAATAATTTGCAATATAAATAAAATAAATAAATAAAAATTAACAATAATATTAAAATGTTGAGGTTAAATTTCTAAAAGTTTTAATCAACATATTGCAGACTGAGAATATATAATGTTCACATGAACGTGACAAATAAAATATATTAATTTTATTACACTGGGATAAAAATAACTGAGTTACAGACTGATCTGTTAATGATATACTTACAAAACATGGTGAAAGGTAAACTGGTTTGATAAGTACCGTCAGACACAGTAAAGAAACTATTAACAAAGTTAACACTGACATTCCAAGGAAAAAGTTAATGTTGTTTACTACATCATAATCATTTCTGTCAAGTTGCTGATATGTTACTCCTTCACTCTTCCATCCAAATACTAAGGAAAAAGCAACAATGCTGCATAACTGAAAAACAGATTTACAGAATAAACAGAATATTAACAAAAAAGGAAAGGAAAAGGTTTTAAATTTAATATTCAATATGAATAATATGAATATCATCTATATCTTAGATCTTTGCTTTTAATTAATTGAAAAAGCAATGCAAACAGAAATATGGAGTGATAATGGTAACTTTAAACATAAAACTAATTAATCTCAGCAAAGTGAAGCAAATATTAATATAAATATGTAATACTAATAGTAATAGTAAATAACAATAAGTAATACACTACTGACTACAGTAAAATATAAAAGTAATAATTATTTCTTTACATATGAGTTCATAAAGCTGTATCTTACACAGACTTCGTTAAACTTAATGCGTTTTTTTCCCCCTCTCTTCCGCTTATCAATATCTGGCCATAACAGTTGTCATGATAATCAATGATCAATCAATGATAAATGAACAATTTCCAGTCTATTGACAATCATCAATTCTGAATTCAATATTAATTATTATATAATCATTATCACTGCAATTATCTGTGTAAATCATTAAAGTATATTTTGTAATCAAAACATATATTATTATAAGAGTATTTGTTATCTGATCAAATTAAAATAATTTTCAGACAACATACCATTTCCAGCAATCGTAAAATATTTGGTGGCACAACAAAATGCCTCAACCTAAATCCCGCCATATTTGTTTACATATATCATAGTTACTTGCGTATTAAATTTATTTTTGAAATAACATTATAGTAACATGAATAAGAATTAAAAAAATATCCATGGTATTTTGCTTTTGATTACAAAATTATGTATTAATATAATTACATAAAGAGTAAAATACGAAACTACAGGATTTTAGGTTCATTATATATAAAATTGAGAATCCTTCAATCACAGAAATATTTATAATGTGCAATTATAGTTAAAATTTTATTTTCATACCATCTTTAATTAAGATTTAAAGTTTATTTATGTTGATGAAACAATATTTTATATATGTTATGCACATGTTTAAAATATGTTCAATTTTGTCGCGTTCCTTTTCCACAAAAGTACATTTATTGTTTTATAGCAACCCTGTTGCCAGCATTCCATAAACAAGTGCTTTCTTGAATTGACAGAATTTAGAAGTTCGCACACATTTAATGATATCTAGAATTTTGACAAATAATAGATGAGATTCTATCACAGTAATGCAGCTAAAACACATTAAGACACTGCTGACACCACAGGTATTTTGTTTTTTCGATGTTGTATTTTAGCGGTTTCGCACTTGGTTCTAATAATAATAAATTGTATCGAGTGATCAACGATCCTCATCCAGTCATCGTATCTTCAGCTTTATTTTAGATTTGTTTTTGAACTTGTTATTAGTAACTGTTAGCTGAGATATTTTTCGAATATCGAAAATCGAATTCAAAATTAATATTAATTAAAACCGAGTTTTCATACAATTCTTTATAAATGTAACTTGAAAGATGAATGCAATTTACTTTGAATACTCAGAATTATGAGAATATTTATTGGGTAATACGTTTTCTGTTAATTAAATTATTAATGTGTTATTTAGCAGTTAATTTCATGTATTTTATTTGATTAAATGTTAGGTTAAAAACAAAAACAAAATAAATAAACAAGATGTTTTTTCCTCTTTTTTTAAAATCAGTAATTAACTGATTCTGATATAAGTTTTAATGAAAAGAACTTTCCTACATATAAAAAAAAACTTGTTAACATAAAATTGAAACTGTGCTAAAATGAATATAATTTATTTCTAGACTTGTATTTTATTACAATTTACATTCTGATTTTCTGTCTATGTGATAATGAAACTAATTACGTATAATCTAAACAAAATGTTTACAGAATTTTAAAGTAGGAAATAATATTATCATTATAATATTTCATATCAGTTGTGAAAGATTTATTTCTCCATTACAGGATGGTGCTGCAAAGGTTTGTGTGTTGGCATGGTCACACAGCAACCAGAAACTGGCAGTGTGTACATCAGACAGAGTTGTCCTTCTTTATGATGAACAAGGTGAAAAACGAGATAAATTTTCTCTAAAACCAGCTGATCCCAAGGTAATATTTAATTACATTTTTCAATTTTGCAATTTTCTGAAACTGCTGAAAAATCAATTTTAATAATTAATTTCATCCTTTACTGTACATTAAGATTCTCCTCATGGCTTTCATTAATAAATTGTAACATGAAATTCATTTTGTAATTATGTAACTGCAGTTGCTGTCAGGATAAAAATGAAATGCTTACATTTATAGTAAACAGGTATTTTTATATTATTTGTATAGTATATCTTGAAATTTTAAAGATCTTTTTATTTCTCTTCTTTTATTTACCTTTTCTTTTCTTTTCATTTCTTTTTTCAAGTTTGGAAAGAAAAGCTACACTGTAAAAGGTTTAGCATTTTCTCCAGATTCAACCAAACTTGCTGTGGGACAAACAGACAACATAATATATGTCTACAAAATTGGAGAAACATGGTTTGTAGTATTTGTTATCTTACAGCTTGCAGAAATCTTAAAATTAATAATTTTAAATTTTATTTTTATCTTTTTGTGTGCTCGAGAATATTAATTTGTTAATGATCACTTAATTTTGTCCCGATACATGTTGCATAAATAGTTTTTATGGTCTGTAGGTAATATTGAATTCAGATTATATCAATAAATACATTGTAAAATTCTTACACTTTCATTGTCAAAGTAACATTTTTCATTCCCATTTAGTTTTAAGTAAATATAATTCATTAAAATATTTTTACCTGTGTTGGATGTTTAAAAAATCATTTTATATAGCCAGTTTTTCCATTTATTATGAAGACTCAAATTGTTAAACAAAAATTAAGTTTCAACTTTGTGCAGAATATTGTTTATCCAAAAGCAAATAGTACAAATAATTAATTTTAAAAATATTTCAATATTAAAATGTAGAAAATATATTTACTGAGATGTTTTAATACCAGTAAACACTGTAACAAAATTCAAATATTTCAGGGGAGATAAAAAGGTTATATGCAACAAGTTTATTCAGCAGAGTGCTGTCACATGCTTGATTTGGCCACCAGAACAACCCATAGTGTTTGGCCTTGCTGATGGAAAGGTAATGTGTATTTATATTAAACACATTCTGGTTTTGTGGGATAGATAAAACAAGTTGTTTTACAATGATGTTATAAATTGAAAGTAAGTCATTTGTAAAGAGAAATTTTATTAAATAAAGACAATAGAAATTACGTTGATTTGAGGGAAATTATGTATTGTTTATCTGTTGGTTATAGTATATTGTAGTTTGTTTGCATGTTATATTTTAGGTTCGGTCAGCCAATACCAGAACAAACAAGTCATCTACAATATATGGAACTGATTCCTATGTTGTATCTCTTGCAGCAAAGTAAGTTTTGTTAAATCTTTCTCATATGTCATTTTATATATAATTCTCTGGATTTAAAAAAAAATAAAATAAATTATAATGTATTGATTAAATAAAGATATGATTTGGCTATCCCTTTGTTGTTTTCATTATATTGGAGCTTATCTTGAATTGGTAGTTGTTTTCTGTTTATTTATTTATTTATTTTGCCTTTGTAACTTGCAGTCCTTCTGGCAAGGGGTTTCTGTCAGGACATGCTGATGGTTCTATTGTGAGGTTTTTCTTTGATGATGAAGGTTCTGGTGACAGACAGGTCTGTTTAATTTACAGTATTTTCAACAAATGAAAATTTAATAGCAGCTACAATACTAACAGCCAGTTTGTTAAAATTAAAGGTGTGAATTACAATCAGTTATATATAATTATTTATTTCTACCATCCTATCATTTAATACATATATAAATAATTAAAACATTTAAAATTTATCTTGAATGTTTTACATGTTTGATGTATCAAACAACTAAAATGAACATCTTTTAACATTGTATTTTACTGTTTTGGACATATTTTAATTTCTGCATTCATTTTATTAGTATTCCATATTTATTCTTTTGTTTAGGGTAAACTCTGTTCACACCCTTGCCCTCCATATGCTTTGGCATATTCCCAGAATGCCATTGTAGCTGCTGGTTGTGACAAGAGAATCATTGCCTATGGCCGAGACGGTCGCAGTTTCCAGCACTTTGATTACAGTCGTGAAGATGATGAACATGAATTCACCACAGCTATCTGTGCCCCTGGAGGACAGTCTGTTGTGTTTGGTAGTTTTGACAGGTATGATTGTAGTTATGTTTTACAGTTTTACTGTATAATTTTAAAGCTTTGTTAGAAGTGAAAATGTACTGTAATTGTCATGAAATTTGTCCAGAACTGTTTTCACATCAAACCAAAGTTTATAAACCCTAAAATTAAGTTACATTTGAAAAGGTTGTTGTAATTTAATTTTTGTTAAAGGGTATGTACTATTTAGTATCTTTTCAGTGTTATTATTGGCATCAAGTTATGTACTGTCCAAAAATTAAACATTTCTGAATGTTACCACATTAGCTGTTTTCAAAGTTTTTAATATAGATGCAATTAAAATAATAATAACCTGATTCAGCTTACTTTCAGTAGCAGATACTATTCATGGTGTATGTTTGCTTTTGTTTTAAAGACTGCGTGTGTTCAACTGGAGTCCTAGAAGACAGATGTGGGATGAACCACAGCTGAAAGAGATTCCCAACCTGTACACAATTACAGCTTTAAGCTGGAAAAAAGATGGATCAAAAGTTACTGCTGTAGGTTTTTTTAACTGTTTATCTTTTCTTTCTTTTTTTGGAGAAAGGTTGGCTTAAATAAAATCAGGTGTTGTTACTTTCTTAGGATTCAGTGGTAATTAAGAAAAAAAAAAACCTACTAAGAAATTTAAAAATGTGATAATGGATAGGAGTCATTAAGCAGTATTATGGTATCCTTCAGAATGTTAACAAAGATTTACTAGTGTTGTTGTATGCTGTGATTTCTGTTTCTCAGGGAACGCTGTGTGGTGGTGTTGAGCTGTTTGACTGTTGTCTGAAAAGAACACTGTACAAGAACAAGTTTGAGATTACCCATGTTGGTCTCAGTCAGGTAAACAAAAAAAAAAAAACAAAAAAAGAATGCTTTGGTAAATATCTGATTTGATAAAACTTCAGACAAAAGCTGTATAATAATCATTATGATGTTAATCTCTTCTGCATTATAATAAATATAGTCACAATTCATTGCAATTTGTATACAGAGATTATTCTTCATTTTGCAAATTAAAAAATATATATTTATATTAATAATCTTGAACAGTCCCAAAGAGTTCTCTTTCTTTTTTTTTTTTTTTTGGGTTATTTTTAAAATAGTCTGATAATTCTTCATAAAACAGTATTTTGATATTGCTGTGTATGTAAAGACACTGAGAATTTGACATAATAATTCCTGCTCTTTGTGTTAGGTGATTGTCAAAAATCTGTCCAACAGCTCCAGAGTGGTTCTGAAATCTCACTATGGATATGAGATTGATGAAGTCAGAATTATGGGAAAAGATCGCTTCATGATTGCACACACCTCAGATACCATCTTGGTTGGAGATCTGCAATCCAACAAGCTTAGTGAGGTGAATATATATATATATATATATACATACATTTCTTCAATTTTTTATTGAAATCTTTTTTTATTAATATTTTAAGAATGAATGAAAAATTAAACTGTTGACCAGCAGACATGCATATATCATGTTCAAAAAGAGTTTGGAATTCTTGCTGCTTTTAATTAAAAAAAATATATAATTAAAACAAATACAAATGATATTAAATAATTTACTAAATTATAATTTGTAATGAAATAATTTGTTTTCATTTAAGAATATATAGGTATTTAATTAAGTAATATTTTATTTAATTTCAAACAATTTCTTTTATAATTACTTAACATTATAAAAATAGATTAAGTGAAATATTTTTGCCAAAATGTTGTCAGATATCCTAATAGTCATTAAAAAATTGTCATATTAGTAAAACAAATTTTTTTACCCAGGTGCCATGGCAGTCTTCAGGTGGGAACGAAAAATACTACTTTGACAATGAAAGTGTAAGTATTTTACAATGTATTTATTGATATAATCTGAATTCAATATTGGTATTTGATAAGACTAATAACTCTGTTGATGTCTTATCCTTTAAGAAACAAGCACTGACATTGGGTCATCTATTGAAACATTAACCAGCATGCTCAATCCTTCTTAGAGTCGACATTTAGTTCTTTGTTGTTAATATGTCTTAAAGCTCAAAAATTCCTCAAAAATAAGTGCATTATTATTTTTAATTGTAGGTATGCATGATTTTCAATGCTGGTGAACTTGCTTTGATTGAATATGGAGCTAACGAAGTCCTTGGAGTTGTCCGTACAGAATTTATGAATCCACATCTTATCAGGTTTGACTTTTCAGTTATTTTTATTATAGTAGTTGTTGACGCATTTATTTATGTCATAAAGCACTTGCTTGAATTATCAGGTTGTTCAGGATGATTTATTTTTATGAAAATATTTTTTTTTAATAAGATACGGTGATTGTAACAAAATTGAAATAATTAAAGAACAGTTAATTCTTGTAACTTTTATGGGTTTTTTTGTGCAGTGTTCGACTCAATGAAAGAAAACAGAGGAATGTTGGAGACAACAAAAAGTTGGCCTATCTCGTGGATTTGAAAACCATTGCAGTGGGTAAGTATTAATTAGCATTATTAAAAATGGAAGTCTTTTATAACTGTTCAAAAATATAAATGATTTTCAAAACAATTTCATATTTATTTATTTGTGTATTTAATATTTAAGAATTTTTTAAAAATTGTCTTTTATTTGCACACTTGATGTTGATGTCAGAAGATGAATTAAATACTTTCTGAAGTAAAAATGTTCTACAGGGATACATTTTTGTTATCCAGACTGTTTATTGTGATAGTTTCATATTCATTAAATTTCTATTGCATTAAATGTTTTAAAATTTAATTTTTTATTTTTATTTTACTTAGTTGACCTTGTAACTGGCATGAATCTGGCACAGATAAACCATGACTCAAAAATTGACTGGTTGGAGGTGTGTATATAATTTTCAAAGCATACATTTCATTAAAATCAACATTAATCATTAAATAAAATATATTTTTAATATATCTTGAGAACTTTATAAATTTTATTATCTTACAAGCTTAAGTTATCATAATTAGCATATTTTAATGTTGTTGAGTTATCATCTCATCAGATACTATCTAATTTTAAAGCAGTTTTTACACGATCTGATGTTTGTTATCTTACTTTTTTTCAGCTAAATGAGACTGGACATAAACTCCTTTTCAGAGACAAAAAATTGAAGGTAACCTTAATTTGTATAGTTAACAAACTCATAATATACCCAGATAAAAAACAACTCATCATAATTATTAGATTTATGATCAAAATGGATAACATCACTGTTTATTAACTTTGTACACCTTCAGTCCTGGAAATAATTATTTTAAACATTTTTGACAGTTTAAATACAAATCTGTAGCAAAACGCTCCACTTTAAAAATATATAATTATCTGACCTCAGATAATAATTACTGTTAGGTGTATTTTTACATTACTCAGTACTTGGTATTAATCTTTTTTATATATATATTTTGTTTTTAGCTCCATTTGTTTGATATTGACAACCAGCAGAAAAACAGCATTCTGAACTACTGTTCCTATGTTCAGGTACAATATTTTCATAAATTAATATCTGTTTTTTAACAAATGATAATTTGTGTTTGTTTGTTTTTTGTTTTTTTACAATTTATTATTAATAATTTTCCAAATAAGAATACAAACATTTAAATATACCTCAGCACAATTTACAGATTACATATCAAAAATATTCTTTATGTATAAGGATAAGAGAAAACTTGCTTCTGCTACCCTATTGTCTATTCTTTCCTGATCAACAGTAAAGGATCCTTTATATGACCATTAACAGTCTGGCCTGCAATTAACCAATCTTCAGCTTTGGCTGGATTGAAAAACATTTCCATGTGGTCTTGTAGATCAAAATGAACAACCAACGATTTGTCACTTTTGATATTTTTACATTCTCTTTTAATGTAAGTCACCCAAACCTAAGCCTTTGATGACAAATAATGACTCAAGGAGAATTGTAACGTTGTTCAAATGTGATGAGTTTTCATTAATATGTACATTAATATGACTGGATAGACATTTCTACTGTTGCTTTATTTATGAAAGTTGTTTATGGTGAGTGTTTGTATTTATTGCTGTTTTCACTGGCAGTGGGTTCCAGGCAGTGATGTTGTGGTGGCTCAGAATCGAGGCAACCTCTGTGTGTGGTACAACATTGAATCTCCAGAGAGAGTGACCATGTTCCCAATCAAGGTATTAAGTTCTTCTTTTATTCAGCATGCTCTCTTTAGAATTAATCAGTATTCAGTTTAAATATCATACACATAGCCATAGATAGAAATATACTGAGTAATTTTTTTAAGACTAAGGTAATGTAATAAACTATAGATGGTGTTATTTATGCTTGGTAATGTGAATATCATAATTAACTGCATTCTTTATATATTGTGTTGTTGAACCTTCATTCACTCACTCATTCTTTATATATTAACTGTCATTAAATGATTTCTTTATTTGTCATTCAGGTTAATTTAAAATATCCTTGTTAAATTAATTCTGTAATTTTTCATTTAAAATGTTTAATACTTTTTTATTTTTTATTTAACAGTTTTAGATAAATTCAGCATCTTTCTTTTAAGGTAAATAAAATACCAGTGTTTAATAAACTGTACTTTTCATTCAGGGTGACATAGTAGACCTGGAGCGTATTGATGGAAAGACTGAGGTGATTGTCAGTGAGGGTGTTGCCACCATTTCATATGCCCTGGATGAAGGACTCATTGAGTTTGGAACAGCCATTGATGATGGTGACTATACCAGGTAAGTTATTTATCATATATATGTAAAAAAAAACCATTAGATTTACCTGGTTAATAATTTATAAAATGTATCGATTTTTTAATGCATTTGTGTTTTAAAATTTTAAATTACCAGAAAATATTCTTATGTTTAAATTTTGTATATGTCTGCTGAAGTTGAGAGCTGGAATAATATTAATTTATCCTGAATGCCATTAGAAAACAAAATGGAATATATTAATTTATTGTGACACTTGATATTTGATATTTGACTCATTTTGTTTTGTTCTATAAAACTGCAAATAATAAATATGAGAAAATGTCTCTTAAAATTGAAATAAAATGTTATTACTGATAAACTATTTATTATAAATGATTCCAGTTCCTAATTCCCACATTAAAATTGGCTGATATCTGTACATGGTTGCAGTGAACAGGAGTTTATGTGTATGCACTAATTGTAATGTGAATACATTTTCAGAGCTGTTTCATTTCTGGAGACTTTGGAGATGTCGTCAGAAACTGAGGCCATGTGGAAGACACTCAGTCACTTGGCACTGGAAGAGTGCCAGCTGCATATTGCAGAGAGGTGTGTGTTTAAACTAGAAAATAAATAATTTATTAAATACAACAGTGACAAAACTCCAGCATTTTCAGTACATATTTATATACACTCATTTAAAGTAATTTTTTTATTTTTTTAAACAAAATTGTTTTTCGTTTAAAGATTATTTTGGTTACAAACAAATAAAATATAATACTTAAAATAATCTTGTTTTTCCTAAATACATTTGGTTCTAAAAGTTAAATGGATTAAAAATAATTATTAATAAATACAAATATTTATTCTTAATATAATGCAGCCTACAGTAAATGTAATGTTTGTTATTGTTGCTTTACATCAAATTATTTTATTCAGATGTTACTCTGCCCTGGGAGATATTGCCAAAGCAAGATTTCTAAAAGATACTTTGAGAATTGCTGAAGAAGCTGCAAAGCACATGGTACATAATATATATTTATGTATGTCAGGGTGTATCTGTTGTAGTTAGTATACACAGTTAAATAGATTTTATTTTTGTTATGCTATTTCTGAATAAGACAAGATTATTTCTTCTCAGACGTAAGTGGCTACAACAATTATTATTCATTTTATTTTATTTTATTTATAAAAAATTTGACATGAAAAAAGTCTGATGAAACAAATATTTTTTTAATATAAAAAATTCACGAATTGTGTTATTTTTACTATTATTATCATCATCATCATCACGTGTGAACTACTACTATTTCAGGGTGGAGATGGCTACAGTCACTATAAAGTTAGAGCCCGGTTGGCTATCTTGGAAAAGAAGTTCAAAGAAGCAGAGAGTATTTACCTGGAACAGGTAATTATTTGTATTAACAACATGTATTTAAAAAAACCAAAATAAATTACAAATGTTGGATTACAAACTGATTAAATGTTTATTGAATTATAGAAATCACTCTATTTTATGAAAGCTGAAGAAAAAATATTTGCTAAAATTACTTTTCTTTTTTCTCTTTCAGAACCATGTTGATGAAGCCATGGAGATGTATCAAGAGATGCACATGTGGGATGAAGCTATTGAAGTAGCTGAAGCTAAGGTGAGCTTCTTTGCTTTTACAGATAACACAGAAACGTTTTCATTCTTATGAAACCTGTGTCATCAACAGTTATTTCGTTTACATAAAGAATACTTAAAATCATAATTTATTTCACATCTAATACCTGAGATTAAAAAAAATGCCTGTTTTAGAACTTATAAACTGAATGATTTTTTTTACAAAAAAAGAACCCTCACAGTAAAACAAATGGATGGATTAATTCCGTAAAACTAAAATTAATATGCTGCAGTTAATCCTTATTAAAATGTTCTACACCATTCTTAATTGAAAGTAAACAAATGAATCCAGAGCAGTTAACAATGTAAATACATAATCATTGTAAACAATAAAATATTTTTTTTAATTTGGTGGCAACATTTTCTTGCCAGGGAGTTTCAGAAAATTCAAAATAGTAGGTTGTTCATTCTAAATGTTAGAATTATGTTTTTAAGTGACACAGGTTTGTTACGTAAAATTGTTGTTTCAGAGTCATCCAGAATTGGAAACTCTACGTCGAAACTATTACCAGTGGCTGATGGAAACTGGACAAGAAGAAACTGCAGCCGAGGTTTTTATAATTGTTTCAGAATATTTAGTTTCAGTTTTTTAATAAGGTTAAACAGGTTTATTTGCATTCAGAATTGTCTTTATTAAGTCCTGTTTGTTTAAATATTTTATATAATAAAGCATTTGTTTAATTTAATTTGGCTAATACGGATTATTGAAGATTCCTTGCTGTTAATTAATGAGGATAATCCATGGATTGGTGAAAATGACGTTTTTCTTTCATATCATAATTTTATATTAATAAAATGTTCATGCTTAACACTTAATAACTTTTTTTAATAAAATGTAGTGGTATATTATGAAATAAGTAGTAATGATGTTATATATTCAGGTGAAAGAGAGAGAGGAAGATTATCTGTCAGCTATTAACTTGTACATGAAAGCTGGACTTCCAGCTAGGGCAGCCCGACTGGCTACTAGTAGAGAGGTTTGTCATTGTTCACTTAACACTGTCATTGTTCACTTAACAATGGAAAACAAGTAGTTTTTACAAAGGAAAATATTATTCTTGATTTTAAAGAAAGTAATAATGATTGTGTTAATGCTATTATATAAAAAAGCAAAATACCTATATTCTAAAATTACTTTAATATTTTAAAAAGAATCCACAGTAGTGCCATTAGTAGAACCAAATATAAATGTGAAATATCAAAACTGTAAATGAAATTATTTTCACAGAAAAAATGACCCTTAATTAGAAAAAAGTAGTATTTTTGGAGGTTATATCCTAATAAATTTGTATAAAATAAATAAACTATGGTTGAGTAATATAAATGTTTTTAATATTTTTTTTTTTTTTTAAATATTATTTTGTGTCATATAACAAACAATTGTGATGTTATTTTTCGTGTTTTTTTTTTCAGGAACTGATGTCAAATTCTGAACTGATCAGTCGAATTGCTTCATCTCTTATAAAGGGTGAATTGTATGAATATGTAAGTGTTTGGAACAATTTTAGTTTTTAAATCTGAATGTGAAATATTTATTACTGTTCTGTTTTTTTCATTATCATTATTATTATTTTATTTGTTTTTTTTTTATTCATTTTTAGTTTCATAGGAGCAAAAATGTATCAGTAATTTTTGTGTTTTCTTTTCTTTTTTTTTTCTCTACCTAATTCACCTGATACCAGATTTGATTAATTTGAAATGATACCAGATTTGATTAGATTTGATTATCCTTTTTCTGCATTACTTGTATAAAATTGCAACTGATTTTTGTCACTTAATTATGTTAGGCTGGAGACATGTATGAAAAGATTAAGGATTATGAGAAAGCAATGCAGTGTTTCAAGAAAGGAAAAGCTTACAGAAGAGGTAATACAATCAGTAAATGAAATACGTCACACAAAGGACAAACTAGTCTAACTGAACTGTAGCCATGTGTATTGTGTGGAAGAAAACAAAACAAAAAACAAATAAATAAAAATATGTAAATGAATAAATTAATTAATTAAAAAATAAATCCAATTTTTTTTTAAACACATTTTAAAAAATATTTTGACTTTAATTGTTTTATAATTTTTTTTCATATAATGATGGAACTTGAAAATTGCTAAATTTATGTATATTATGCATCTTTAACTTGTGAAAACAAAGCATAACATTATCATCTGTTAAATCATATTTTTTTTTTTTTTTCCAGCTGTTGAACTTGCTAGATATGCCTTCCCTACAGAGGTGGTGAAGTTGGAAGAAGAATGGGGAGATTACTTAGTGGCTCAGAAACAGCTGGATGCTGCCATCAACCACTTCATTGAAGCTGGGTATGTTTTACATCAACATTATTCTTCAACACATCAGTTTTGTTCATATTTATTCAATATTAGTGGCAGCCACCACAAGTAATTTTCACCCAAAAATTTAGTTTCTTTTGTCCAACTTCTTTATTACAAGATAACAATAATAGCAATAAATCAAATTAGATAATAAAAAAAAATAAATAAAAATAAATAAATAAAAATACAGCAGTAACATGAATTATGTTGGATAAATTTTGTGTCTAGGATCTGTATTTGTTAATTCAGTGCCACAATGAAAGCAGTGGATGCTGCCATCAATTCAAGACAGTGGGTTAAAGCTGTACAGATCCTGGAACTTCAAGACTCATCGTTGGCAACACGGTATTACAAGAAAATAGCAGATCATTATGCTTCTGTTGGAGAGTATGAGGCAAGTATTTTGAAAGACCACAGTCTGTTGCTCTCACTGAAAATATTTTAATGAAAATTTTATTTTAGATTCATTTAATTATTTCATTATCTTATGATCATTTAAGAAATGTTATTTCAAGAAAAGTATGAAAAGCATGTTTTTATAACTCACAGAAAATTAAAATAACGTTTATTGGGAAATGAAAGAAAAACAGATTTTTAATTTAAAAAATGCATGAATACAAGTACACTATACATAATACCATTTGTATGAAATTCAGAATATTATAAATGTTAAGATAAATTTACATGTTTTGTTTTTCAATGTTGTTGTTGTTGTTGCAGACAGCAGAAAAGTTCTATGTTGAGGCTGGTTGCACTAGAGAGGCTGTGGACATGTACAATCAAGCAGGGAAATGGGAACAGGCTCATAAGGTAATAAATACAATGAACTGTGGTCATTATTTTTAAATCTAATTTGAAATGGCAGTCTGCAAAGTAATATAATAATAATGTTTGTTTTTTTTGTTTTTTTTACATATTTTAAATAAGTTTTTTTAATTCAGCATAATTATAAGAAGCCATGTAATTACAAAAAGACTACAATGGAAAAAATGTGTGTGTGTGTGTGTGTGTGTGTGTGTGTGTGTGTGTGTGTGTAATTATATATATAAAATGTTCACATGTTTTCTGTTCCAATTTTAAACACAAATGCATTAAAAATCTATTCACATTATAATTATTAACTAAGTTATTTACCAGCTACTGCTAATGTTTTTTTTTTTACATATATATGATCTATAACATTATAATAATGTTTCTAACACTGCATTGCAAAAATAGTAAAAACAAATTATAAATGGTTTGACACAGGAACTTAAAAACTTCGGAATTGCAGGGTTTGATCAAATGAATAATTTTAATTAATGATTTTTATGTACCATTTATTTGTTTTTTGTAGCTTGCATCAACCTATATGAAAGCTGATGATGTGTCAAGCTTGTACATTTCTCAAGCAAGAAAGCTGGAAGAAGAAGGGAAGTTTAGAGAGGCAGAGAAGTATGATTCTAATTGCATACTTTTAATGTTGTTTTTAAAATATCATATTGTAGTTTATGTTGCTGAATAAGCTATTGTATTAAAACTGTTATAATACTTTAAAAATAATAATAATAATAAACTTTTGTAATTTGATTTTAAAATAATTTGACAAAATGAATAATTTTATTACACATTAAAGTTAACTGTTGTACTTCTTTTTTTATTAAAATATGTTACTTAGTACATTTTGTCAATAAAAATTATTGTGTTACATTTTGTTAAAATACATAATTAATTGTAGGACTTTTTATGAACATAAATTATTAAAGTACATTTTATTGAAATAAGTTACTGTTGGATATGTTATTAAAATAAACTGTTGTTGTACACTTTATTAATATAAATTAGTACATAAAATGTACCACAATAATTTATTGTAATAAAATGTGTAACAATAATTTATATTAATAAAGTGTACTACAACAATTTATGTTAATAAAGTATACTATAATAATTCATTTTAATAAAATGTACTACACCAATTCATTTTAATAAAACGTACATTAATTTATATAAATAAAATGTACTACAATGGTTTATTTTAATAAAATGTCCCACAATAATTTATTAAATATTAATTAAATATTAATTCAATAAAATGTACTCCAGGAGTTTATTTTATTTATTAAAATAAAATTAAAAACATTTATATTATTCTAATAAACAATTCAACCATAGTTTTAATAAATAAAATAAACTCCTGGAGTACATTTTATTGAATTAATATTTAATAAATTATTGTGGGACATTTTATTGAAATAAACCATTGTAGTACATTTTATTTATATAAATTAATGTAGGATATTTGATTAAAATGAATTGGTGTAGTACATTTTATTAAAATGAATTATTATAGTATACTTTATTAATATAAATTATTGTTACACATTCTATTACAATAAATTATTGTGGTACATTTTGTTAAACGACATAACTGGAGGAAACAATTGCATTACATTTTATTAAACCATTTTATTATAGTGCATTGCAAAGCAAACCTGTATAGATTTGTGTGTACTCATTAAATTTTATTATATTTATTTATTTATTTATTTATTTATTTATTATTATTAATACTAATACTAATACTAATATTAATAACTAGGAGGAAACAGTTGCATTACATTTTAGTAAACCATTTTATTATAGTGCTTTGCAAAGTAAACATGTATAGATTTGTATGTATCATTAGAATTTATTTATTTATTTACTTATTATTATTATTATTATTATTATTATTTTTTTCAGACTGTATGTTGCTGTTGAGGAGCCTGATTTGGCTATCACAATGTACAAGAAACAACGACATTACAATGACATGATTCGTCTAGTAAAACAGTACCACAGAGACCTACTGCCAGACACCCACCAGCTTCTAGCCAATGTATGTATCATCTTTCATTACTGTTATTGTGGTTGAGAAAATTTAAGTACTGGGTAAATTTATAAGATATATTTATGTAAAGTGTAAATAGGTAAATATTTTAAAATAAAAATAATAGTAAAATATCTATATTTTTGAAATTTAAAGAATAACCCATTTTTTAGAACTGATATGATAATATATATTAAATTTTGTTGTTTAGTGTTAAAAAAAGAAAAAAGATAGAAAAAAGAATTTTGTGTTTGTATGTGTGTGTGTGTGTGTTTGTTTATTTGTAATAATTGATGGTAAAAACAAATGCAGATATTCTCATATTTAATTCAAACAAATTTTGTAATGATATTCTTTTTCTGTAATAATCTGTTGAATATGAATACTTTCACATTAGATCTGGAACAGATATAGAATTTACACACTGAAATAACTTTAATGTAATTATATATGGATAAAATTTGATTAATATCACTTTTAAATTATCCAGAATATATCCTTTAAAATATGTATTAAACTAATAATAGATAAACAAATGAACAAATAAATAAATAAATAATAACAATAAAATTAAAACAATACTGAATATTAAAAATCACAAAACATTGAATGTCTTGGGTGACAACCGAGAAGCAGGAGCCAATCCTTTATCACTAATCATCAAAATGTGTATGTGTATGTGTGTGTGTATGTATGTATGTATATATATATATAATATATATATATATATATATGGTATAATTATATTTTCCTGTAGGAACTGGAGAGTGAAGGCAACTTGAGGCAGGCAGAACATCACTTTATTGAGGCAGGAGACTGGAAAGCTGCTGTCAACATGTACAGGGCACATGATTCGTGGGATGAGGCCTACAGGGTAATATTTACAGTTTTATTTACATGTTTCACAGAAATTTATCCTATTTCAGACTTATTTTATTCAGTTTTAAATATATTTTTAATAAAAGGAAAGTGTATGTGTGTGTGTGTGTTTTTAAAAATAATGTGTACTTTATAATAATAATTTTAAAACAACTGGTAGTGTTAAGTCTTGATCTGCATGTTTTGTGTTGAAACAGTTGAAAAATTATCTATTTGAATTCCAGGTTGCTAAGAACCACGGAGGTCAGGTTGCAGCTAAGCAAGTAGCCTATATGTGGGCTAAAACTCTTGGTGGGGATTCAGCAGTGAAATTACTTCACAAGTATGGTTTCCTTGATTCAGCCATCGACTATGCCACAGAAAACTGGTAACATCAAAAATTCATCATTTCTTCTTACATCAGATTTTTTTATTTTATGTTTTCCTAAGTACAATTTTGTTTTACTTTGTATAATTATTACAATCAGCAGTAGTGAATAATGTTAAATAATGTTTTATTTTAAAAAGTACATAGGTATAGGTATAGAGATTGATAGAAAGATAGATATACATAAAAGTACATACACAGACAAATACACACAGATAAAACAAATACTGACTTATGCTTTTTTAAGAGAAATGATTGTTAAGGATTATATTTTGAAGACATTGTTTTCAATATTTGTTTTCAGTGCTTTTGACTTTGCCTTTGATCTTGCTCGTATTGCTATGAAAGACAAATTGCCCGAGATTCATCTCAAGTATGCCATGTTCCTGGAAGACGAAGGAAAGTTTTCAGAGGCTGAAGCTGAATTTGTGAAAGCTGGAAGACCCAAAGAAGCCGTACTTATGTAAGTTTAGTTTAAGCTGAAATTATATTAGAATTATTATGTACTGTTGTATTATATATAGTATGTCCAGTTTGACTGCCGTATTTTGAAATATGCTTATATTCATTGAAAGTTTCAGTAGAGTTGCTTTTTGTATATAGCTTATGAGTTTGAAATGTTTGCCATTTATTGCAATTATGTGTTAGAAGATTACAGAGAATAGAGACTGAAATATTTTTACATCTTTCAATTTAGCTCTGGTTAATGGTTATCTTAGTACAGTCCTATCTTAAGACTAACACTTATTGTCTGCACCATTAATCATATTAGATGGTTATATCTGAAAGAAATTAGCATGAGGATAAATGGTTTAAATGAAATAGAATACACTGATTTAAATCTATCTGTTGCAGTTTGGTTATTTACTGAAGTCACTTTTATTTTTTATTTTATTATATATTTTTTTTCCTCTGTTATATACTCCATTCTGAAGTTAGAATTAATTAACATTAGAGAAATATAAATTATATGCTTCCTCCTAAACTTCAAGTTTTACCTATCATATTATACTGTCTAATGTAGAGCAGCTATAAGAAATAAAAACGTAATTTGTTTTATTTACTACAGTTAGAACACATCTGATCTGTTACGTAAAGGTTGTTTTGTATTCATTTTACACTGTTTATTACACATCAGGTATGTACATAACCAGGACTGGGACTCTGCACAACGTGTGGCTGAAGCTCATGACCCAGACTCAGTGGCCGATGTCCTTGTTGGTCAAGCAAGATTCGCATTTGAGGAGAAGGAATTTGCGAAGGCTGAGTCATATTTGTTACGAGCACAGAGGCCTGAACTTGCTGTCAAATTCTACAAGGTTGATTTAAAAAAAAAAATAAAAAAAAATGAATAAAATGTTCAGTTAAAAGAAAATAATTAATGTGGAATTTTTTTAAACCACTTTTGGAAAATACAGACATTTATAAATAATTTTTTATTTATTTATATGTAGTATGATTTTGCAAAATCTGATAATATATCTGTTTCATTCATAGCTGTTTGATTTAAAATATAAAAGGAAAATGCATTTGATTATAAAAAGTAAAAAAATTAATATGGATATAGTACACAACTTTTCAATCTGTATTATTTTCCAAACTGATATTATAGCTGTTTCATTCTGTAAAGTTGGTTGAAAAAAAAAAATATTTAATTTAAAAGAAAAAAAGGAAATGGAATCTTTTAAACCACTTTTTGAATTTTAAAATACTTTTTTTCTCCTCATTTTATATGTTATTATTTTCCAAAGTCTGTTTTGCTAAACAGCGGTGTTCCATATTTAATATAATTTGAGTCTGTACCTTTAAAGGTAAAAAAAAATATAATAGTAATGTAACAAAAATTATAAATATTTTATTTTTTCAAGTCCGAATTGTAAATGATACATCCACTGTTACTTCAGAGGATTTTTAGCTAATAACAATTTTGTTTCAGGAATCAGAAATGTGGAGTGATGCACTTCGTATATGCAAGGAATACATTCCTCACAAACTTCAACAACTTCAGGATGAATATGACAACCAGATGACAGACAACACACAACGGTTAGTCTGTTTCACAGTTGAACATCTTTCTGTTTGTAGTTCAGTTCCTATACACACTAAACAATAACCTGAAACATTTCTCATCCCTCTAAGCACCATCTGACCTATATTTCAGAGGCACGTTTAGAACCATAATGAGTACAGTGCCAGTATAATTATTCTATAAATGTATTATATATATAAAATCTGCTACAGTGACAGCATGCATGATATAACAGCCTGTGCCAGTGGTTGCAATACCCATAACAAACCTGTTAGAATGCATAGTGCATGCTGCTAAAAAATGACAACAGTATCATTTTGTTTATTTTAGCAATGTTTTTGACTATCCCTGCAATATGTATTCAGTGCTGAAAATATTCTTTTACATTCATTTACATAATAAAAATGATCTTGGAGTGCATTTTAAATTTGTGCTTGCTGCTTCAAGAATTGTTTTGCTAAAATTAGACAAGAAAGGATAATGTTTGTTTCATTTTATTAGGAATTACGTGAATGTATTTTGTGTTTGATGCCTCACTGAAACATAGTAATAACTAGGCTTATCTACATGCAGTTACAGTATCAGTGCCCTTTGTGAAAATATTTTCCAAACATTTTATATCTACAGATAACTAAATTGTCAATATCATTTCAGTGAATGACCATATTAAAAATGGGTACTATCCCATGTAAAATTTACCCTTTTATATCTGTCACTTTATCATTTAAGAAAAAAAAGAGAAAAAGAATATTTTATCCCAAAGAAAACTAAGCAATTTGTCATATATGTTCACATGAGTATGTTAGTACATTTGTTTTCTTCGCTCAAACCAAAATACATGCCAGGTATAACTGGTTACTGTCTCACGATGCCAGCATTGTCCTGTGAGAGTAAGAATGGCCCAATTCAGTGAGTCTCTGCTGTGATGCATTGGGCCATTTGATCTGAGCAGGCTAAAGCTGATATCTTAAGACAGTAACCAGATATTTCTTTCATCCTGCAATTTTAAATAATACAAAAACTAAATGAAAAAAACTGTTTTATTTTTAAACTGGCCACTTTTGACAATAGTACTTCACAAGTGTTGATTGACATTTTCTGATCAAGCAGTTAAACATTAAAGAAGTCATTTTAATACATACATATGTATTTCATTGCTTAGAAGCACAGAAATTTATCTATATTTGTTATCTTGCTACGATGCATAATACAGTGATTGCAGGATAAATATATATATATATATACATTTGAAGATGTAAGCATTACTCCTTGCTGTTTTTAGTTTATATTTGTCATAGTAACATAGTTTTATTTATGTAAAGCCATCAACTTGGGTAAGTTAAAAACTTACAGTACATTTTTTCTGCTTTTTCCTTTCATCCGCTTAGTAACTAGTTTGTGTTCTATGTGCATGTTGATGGACATTTTCTTTCAACAGTATGGTGAAGGAAAACTTTGTGCTTTGATTTTCTTTGCAAAATCTTTAAAACCATTTTAGTGGAAGTTTGATAAAGTTATATCACTTATCTTATTTACAAATCAGTACAGAAAAAAATAATAATAATAAATAATAAATAATATATATATATATATAGAAAGCACTACATAATCTAGTAAGTATGTCAAAATGTCTTAATATGTGGGATATATAATCTTTATAATTTTAATAAATAGAATTAATCAAATGTTTTCTGTAAATTGTTTAGAAAATAATTAATTATCAATTTGGTGTATATATATATGCCAAAAACTAAATTACTAGTAAAAAACAAAAATAATAGTGTTTATTAATGATATTGTTATTATTATTATTCTTATTGTTATTATTTTTGCAAATTTGACCACAGTTGTCTTTCCATTGTACACAGAATATTTTATTTGCATTATATTTTATATCAGATAATGTTAAAAGTAAACCTCTAATCTTAATGTTGCACACATACATAAATATATAGATAAAAATTTCAATTTTTTTTCTCATTACTCCTAAGTAAATGCAATGATCTAGAAATACTAATGTCAACAGCAATGTTTTATTTAATTACATAAATAATAATCAGCTGTTATGCTAATGAATGTATATGCCTCTCTAACACCTCTGGATTAATATATAGTAAATTTACTTTATCTGTTTCTGCATGTTCTTGTGTTTGTATCTTCATAATAATAAAATAATATAGACTTAGAAAAAAGTTGTCTACAAATATTAATAAAAATACAGTTTAACAATTACTGTTTATAATTTGATTAATTTATTTTCTTTATTACTATATTATTATTTTATGTTATTATCATTATTTTAATTTTATTTTATATTCTTTTATTGTTATTTTTTGTTGTTGTTCTTGCTGTTGTTATTGTTGCTGTTGTTGATCATATTATAGTTTTAAGATCTGTTTTAAGATCTGTTTATCATAAAACAGGTATATCTGTTCAACTTAATAATTTTTAATATTTTTCACTATTATACATATTTATATTTTCCTAATTTCTGAAAATTGTTGTAAACTAAATGAAAATACATAAAAGTAAAACCTCTGTTATTTGATCATATTATTTGTCATAAGCAAAATAAATAAATATATAAAAAGTGGAATAAAATAATAAACAATTAAAGTAAAGTAACCTGCACTGTTAAATATACAAAATATGCAAACACACTAACACACTTAATTAACTCCTAATCTCTGATATTACAAAATTAACATGTATATCCATGCATGTTAAATACTGTCACAAAGAAACACATACTATTATATATTAAATAATAACATTTGTTACTTACAGAGGAGTGGAATCGATGGTAGGCCAGGCAAGAGAGTGGGAGTCATCAGGGGATTACGCTCGTGCAGTGGAGTGTTACCTCAAAGTCACAGACAAACTGACATCAGACAAAAACATCCTGGAAAAATGCTGGATTAAAGTATGTTCTTTTTGTAACATTTAAAAATTAGATGTATGCTTTTCATTTTTCTTTTCTTCTGTGTATGTGGTTTTATTTTTTAATATATACCAGTTCTTTTTTTTTTTTTTTTTTTGTGTAATTTTAAATTATTTTTAATTATTTTTTTTTTTTTATCATAATGCTTAAAGATATTTTTAGAAAAAAAAAAAAAAAAATATATTTTCCTAATTAATTTTTGTTTTATTATTAATTATTTATATATAAATATTTTACAGTGTATTTAATGAGTAATAATATTCTTTTATTGGTTGTCAGGATGAAATTTTTATTTTATTTTATATTTTTTTAATTTTTTTTGTTGTTTCCAGTCATTTCAAATGTTTGTTTATTCTGCTTTAAAATGTTATTTAAATTTCACACAATTGATCAAATTAAAAAATGTTTTTTTTTTTTTTTTTTTGAAGGCTGCTGATATTGCGATGAAATTTCTGGGACAAAAGAAAGCTCAGCTTGTTGTAGAAACTATTGGACCAAGACTGGCAGAAATTGGAAAACAAAACACTGTGAGTATTAGATGATATAAATATCCATTATGATGAAAATATAATAGTTTTAAACTCACAAAGACATTCAAATTGTTCTGGAAATATGAAAATTTAATTGGAACTTTTAAAGACAATACCATTTTTCTTTCTTTTTTTTTTTTTTTTAAAAAAAAGAGGGAGAAAAAAAGGTGTTTATTTTGTATTGCAAAAATTTAAAAAAATTGTTTTTTAAAAACAATTTAATTGGTTGTTTTCAGGCAGCTGAGATGTATCTAAGTATGGATATGGTGAAGGATGCCATTGATATGTTTATTTCATGTGGTGACTGGAACAAAGCAAAAAAAGTGGCTAAAGAACTTGAACCAAGGTAAACTTAAAGATTTATGTTTTACTTTTTTCTTTTTATATGATTTTTTTTTTTTTTTTTTTTTTATTTCTCTTGCATAATAATGGTATTTAACTTTTATGAGTGATTTTGTAGTCATTTTTTTTTTTTTTTACCACTTCATTACCTTTTACTGTTTCCTCCAATCTTTTCTTTCTTCATCTCTTTTGATTTCATTATATATATATATTTTTTTTTTTCAATGTATCATTGTTCTTCTTAGTCATTATTTCCTAAATATTATTATTTTAATTACTGTTGTTGCTGCTGTTGTTGTTATTGTCATTATTATTTTCCATATTATTAAATCTGTATATTACCTGAAGATATTTGTAATTTTGATGAAAAGTATAAAGATTTCATTGGTTCTTTTTTTTTTTTTTTTTTTTTTCTTTGTCATTATTTTTCTAAATATTATTTTTGTTGTTGTTTTTGTTTTCTTTATTATTATCTGAAGATGGTTGTGATTTTTAACAGGTTTGAACCATATGTTGATGAAAAGTATAAAGAGTTCTGCAGAAATCAAGGACGAGCAGAAGAGGTAAATATTTTCAAAAGATGTTTAGTACTATTATTATTATTTAAAAATATCTAATAACCATATCATTGAAAGGACTTTAGTATAATTTTTATAAAATTGTTTTAAGTGACATTTAATTGATCTAGCATTGCAACCTCAAAACTTTGAATCTGGGTAAACATTTCCAAATATTTAAAGAACTGTCAGTATTAATAAAACTTTACTCTATCCCTGAAATAATTTTTATTACATTTTTTTTTGTAGCTTGTCAACGTTGATGTGATCGGTGCATTAGACATGTATGCTGATAAAGGTGAATGGGAGAAATGCATTCATACAGCAGAACAGCAGGTGAGTTGAAGTTTTTAGTGCTTATTGTGCAGTTTAGAAAACTTACTGATTAAACTGTTGTGATTCACAAGGGAATATACAAGTTTGTTTTCCAGAAACCTTTGGTTCTTCTGATGATGAATGACACGACAAAAAACTATAAAAACAAACTTGTATATTTCTATAAAATGTGTATTCAGATATAAAAATTATTTATTTTATTGGTATTTTTGAGAAAGTGAAAAAGGATATTTATTTAAATGTTTTTAATTCATTTGACTTAATTTAGCTGGGCTGTTCTGTATTGATGTAAATATCGTTATTAAGTTTTGACATTATTGTTGTTTGTTTAAATCTTGTCAAAATATAATAACAGTCTTGATTAATGCTCTGCAGTTCATATTTTAGCATTTATTATTTCATGTTACTCTGAAAGAACAAGCAATTTTAAAACAAAAGTAAACTTTTTTAATAAATAATTCTTACTTAACTCCCCTTTAGTTGGACAGACATGTGCATTGTGTAAAAATGTGTATATATATATATATATAAATTTCGTCTTTGGTTTCTTTATTTACAGAGTCCACAAGTGTTACAGAAATATATTGCTCTGTATGCAACACATCTTATTAAGACAGATCATTCAACCAAAGCTCTGGAGCTGTATGCTAAATATGGTGCACCTGCCAATCCACAGGTTTGTTGACTTGAGAAACATTATTCATTTTATTTGAATCAAACAGATCAGCGTTTAGAATATTCATTTGTCAGTAAGGGATCTAAAATCATTCTTATTAATGTCCTTGAAAAAATAGTTTTTAAATGCACAGATTTATTATTTTATTTATTTATTTATTTTAAATAGCTATTTTATAATGAAAAGGTTTATACAAATTTTGCTGGTTAAGAATTGATGAGTCTTATTAAACTTTTAGAAAAAACAAAATGGACAGGAATTATTTCAGCTAGTGTCTTCAGAAATCTTTTATATTGTTTCCACGTGTAAAATTCTGATGTTGCCAAATAATTTTAAAATGTTTTATTTCAGAATTATAACATCTATAAGAGGCTTTTTTCTGATGTGATATCCATGAAAAATCTGAACCGAACTGAGGCATACAGAACATGGGCTGATCTGCGAGACATGCTTTTTGATTTGGTAGGTGTTTTAATGAAGAAAATAAGTTTAAAAAAGAAATATTTCATACCAAAAGGCTATAACTTTTAATTATAGTATATATTAAAGATGATTACCAGTGAAGAAAAAAATTATATATATATATATATTAAGCATTCATCATAGGAAAGTAGATTTTATTTGTTTCAAAATTTATATTTTTATTATTATTTCATTTAATTAAATTTTTGTATAATTATTTTTATTTTATTATTAAAATGTTTGTTCTTGACCCTTTTATTTATTTTTTGTTGTTTACTTTTAAAAAAAAATTAATATTAATTTATAAAACAATAAAAATAAAAATTATTATTTTAATTTAAAAACATTTTCATTTATTTTTATATTTTATTTATTAGCATTTTTTATTTTTTATTTTTATATTAAATCTAATTTTTAATTTTTATTTTTTTTTTATTTTTATAAAATCTAATATTTATTATTTTTTTTTTTTTGGGTATTTTATTTTATTTTATTATTATTTTTTGGACAGTGTGAGAATATGGGGAAACTTCATGATCATGGTGACGGACAGCAAGATGAGTTTGAGACCATGTTACTCATTTCTCACTATTACTCAAATCGATCTGCTGCTCAGGCCCAGAAATCCTTGGAAACCATCGCAGCCCGACTTTGTATCTCTCTTCTTCGCCACACCGACATCGTTCCTGCTGACAAAGCTTTCTACGAAGCTGGTGTCGTCTGCAGGGTAGGTTATTTACTTGTATACTTAATTGATTTATTCTTGAAAAAAAAAGAGTAGAGTTTATACAGTTAAAAATATTTTTACTTTCTGGCATGAAACAGCATATCAACTGAAAATGAAATAAATATTAAAGCAAACACGTAAGAAAAAAAATACTGTTGTTTTCTTTATTTGAAATTCACATCTCAAGTTTTGAATTTTTGTAACAGAGAGGTGTTTTCTCTGTGTCTGCAACTCTGTCAATTTTATCATGTTTACTAAATATTATCCAACAGAATTTATTGTAATTTATTATATATCCAAATGAAATTTCATTAGCAAATTGTTTATTTCACTGAAATGATATTCAGTGAAGGGTCATTGTGTTTTTGTTTTTAAATTTGGATTACCAGTGGTCTATAAATATACTATAGGATAACTAATTTTTCATTTTCAGGTGTGTATGTCTGTGTGCATGTCTGAATGTCAGTGCATGCATGTGCATGTGGATGTATGAGAGCATGAATGTATGATTATTAATGGGTTTTTTTTAATTGTTTCTTATTTTGTTTATTATAGGCTATAGGATGGGAAAACATGGCTTTTGTTTTCCTCAACAGATACTTGGATATTACCGAGGTAATTTTATTTATTATAATTATATATTTAAAAAGTACATAATGAAATACAAAATGAAAATGGGAAATGTTTATAACTGCTTTTCTCATTACAAAGAGATTATCTGTATAAAATAATTCAATCATAGACTGTTTATTATAAATAATTTGAAATTATATATTTAAATGTTTTTAAAAGCTATTTATCTGTTTTGAATTCAGATGTGTTTTTAAATAAATTATAAAGGAGACTTTTTGTTTATTAACTACAACCTGACATAATTTTAAAAGAACACCCCTCCAAAACAAAAAACAAAAAAAAAACATACGTTTTGTCAGCCATTTAATTATTTGATTATTGTAAAATAAATAACTGGAGCATTCTCTAAACATTAGTGCAGTAGGACTGGTGATCTCAGTTTGCAAAGATTAGACACAGTATATATATACGTAATAGATATTGTGTAACGGATCACAGAATCAAAAACACCACACCCCTTCAAGAACAAAAAACAAACAAAACAACTGACATACTATATTTCATTCAGTGATCAAAGTACAGGTCTTGGTCATATCTACAGGTTCACAGTATCAATCTTCAGACTGTTATTTTGCAGGGGTTTATCAAAGGCAATGACGTGTGTTTAAATATATACACATATTTGTATATGAATTTCAATCTGTGAGTGTATGTATGTCTCTGTGTTTGTGTGTATGTGTGTGTGTGTATTATGTGTGTGCGCATGCATGTGTGCATGCATATGTATATATCTGAAGATGATTATATGGGAGAGCACTGAACGACATATTAAGAGTAATAAAATGATATTTTTATATTACTGTTGGGTTCTTTCTTTTTTACTTGTAATAATTTATATTTGTCATTTCTGTAAGATAAAGATAAGAAATTTCTAATATATAAAGTTGTTTTTTTATGTCACTGTGTCCTTGTATCCAGACATTACCTGTTAACATACATTAGAAGTGATCCATAAATAATAGGAACATCAACAAAAAATAGTATTTAAGACATTTTTTCTTTTTGTAATGCATCCAGATTGTTTGTTCAGGCATGACAACTAAATGTATTCAGTCTCAAAATATTTCACAAGCTGTCTCAAGTTTTGCTGATCTCATGTTTGGCTTAGTTTGGCTATATGCCAGAACTTACTTATAATCACTATTTATAGATATGCAAGATATTTTACCTTTTATGTAATTTTTTCACTGAAAAGATCATAATTTAAATTATAATATATTACTTGAATACTGTGGGTGTTATATTTTAAATAAACAGAAATTAAAAATTGATTTAAAAAAATCCTCAAAAATATTCAAATTTTTGACTAAATGATTTTTACAGTGATAAATTGGTACAGTTGTTTTCTCGGTGTTGTGTCTTTTATGTGGCATATTTAGTTTCAAGTTAAGAATGCTCGTTGGGTATTATGTTAGTGTCCTGAATAAATTTGATAACTGTCAGTTACAGTTACATAACCAAGTGTGTGTACCAACTGAACATGTGAACAGCTTTCATTATCTCCAGCTATCTAAGTAACAAGTGTATTTGAATTTGAAAATGCTTGTCATTTTTATAACTAATGTATCTCTGAAATAAAATAAGATGTTCACATACTTACACACACACACACACACACACACACACACACACACACACACACATGAACTCACATACACAAACACACACACATACACATACATGCAGAGAAAAGACAAGAATGTAGTATAAAAAACAATATATAATGTTTAGTAAAGCAAAAAATCTTGTATATTTTCTCACTTCAAAAGTAAACTACATTTATATATTTATATCAGATGTTAAAATTAAGTCATATATGCTTTATTATTTGTATATTTATTTTCATTACAGTATTAATTAATCTATTAACTTATGAAATGTTTTTCTGTGCTAATTTTTAGGCAATAGAGGAGGGTTCATTGGATATGCTGGACCATAGTGACTTCCAGGATACAGATATTCCATTTGAAATACCATTACCAGAAAAACCATATTTGTCTGTGAGTTAGGTTTTTATTATTATTATTATTATTATTATTATTATTATTATTATTATTATTATTAATTAATTAATTTATTTATTTTTTGTAATTCTTTAATCAACATCATTTATAAATAAACATGAAAATAGGAAAACACAATGTTAAAATATAGGTTATCAAGAACTTTTTAATTATCTTGCGATACACCTATATATAGTGTCATTGATTTTTCTATTAAACCTCTGTTATTATAATTAAATCACCATGCAGTTTTTTAACAGTCACCTACTAATTTTTTACTTTCTGTAGCAATGAATGTTAGTACACATACAAGCAAAGAGAGAAATGCACACCCACATTCATGTTACTAATTACATTCCATACAAATAAATTAGTCACAGTAATTTTAAAATAGATATTTTACATTTTAAAATTGTATTGTTCCTATTATTATCTTTATAATATAATTTTTTAAATTTGTGATAAAGAATCTGCAACATGAAGAGATAAAGGAGTGGGTTTTGGCTGTTTCAATGGACCAGAAAGTTGAGCAGATCCTTCCAAAAGATGAACGTAACATCTACGAAGCGTCACTGGTGGCCCCAGACACTGGCATCAAGTCCCTGCCTTGTGTTGTTACAGGTTAGTCATCATTATCATGTTGTTATTGTTATTGTTTTTTTTTTTCCACTTTGCAATGAATTCTAATTTTGGCTGTCTTTTACATTTTGTGAGCAGTAACGAATTTCTCATATGGTAATTTGTGTATCAAACGTCAAACAAAAGCAATCACTGCATGTATTTAAGAACAGTTTTGTAGGAATGGCAGCAGTCATGAACATCTTTACAATAAATTATTGCACTGTTTAATTTTTCTGTCTGTTCATAACTACAATACTTTTGGCTCAGTCTGTAAAACTTAAATGCAACAAAGCACTGGGAAAAGTTTCTGAATTATGCTTAGAGTTCCACAGAAAGGTTAAAAAGGTTCTAGAAGAAATTGAAAATACAAAATTCTCTACTCATGAACACTTACCTCTTTTCATACATTTAAGTCTCTAGTATTATGCATTTATTCAGTAATCTGTGTTTTCTCTATTGGTTTCTATTGGCTAATAACAATGCTTTCTTTTCTGTGTCCCCCACCCTATAGGTTATCCTGTCTTAAGAAATAAATTTGAATTCAACAAACCAGGCAAAGTGGCTAATAAAGATGACTGGAACAAATTGCTTATGGCAACAAAGGTAAGTGTACATTTTTACCCAGTAGAATAAACAAGAAATTATTGTTGTTGTTCATATATTCATGAACAGTGTGGTTATCTCTTGGATCATTCAATAAATGATTAATCCTAACTGATAATGTATTTTGTGGATATGAATTACAAATTGAGTAGATATCAGGGGCTTTTCTTTTCTTTTTTAAACTGCTCTAATAATAATTTTAAAATAAAATGTGTGTGTTATTGGTATTTGTTACTATATTATTATGATTAATGCTATCATTATTGATTTTATGAATACCGTTACAGTTGTTGTTAATTATTGTTATTATTTTAAGGTTTCTCACAGCCCAGAACTTCAGGATGTTTTGAAGTTCATAGGCAACTGGTGTGGAGCACCATCTAACCCAAGTTACTCTTTCCACTAAACATGTGACTGAAACTGTAGCCATAATGTGTCCACTTGGAATTACTTGTTGCATGTTGTCTGTGATAAAGTTTTAACTCAAAAATAAATTAGACATTGTATCTGTGATTTTATTATCCATCCACCAATAAACATTGGCGTTTTTTTTTTTTTTTTGCGGTACTAAACCTACTGTTGTAATTTTGTTGGTTATAAATTATGTTAAAAAAAACCCTTGTAAATGATCACATGTTATTTTCACATAAATCTCAGTGACTAAAAATACTGCACTTAAAAAAAACATTTATTTAAAAGTTATTTTTTATTCTCTTGTTTTATTATTTTGTAGATATATTAGAAATAGGGTATTAAATTTATACTGATGTAAACTTCTTTTTTTCATTGTTTTTTTTTAATATGATTTTCAGGTATATGTTTGACATATTTCTGTTATTTAGTAGATGAAATATTTAGTTTTCACTGTGTCATAAATGTTAGTTGTCCCAACAGAAAATAATTCATTTCTCAAATGTTATGAATTCATTGTTACAATTTTCAATTAAATTTGTATTATATTTTTTTTTTTTTCACTGTTTTTGTGTCACTGTTTCTTTTACTTTTTTTTTTAATACTAATTCTTATTATTCTTTATATTCTTTAATTCTTATTATTCCTAATGCCAGTGTTAAAATCATTTTACCAGTGATTTCATTTGGAAATTGCTTATGTTTAATCTGGAAAATTAACTTAATCTCACCTACTGTTAAAGAATTTTTTTATTTTTATCATAGGCCACACAGTTAATAAAAGAAAACACAACATATGTTGCAGCTGCAGAAAAACAATGTCCATACATTTTTCTTAAAGATTATTATTGTTAACATGTTGCACATTATAAAAAATAAATAAAAATAAAAATTGAATATAATTAATAAAAAAACTGTAAAATAAAAATGCTGTGAACTGCAATAACATCAGTTCTTTTGTTAAAAATTGTTTTGTTTTGTAAAAAAATTTTAATGACATTTATTCAAAATAAGAACTAAATCAACTCATGAATTAATAATTATAAGTTTATATATATATATATATATATATATTCACATATAAGAAAAATAAAACAATTATATTCTTGCCCATTTTGCTTGTTCCTTCCCTCCAGAATTTATTTAAACATAAAGATGTATTCTAAAATGTAATCGGTTACATTTCAGCTGTTTTGTTTCATGAGAGATAAAAATAAATATTGCTTTTGAAAGTGTTTGTTGTTGTTTGGTTTTGTTATATTGCTATAAGTTCTATTGACAGATAAATATTCATATCTTTCCCTCACGTTTGATTTACTTAATATAAACTAGAAATGCGATTGTTCAAGTCTTGACAAAATTAATTATGAGTTTTGCAAAATCTTCTGATGCTATTTGCAATGTCAAAGACATAAAATCTGCTTATCAGGGGCATTAATTTTCACAGTAGGAGGACATGCCTGCTTATAAAAATCTGCCAAAACGTAAGTAAATACAAAACATTGACCTTAGCATCATTCTGTTTTGTTTTATTTCAAAAAAACCAACAAAAAAAAAAACCATTATTATTATTACTACTTTTTTTTAGAATTTTATCTCTTTGAATCTCAAATCGGCTGAGACATTTAAATTTTAATCTGGGTTCGTACGCATTTTGAAAAGTCTTCGAAAGTTTTGGAAATTCGTCACAGGACTTTAAACGTTTTGGAAAAGTTATGGAAAACTATGTCCTTGCCGTAAATAAAATGTATGAAAAACTGGTTTGTTTCACCATTGTTCCAAACACGTAGTACTGGTAATTTATTGTTCCCATATTCAGTAGTGCTGTGGAAAAATGTATGCGTTTAAAACTGTAAAACCACTACACACAACTAAGATGCGCTTTTATCGGTGTCACGTGACATCCTGCACGCCACAGTTTATGCGGGAGCGCGTGTTGCTAAAAGCAACAATATTTCGTTTCCTGTTTTCCAGTTTTTATTAAATTTGTTTAATTTATCAACAGTAGGTGACACTTGTTTTAAACTTCTGTCGGACTGGCTGAGTAAACTTTGTTGTGATAGTACTAAGCGCTCAGTGTAATTGTTTACGATACAGATAAGTGTACATCGTTGGAGTGTCGTGGCGTTTATCAACATGCACACAGTGAAACGCCACGCAATGGTTTAATGGAATGACAACCAGCTGATCCAATCAGTTCAAGTTTCTGTCACATCCTACCTACAGAAGCTGTTGAATCATTATTTGGAATTGAAAATAAAATTAATATATAAAGGGCACCGTTATATAAACCGCCGCCCCCTATGTTTTGGTGCATTATAAAGGTACTTATTAACTGAATAAGAAAGGAACAAGACCACTTTTTATTAAGCAGTACTTCTGTATTCATATTTCTGGCAGTCTGCCTTACATATCATCTTAGTCATGCCCTACCCAAGAACAAAACAGCAATATTTTTGTTTTATTACTAGTAATCCAACGTGTACTATGCGTAAGCTTAGTCAAGGCATAAGTTTTAACGGTGACAAACATCCTAAAACTGCAAAAAAACAACAACAAAATACCCACTTCGTTGCGATTGAGTTTACTTGGAAGTGGTTTTTGGAAATTTGGATTTGTGGGTTATGGAAAATTCTGGAAATTGTTATGGAAATTTTTACAGCCCAAGATGTACGGAACCCTGTTTTAAAATGTTTGAATTAGTAACAAGATAGACAATTACATAAAAACGATCACGTATAAACAACTAAATATATGAATGGCTACAAATTTCATAATTTCAAAGCCTACCTGATTAAAAGAAAACTCTAGGGACACTTGCAGCCAACTTTCTGTTAGTTAATATGAATATATCCGTTGAGTAATTATATTGTTGTTTGTTTGTTTTGAATTTTAACCATATCCTGACTTTCCCGATGTTTTCGTAATGCTTTCGAGGATGAAATTTTTTAAAATTTAGCCATTCTACTAATATAACTGACAAATCCAAGAAATAAATAAACTATGAAAAAAAAAAAAAAAAAAATAAATAAATAGTAGTGGTAATAAATAAATTAAATAGATAATTTGTTTATTGTAATTATTCATTTTTATTTTTCATAAAATATTAAGAAACGTTCAACAATCAAGGAAACTACTTTCAATATATAGGCTATATAACTGTTTTTACGATCGTCTTCGTTAAGTAATACAGTCTTACCTCATTTTTAAAATACTTATGTTTTTATTATTATTATTATTATTATTATTATTATTATTATTATTTGTCACACGAAAAAGAGTTACACAATGAGATCTGTCAAATATTAATTTAAATAAATAATATTATTTAATAATAATTCAGCTTGTTAAATTTTTTAAATAATTATTTATAATAAAGAAAAAAAAGATACATAGTTATATCAAATTGTTTTTCCATTTGGAGACAAAATTAAATAGAACAACTAATATCAGTATAAAATAATTAGACAGATAGATAAATTGATACACAGATATATATTGTATACAGAAACTGGAAGTACTATTAGTCTCTAGCTTATACCCAGTTTCTGTTCTAATATGGCGTCCGAGACGTTTGTCAGCCAAACTTTGTCAATTGTCTTGCAATTAATTTTAACTTTCTTATGTTTATGTATATAGCACCTATATACACAATATTAAAGTTGCAAATTGTACAGTATTATTATTATCAGTAAATTTATGAATGATCTCAAAAATATCTAATTTTAGCAAAATCGACATATTGGTTACACCTAGCTTTATTTGACCGAATTACTGATATAGTGTATACAACATAATCCTTATATCCAGTGCAAATAGGCTCATAATGGTCCTGAAATTTACAGTTACACTACCAACAACAAAAATAATAATAATAATAGCAAAAATCCCCAACAAACTCACTAACTAAATAAATAAATAAATCTCACGGAGGACTTAAACCATAAACACCCCTCCTTTCACAATTTCAGTCTCACTTTATTTCCTAAAAGCCGTTTCATAAATTGTGTATATCACAGGGATGTCCTTAATTGTAAATATATATATATCTGTTGGCTTGCTCTAGGGGTATCATATATGGGATCTATGTATGCAATATATTGTAAATACCGTATCACGTTTTTACACACTAGAACACGACAAACACAAGACAAGTTTAAAAACTATATTCGCACTAGCGTTACACATTCAGAGTGGTAGTAAAGGTTAATATGGATGACTAGAAATATTGTAATCTGTCACATCAATCAACAGTCAGATACAAGTGACATTTACAAGCGGAAGATTGTCCCGTCACAATGAATATTAACAATATGAATACATATTTTTAAATATGAAAATTATATATTTATATAACTGTAATTTCACAAGGGGATAAAAACGTTAATAATCATTAAAAATATGACCACAAAATAGTGTTTAATAATGTAAGAATTGATGTATGAGTTTGACATCTTTATATGTATTACAGGCTTTCTGCCCTCCGATCTGACAGAAATGAAGAAGGGGAAAGATAAAAAAAAAAAAATATATATATACTGAAAGCAATACTGGCTACTTTCGGTTTCACTATTTACAAATCTACTGTCCTGACAACTGCGCTGTATACAAGGTAAACGCGCAGGTACATGCGCAGATAAATGCGCACAGGAGGCTAGGTGAAGTAATCGCCCATCTTAATCTGAATTCCCAGAAGTTATTTCGCATTGAATTTTTGATTTGTGATTTAGTTTTGTTTTCTGGCATAGTGCCAAAGTCCTTTAGGACGAAACAAAGTGACGGTTAACACATAGTTACACAATGAGGAAGTAAATATTTAAATTAGATTTAAACTAGAGAACTTAACAATTATTTCTTGTCGTATAGATCAAAACAACCTAGCTGTGCTAAGAGTAACGCTTTAAGTAGCATCTACTCTTCCTTAGTAGTGAAAAAAACAATAGTGAATTGTACAGTGAAGTGTGTTTCTAATCGTGAATCGTATAGGAAAGTGTATCCATTTGCGAACGTGATCATATTAAGAATGTGTTTTTTCTTTTGGGATGCAAACAAGTTAAATGCACTGTGTTCAACTAGTGGATTATTAGTCATAAAGTCTAACGTTTAAAACTGTTATATCAACATAAGTGCAGTGGAATGATATTTTATCGACTGTGTGTGTATTGTCAAGTAGAGTGTAACAGCATTCTTTTGAAACCGTTGACGAGGCATATTCTGGTGTTGTTGTCAAAACAAATAATTCTGCAATTTTTCATTTTATTGACTATTTAAATGCTGATCATTCATTATGCAATAGTATTGAGAATACACGAACACCTGTATCTAAAATAGCCATCATTATAGAGAACATTGCTTTGCATTACATATAATTGATTAAAAAAAAAAAAAAAAATGTCGTAAAATATTACCTTTGCTCCGTTGTGAGAAACCAGGAGATCTATTTAAATTAATAATAATAATAATAATATTGATGATGATGAAATGAATGAGTTATTTATCCGATAAGTTGTAACAAGAAAAAAAATTATATAAAAATTATATTGTTAGTTGCTTTAATATATTTCAGGACTAATTTGCAAGGCATAATGGCTAATGTCACAGAGGTGTGTTCATTTATTTATTTACTTTATTTATTATTAATTCCAGAACTATAATGCTTCTTTCACTTTTATTTGTTTATCTCAGTCTAATGCACTCTTTTCGAAAATGTATTACTGGGAAATACTTTTACAAACGTTAGAAACATTAAATAATAATAATAATAATAATAATAATAATAATAATAATAATAATAATGAAGTGAAAACAAAATAATTAAAAAAACAATCAAGAAAAAAAAATCGTAACAGTAAGAATAAATATAAACTACTTATTCATTTGTTTAAAACTTGCTGAGAGAAAGATACGATTTATCGTTTTATTCCACCGCAGAGCTCGATAAACACAATAATGGAACCCATAATTAATAATGTTGATTGTGCTGCTGAAAAAATACGAAGTGGAAACTTTGATGAGCGTGTCAATGATGAATTTGGTCAGACTGCCGCCGATTACCTTCATAGCTGTGGACATTTCTCACGTGATATTGAATTACGTTTCTTACAATACGTATCAAAGACAGTCACCAGTTTACACGGTGAGGTAAGATTTCGACTGACTGATAAACTGTACATTAAAATAATTGTATTAAAGGTATGCATAATTTTTCTTCTTCTCTCTAATCAGTTTGATTTTTTTATAGAATTTACGGTTTTTACTCGTTAGTTTCATTTTCTTTGTAAATAGGAGAAAACATTAAAATAAATTATCGTTGTAATTACTTTACAACTCTTGGGATAAAACTCTAAATTAATATCCTCACTCTGTAATAAGTTAATTATTTGTTTTTTCTTTAAGATGTGATATATTACAATACATTCTCTCAAATTATTGATGTTTGATTTTTCGTTCTTCAGAATATGGGGACGAACATTATAATTCTTCTGAGATCTATTTACTTTTGTTCTCTGATTAAAACTTTCATATGATACGTGCTTAATCTGATTATTTAATTAGTAAAAAAGGTGGAGTTTTCAATTATTTTTTTATCTTCAGAAAAGCGAATATGCATTCTCAGCTGTTCTTTTAATGTACAAAGGTATGTACAACGTTTGTAACTTTAGAGATGTTGTTAAGCTACAATTAATGTAGAACTCCAATGAAAATTTGAATAAACTACAGTCATATTCCAAAGACGTCTTTTTTTTTTTCTTTTTTCTTTAAAACATTTTATATCTGCGATAATTCTGGTTTATGTTAAAAAGAAAAGAGAAAAAGTAATAACAATAATAATAATTAATAAAATAAACTTCAGAATAATTTGTATAAAAAATATTAATAATTTTTCTTTTCATTAATTATTTATTTATTTTTAATTTCTGTTATACATACCAGCATATATATGTTTTTGTTTTATTTTTAAAAAAAACCCAACCTCCCCACAAAAAAAAAAAAAAAAAATAAAAAAAAAAAATAAAATAAAATAAAATAATAAAACTGATAAAATCATTTTATTAAAAGGCTTTTAAAAAAATTCTATTAAAAGAAGACAACAATAAATGTATTCCACTGATATTATCTATGCTTGTATTCAGCCATGTCTGTAACTGAAGGATCAGCAGAGTTTGTTTTGGAAAATGACAAAATGGTTGCAAAGACAGAATTTTCATCTCAGCTAGCTATTCAGAAATTATTATTTAGTATTTTTGCAGACAATCAGTGGACACACATGGTAATTATATATTGCTTTTTCTTTTTCTTTTAAAAAGAAAAATTTTCCATTTCAGTTTATTAACTGCTATCTCCTAACAATTACAACAAAGAAAAAAAAAAAAAAAAAAACCCCACTTAACCTGTGTATATATATATATCCCATATTATTCAGTGACATAATTTTGAATTTTCTCTAAAATAATAGAACATACTATGAAAAGTTAAAAAGTACACTGTGATGATGATCATGATAAAATTAAAGAGAAAGAAGAAGAAAATAAACCAAAAAACCCATAACAACCCAGAAACAAGGTATAGTTAAGTGTTAATGACTAATACTTGATTATTTAGGTATTTGTCCTCAAGAGGATCTACTGTTGGTTCTGTTTCATACATATCTGCCTTACACAACAGTCCTTTTGATTTGACTATCATCACTTTAAAATGAAATCACTGAATTACGTATTCTCCAACTGATGTATCGTCTGTATAAAGAATACTTTTTTTTTACACCTAAAGGGCAACAAAATAGAGTTGATTCAAACCTTAGAAGCAATGGCAAGAGGCAGTGAGAAAATAAAGCCTGCATTTTGCTACATCTTGTCCTCAGATGTATACCAAGTATGTCAGAGGTTCAACTCAAGAGAAGTAAATAACCCAACCTTTTTAGGAAAGTTATGTCTGCTACAAGCAACAAGTGCATCAAATGGAGTAAGTTCTAAAGTATCTGTGGACACTGGACTGAAGACTAAACAATCAAAAGTTAATTTTCAAATGATCTAAACACTTTGTTATATTGCCTTGTCAGATGTATTAGTATATTTAAGCTAGAATATGTATTTATCTATTCAGATGATGATAAGAACTGTAAAATTGTCTCAAATATATAATCACTCCCTCTTGGAGAAATTATTTCTATACTTTTGAAATATATGTAAATTAATACAATAAAGCACCAAATAAAGACATTAATATTATAGGCTATCTGACAGAAAAGAAAAAAATAATTATAATTTATTTGAAAGAAGGCTAATAAAAAATTGATTGTTATTTTGCGATGTCATTTGACATCACATGATATTTAGTATTATTTGTTTATTTTTTATTTTAGAAAGCATTTGATTTGGCTATAAAATACTGCAAATATGGTAAGCTAGTATTTGTTTGGCATATTAGAAATACAATTATGAAGCTAAGTCAGTTGATTTAAATTAAATTTCTTGCCTGTTGTGAAAAATAACTTAAAATACTACACTAAATATTGAACCTTGTAATATCAGAACATTTCATCATCTAACAAAGAAGCAAACAAAATAATAATAATTAAAAGTTTTAAACCTTTAAGTAGACGAATGAATGAATGAACAAAAGAAATTTATTTATTTATTTATTTATTTATTTACATTTTTTTAAGCTGCAGAAACACTGTATAATTATGAGAATAGTGAATCATTCATGATTTGGGCCCAGATTCTTGAATTAAAAGGAAATATTTCTGCTGCAAAGGAGAAAGCAGAATTAGCACTAAAGATGTCCAAAGTAAGTATCAGAATATTTCTGATAAGCAGTTTATACTTAGTTTGGTGTATATGTGTCTTTATGTGCCTTTTTGCTTTTTCAGCAAACAATTTATAAATAAATATTTTGCTGAAAGTTTGCTCATTACATATGTAAAATTGTTATACAAATTTAATGCATATTTAAACCTTTTTTTTTTTTTTTTTTTTTTTTCAGAATGTTGATGAAAAGCATAAAATTAAACAATTCCTGGAAACAATCTTTCACAAAATGGAAGAAAATGTGTGTACAAAATCACAAGTGGATCAGTCCTGGCTGTCAGGAACAAATGCTTACACTATTAAGGTATTGACATTATGACATATCTGGGCAAACAAATATATGTCATTGAACTTGTTAAAATTGTTTTCCCTAATCCCTTTTGTATAGGCACAGTTACTAGATTGAAAAGCAGGAAAAGCTGGAATTATTGACAAAAGCACTAATTAATTTTTAAATAATTCATTCTTTTTTTGTTATTGCATTTTATATATTTTATTAATATCTTCATGTGATAAATATATATAATTATATAAAATCCCACCAAAGTATGTTTTTTTTTTTTTTCAATTGTAAAAGGCCAAGAAAATAAATAATTCTAAAATACTGCTCTTTGGTATAAAAGATTTTGTTTTTGTTCTGAAAAATAATGTATTAAATAAGACCATATTGTTAACAATATCTAAAAAAATTGAGATTTGCTGCACTAAATGGTGATTTTATATTTTTTTTATTCTGGGTTTGGCAATTTCTTTTATATCATTAAGACAAAAAATATATTTTTATTTTAGGAGAAACAAGCACAGGCTAAAGCTGTTCAGGACTGTCATACCTCCAAGAAGAAAAGGTCACGACGTAGAGGTATATTAAATACACAAGAGAGGATGTATACATGTCCAAAAACTGCACAAATAATTGTTTCATTCATATACTGACTGAAGTGTATATATTATGCTATGAACGAACAACATTTTGTAAATACTTACGTATTGCCACTATTATTTTATTTATCTGTATACATAATGAAATTATGAAAAAAGAGAGAAAACTTCAGTTTATTATTTCAATTTAGAAGTAAAAAAAAATGTACTTGAATCAAATGTATTATTTTCTGATAATTGATTTTTGGATTGTTTAATATTAAAAACACAACTGATCATAACAAAATATTTTGCTTAGCTCCCTTCTACTTAAACTGAGAAACTGTGGAGAGATGTTCATAATAACATATCAAAAATACCTAAATAGTTTTAAAATTAGTAACTGTAACTACAAAACTGTTTCAATGGAAGCAAATTCAAACATGTCTGCAACATTATGATAAAAGAAATGTAAAAGATAGCCAGATAATAAATTAATAATAACCATTATTAGGCATCAATATACTTTTCTTGTATAATATAAAAAAGGAAAAGTGCTGCTTGTTTTCAATGGTCTGCTCTGTAAAGATGTTCTATACTGAAGAGAAACAAAAAATAAAACACCATTTGATAAACAACTGGCAGGAATGAAAAGTAAATCTTTACATACAATTCTTGATGAAAATGATATAAATAATTAAGTTTTAATACTTTTATCAATTTTGACTTGGAGCTACAGAGCAAACAATAATTTTGGTATAATAATTATGTTTTATGATCTTAAGAAAAATGAACATAATTCCCTCAAAAAACACATCAGGTTAAGAGAATTAAATTATTGTACAATATAAATAAATAAATAAATAAGAATGAAATCTTGTGCAATACATATAACTTGTTTTCCACACTAATGATATTTTTTCATCTGCAGGTAAAAAAAAAAGAACAAATTCTAGTTGCAGTGGCAAAGAGAACAATTTAAACCATAAAGCTTCATTCAAAAGGACTAGACAGACTTCTAATTCAAGTAATGCATCTGGATTTTCATCAAATGTTGCTCAGTCTCCACTAAATCTAAAGGAACAACCAAATACTGACCAAGACCCTTGCAGATTATGTAACTCCAAAGTTTCAGATTTCTTTTCATCTGATGATGAAACCAGTACCTGCAGCGAGAAAGAGGATTTATCAAATGAAGAAGATCAAGAATTAGATTATGAAATGGATAATATGGAAAGTCAAACAGAAAATGAAACCTGTGATCAAACATGGTTTGAACAAAGTGAAGATGTCCTTTTAAAAAGAAGTAATGACAATAAATCTGATTATTTGTATGGATCAGAAATACAGTTAGATGAAAAACATGTTGCTAATCTGTGGAATTCACGTTATAAAAAACATAAACAATTTTATAAGGACTTTCGTTCAAAAGATAATCTTTACCATCTTCTCCAAAAAGAATCCCAAAAATATAAAAAATGCAAGATACGCATTGAATCTGCACAAAGTGCTTTCTGCAAGATTCTAGATTCAGCTGGTGCTCAAAATGAAATTGAAATTGCTGGCAGATCAAAATGTGGCCAGTGTTTCAATAATGATGAAGTTGTTGTGGAAATTCTGTTTGACCCAAAGGAAAAGGCAGATAATGAAAATACATCTAAAACAGTGTCTGTGGCATATGGTAAAGTTGTTGGAGTTCTGAACAGCCAATTTTTAAAGAAAAATCAACATCCTGTTCTTGCATGTACCAGCAATGAAACAGAAGGTTGGCTGTTGAGACCTCTGTGCCAAAGCATTCCTAAAATACATGTTATGAATAAGATGATCAAAACAAATCCAAATAGAGCTAAATATATGGTTGATATATATGAAGTGGTTGGATCAAAACTTAAATTCAAAAGAGAATTCAGAATCAATCCAGTTTTAAGGGATCAGTATGTGTTTATTGTTGTATATGTTGGCTGGAGCAACAAATATGTCTATCCTCTTGGTGCAGTGCTGGATGTCTTACAGTGTGGTAAAGATTTCAACAGTGGTCTGAGGATTTTAGAAATGCAATATAAAGTTCCATCCTTATTTCCAGAAGATGTTATTACACAAATGCAGAGAACAGAAAACACTGTTGATGTTAATGGAAGAGAAGACAGAACAAAAGATCTTGTGTTCACCATTGATCCTCCACATTCCAAGGATCTTGACGATGCTCTTAGTGTTGTCAGAAATGGAAATAATTACATTGTGGGTGTTCACATAGCTGACGTTGCCTCAGTTGTCAAAAAAGACGATGCCATTGATAAAGAAGCAAGAAGAAGAGCTGTAAGTTTTTACATTCAGGACAGGCGCACTCGAAACATGCTGCCAGAACCTCTCAGTCAAGACATATGCAGTCTTGTGCCAGGAGAAATACGTCCTGCTGTGTCAACGTTCTTTTTGTTGGATCAAGAGGGCAAAATTATAAAAGAACCTACTGTGAAAAAAACCATCATTAAATCATTCAGGCAATTTTCTTATGAAGAAGTACAAAAAATAATTGAAAATGGAGAGAGCAGTCCTGAACATCAACAACTAAGAGAAGCCATATTGATTCTACATGATCTTGCACAAAACATTCGGAAACGAAGACTGAAAGATGCAAGGTTTACTGTGCCTTTTTCTGATCCTAGTTTTCTTGACGTGGAAGACCATAGTGATTGTCCTGAAGCTCATGCATTGGTTGAAGAGTTTATGATTTATACAAATACGACTGTTGCAAAAATTTTGACAAAAAGATTTCCTAAGTGTTTGCCATTGCGATGTCAGACACCCCCAGCAACAGAAGAGGTACAAAACTGGATGAAACATGAAAATAAAATTGTTGATCTTTTGGTTCATCTCCAAGGTAAAAAGCTTGGGGACAACAAAATTTCAGCACCAGAGAGCATAACAAAATATGCCAAGGAAAAAGTTGATTTCATACCTGTTCAGAGTGATATTTGGGAATTAATTCTGGAATATTTAAAAGCTAGGAGATTTAACAATAGTTTTAAGTTGGCACTGAAAATGATCTGTACCGATGAAATCCATCCTCTGCAGAACCTAGCATGGATTCACTGGATAAGACTTCTTGACAAAGCTGAATATAGGTGTTCTGGTGTAACACAAAACAAAGAAGAGGCAGGACATTTTTCTCTTGAAATTCAGCCATACATTCATTTCACATCTCCTATCCGAAGGTATGTGGATCTTGTAACTCATCGGATAGTTCATGCATTATTATCTGATATGGACTGTCCATATATGGACTGTCCATATACTACTGATGACATAACAGAACTATGTGAGGAGGTGAATGAAGCAACATCACGACAAAAAGAATTTGGTAGGTCTTGCACAATGTTAAAAAAGGCAGAAACAATTGGTAAAGCACCAGCAATTTTTTATGGCATTGTTGATGAAGTTTCAGAAACTGGACTTGGATTGTCTCTACCAGGGTTTCCTTCTGTGCCACCAAAATGTAAAGAAATCAAATTCTGTTTGCTTGACTTAAATAAAAAGCCAGAAATAAAAAATAATACTGTAAATGACACTGACAAAGACATTATCATCTGCAAATGGAAAAAACGTATATACAATACCAAACAAATTCAGAAGACTAATGATGCATCAGAATTGAGTATTGTAAATCCAAATCAACATACAGTTTTCATTCGTTACAACAACTGGGCAAATCTACTGAAAAGAATATTTCAAAAAGAATGGACATTAATTCCTATAATAGCTAATACACTTTCTTCTAGTGGAGAACATATTTTTCATTTTAGAGAGGTTGATGAAGTGACTTCTGAAGCAGGACAAGGAATCATTAAGAATCAACAATGCATGTTTAGTCTAAGCTTCAAACAGGGTCAGATTGTCAAAATCCAGCTAGGTACATCACCTAAGAATGGCTTTTTGTTACCACAAGTGGAACTGGTCCATATCACGAAAAATTTGAGTTTCTGTCTTAAACATATGGATGATCCAATAGGCATTTTAAGCAAATATGCCACAAGTTCTATAAGTAAGACATTTTCTTCTGTTGAAGAATACAAAGAAGCATGGTTACCTTTGTTGGAAATGGAAGCAGCATTATCTGCTGTTTCCAATGAAACAAAACCAATTATTAACAATGTTAATTTAACACTGAAAAAGATATCTGTTTCAGGCACCAGCAGTTACATTGGAACCTTTCAGCTTCCAATAAAATTCTGTGATGAAAGGAATATTGAGTTTGAAGGAATGCCTGTTGAATGTCTAGAAAAAATCAAAAAAGAAGAAACATTACAGACTTTGCATATCAAAGGATATGGATGCAATGATTATTTGTGCATCAGATGTTTTGTTCCAGGCTCATCAAGCAGTGGCTGCAAAGATGTGAAAAATGGTATGACTTGGATAGCTCATGGTCGTGTTATCAGAGCTAGGAGAAAACTATGTGGGAAAAGACAAAGAACAATGTCTGAGAATAACACAGACCATGTGATAGTAACATTTGTTTTGAATGACAACTGTACCAAACCACCTGTAAAGTTGAAAAATAAAATTACTGCAACTGTTGAGATTATAAGCAAGCTGGAGATGGATAGGTATATGTCTGCCATAAGATATTTTCATTCTAGAAAAAAAAGTATACATTTAGAATTAGAACATACTCATTCAGTAAAAAGCAATTATTACTTAGGTAAATTATATTTGTAGATTTTTATGAACTATATTGATATATTTTATTATAAATTCAGAAGCAAGTCTAATTTTTGTATAAGAATTATAACCATTATAACAGCATAAATATTCTCATATAAAACATATATATTTCAGACGCACCCAACTAACTATTGAGAATTTTGGGAGTGATCCAGAAAAGACCCAACTAGCCATAGCCATTGCTCTGAAGCGAGAGTTACCTAATATATGTAAGTATTTCTAATTAAACTGCATTATAAAAATTAATATTTTTGGCTTTAAATTTCAATTATTTAAGTGTATGAATTAATACTTATTTATAATATGATTTTATGTTTATAAATTAATGTAAAGTGCATAGTCATTTTTGTTGCTTATTATTGGTATTATTACTTTTGCTATCATTAGAGAATTGCTTTTAATTTCTTTTCTTCAGCAAAATATCGACTAGATATTGTGAAAAAGATTGAGAATGATGTAGTTGGTAATACTGATGTACCACTCCCTAAAAACAACAAGAAACAGCAAGAGTCCATAGAAAAAGCACTGACTAAAAGCTTTTCTCTTATTCAAGGCCCACCAGGTTAGAAGATATATACCAGCTGCATAAAGGTTAAATTAAAACAAAAACATAAGAATAAAAAATTCAACTTGTGCTGCCAAAATATCTATTTAAAATCATTATTTGATATTTTAAAACACATTCCATATCATTATAATTTATAATAATATGTTAATAATATTAATGCTTTGTAATATATATGTATATTAATGGAAATATTTAATTTTTTAACATATACTGGGATAATGGACATATGATATTATTTTTAATTCCTAAACTTAATTAACCTGCCGTTAAAGCTTTTATTACATATATTATCTGTACATATTTCAGGAACAGGGAAAACATACTCAGGGATTAAACTGATTTATCTGTTCAATGAAATCAATAAAAAAGTCCGAGCTGAAGGTGGAGAGAAGACTCAAGTGCTTTTCTGTGGACCTTCAAACAAATCTGTTGACATGGTTGCATGTAAGTTATTATAATACATGCCAAATAATACCATCTATTAACTAAAGAATTTTCTAAAGTCATATACAAATGTAAACTACAAAAAGTAATTATCTGGATGAAAATGTAAATTATTTTACAATTATTTCTGTAATAAAATTATGCCCACAGAATTTGATATTATGTCTAAACCTAATACTGAATTTTTTCAAGCCAGAAAAGATTTTTTTTTTTTTAATTATACAAATAAAAATATTTCAGGGTTATTGCTGGATCGCCTAGGAAATCAGTGTCCTAAACTTATACGGATGTATGGAAATAATATTGTAAATCAAGATTATCCAGTTCCAAACAGAGATTTATTCTCCAAACGCAACATTCATGATCTTAATTCAGATTCTCGGCTTCAGGATATCACACTTCATCACATCATCAGAAAAAGAGGTAATTTTGCAGAAGAAATCAGAGAATTTGACAATATTTTTAAACTAATGCTAAAGAAGGAAAAGACAAAAGAAGAAATGCAAATGATTAGAAATTTTGTCTTTTTTCATCAGCCCAAAAATAAAAGTTCTGAAGAAACTTTAACAGATTTTGACAGAGCTAGACATAACACTATAAAATATTATACAAGATTGGTCAATGAAGCTTGTACTGATGAACTGAAGAGGTGTGAAGTAATTTTGTGTACATGCTCTGTTGGAGGAAATGAAAAGCTTGTTGCAGCCACAAAGATCTTTCAGTGCATCATTGATGAAGCAGCAATGTGTCCAGAACCATTGGCGCTGGTTCCAATAATAGCCACCAAGGCAAAACAGGTTGTACTGATTGGAGATCACAAACAACTCCGACCCATCATTCAGTGTTCTGAAGCAGCAGAATTAGGAATGGATCAGTCACTGTTTGAAAGATATTCTTCACAGAAATCAATTTTCACTTTTCTTGACACTCAGTACAGAATGGTAGGTATACTACAAAATAATAATAATAATAATAAAAATTAATAATGTTATTTAGCATTTTGGTTCCCATTCTTATATAGTGAAAACTTTCCTGTAATATATTTAAAAGTTGTTTCAATTATCAAAACTTAATGCAATTATAAGTATTATGATTCATTATGTACATGAAAACAATGCCATCACTGTGGCTTTTTTTAAAATTTTTTAATTTAAATGTCTATATTACAGCAATAATGGTAGACTCAGTTACTGCCAATCCTATTTTAAGTAATAATTAAGGTTATCATTTGGAGACAGCAGAATTTCACTCATACACATACACTCGTCAAGATATACTATTATGTATTTCAAAATTTAAAACCTACTTCAGTGTATGATCCTTTTCTTAGCATCCACAGATATGTAAATTTCCATCAGAACAATTCTACGAAGGGAAGCTTAAAACAATATTTAATAAAGATGATACTTTAGAGAAACTGCTGCCTAATGAACCTGTTCGTCATGTTTTCTGCCATGTTGAAGGAGTAGAGAAAACTTTGTCAGTCAACACAGAGGAAGGAAATGAACAGTCCAAGTCTAATATGGCTGAAGTTGATAAAGTGGTTTGTAATATTTCTATTTTGCAGAATCAGGAATTTATTTATTAGCATCCTATAATGGAAAAAAAAAAAAATAATAATAATAATAACAATTAAAAATAAAAAAAAAAAAATATAAAAATAAAATCTGGGGAAATAAATTAATACCATTGTGCCTGTTTAATAATAGCTGATTTTTTATAATTTTAATATTTAAAATGTATCTGTCTCTCTGTTTCATAGCAAATATTGTCCTCAACTTCCAAAGACAGACAGTCCATTGTGTTATTAATCAAATGATTCATGTGCTTTCAACAAATGTGTGAAATAGAATAATTATGTGACCACTAAATTAATTCATTTCTATTAAATATAGTTCAACTGTCAGAAAAAAATTAAATCTTCTAACATTTTAAAAAAATAACACAGAATTATTGAAAAAAAGATTCTAAAATATATTTATTCAAAGTAGATTTTCATAATTTAGACAACACAACATTTTATTTTGTAGTGTAATGTAATATTTAAAAATTTAAGTGTACACAATCCTGAAATGATTTTCTGGATATGGAAAAGCATTCTCTGAAATTAATTGTATTTAAGTATTCTAGCATTAAAACAAAATTAACATTTAAAACACAATTTATTGTCAGAATACATAATAATAAATAAATAAATAAATTAATGAATTAATGAAAAACAAAAGAATTAAAAAGGTTAACATCTACTTGACACCTGATTATCTAATTGTGTATTTCACATTAGGATTATTTACAGCTATTTTATACATACTGTATGAATGGTAATTTATTTTCATTTTAAAGGTGGAAATTTATCGATCGCTTATTGAGAAGAGAACTACAAGGCGCATCACAACACGTATGCCATCCAAAGACATTGCTGTTCTGACTCAGTATAATTCACAAGTGCATGCTATAAAGAGTAAATTAAAAGCATACATGGATCCCAGGAACAACAATAATCCCGAGGCCCCAAGGCTAAGACAACTCCATGTTAGTTCAGTAGTATCAAGTCAAGGTAAAACTGATCTTTTTATTTAACATTATTTTTATTATTAACATTTTATATATATATATATATATATATTTTTTTTTTTTTTTTTTTTTTTAGAAATAGTCATAATAATGAATGTATTTTTCTTTAGTATTTTCATATTTGTAAATTCTGATTCTGGTTATTTAATTTGATTTATTTTTTTAAATACATAATAGGAAACAAAAAAGCTATCATTCCTTTCTTTTTACATGAATTGTACCTTTTATTTTTAATCCAAGGTTTTTCTGTTGTAATTAATGATCACTTATTAGAAAAAGAAGCTTAATTTCTCTACTTTTAGTAAGCAAAGATTTATAATAATAATAATAATCATTAAAAAAATCAAATTTTAGTCCATTAAGAAAATTAATATAATTCAGGGATTGTCTTTTTTTTTTTTTTTTTTTTTTTTTTTTTTCTCTGTGCCTAATATTTTAATCATTTCTTCAGTGTTCAAAGATTAATAACCTAAAATAAATATTGTATTGCTTCTATTTACATCTATCAGGAGGTGAATGGGATTATGTTATATTCAGTACAGTGCGGTCCCTGCCAACCTACAAAATAGAACCTGCTCCAACACTTGGATGGTGCAGACAAAATCTGGGATTCATTACAGATGCAAACCAGATCAATGTTGCTCTGACAAGAGCTCGAAAAGGACTGATTATTGTTGGTAAATAAGATTTTAAAATTAATCAAAAAATTATCGAGGGTATTTATTTATTCATGTTTATAAGCTCTGATCATTTTGAAGAAATTGTAAAAAAAAGAAATTATATTGAAAAAGGATTATATTATTGTTTCAGTATGTCTTTAGGAAGCAAAATTTTTAAAAAGATTAATACATAGGTTTTCTCATTCAGATTAATATTTAAAGCTGTACCTTAAGAATATACTGTATATTGTTCCATAATATAAAATACTAAATGTAAATTTTATGGAATTCTGTTTAGATATAATTTTTTTAGCTTGTAATATCAATAAGACATTTAATTCAGTGGTAATAAATTGTCCACAAAATAATCTTGCTTTTCATCTTAATGCTTAATAAGGTTTTATTATTCAATATGTGTTTATAAATGATATTAATAAAATAATTAAATATAAATCAGCATAATTTTATTTTTATTATTATTTTTATTTTATTTACATTACAAATACACAATAATATAAATATATATTTTCAGGCAATATGAACTTGTTAAAGGTGAACACTATTTGGAAGAACCTACTAAATCATTATGAAAAAAAACATTGTCTGATCAAAAATCCAGATCAATTTCCAGCGATGTAGTGGAATTGAAAAGAAGAATCTGTTGAAAGCCAGTTTTGAAAATCTGATGATAAGATTATAATTTGGATGCAATTATATTGTATATTTTATATTTTTATTAAAATGATGTAAAATTTCTTAGAACTTCATTGTTCGCCTAAAATTGTTTAATTACTGATTGAAGAGTCTGTAATAACATTAATGGAAAATGTTTAAATGAAAATGGGACATTTACATTTTTTTCAGGTTCAAGATACTGTGACTTAATGTTTGGTTTATTTCCTAAAAACTACAGTTAGATTTAGATGTAGTAAGGCCATCAATTGCAGATGAATTGAACAAGAACTAACAATAAAGTTGTATAATAACTTAAATGAAATTCATTGAGACACATACATATTCTTAGCTTTTAATTAGATATGAATAAAGTTCATCTGTTTTATATCTGAAATAACTGAAAAGTGAAGAATTATGAATATTAATAAAAACACTGCTGGACAAATGAACATTTACTCATTGATTTCTTAAAAACAATTTTTAATCATTATAATCTGTATTTTCATAATGAATAATTTTTATTTTTATAACATTTTAATACATTTAAAATTTTATAAAAAAAATGTATTTATTAACTTTATATTGTATTATATTTGTAAGCATATATTAATGTCCTAAGATGATATTTATATAAAAAAAATAATTTGACATGACTTTAATTATATTTTTTGTTTTTGTAATTTCATTTTTTAAATATTTAAGAATATCACTGTATTAGTGTTACACTATTTACTGACAATGCCAAACGAATTTTCAGAAATAATTTATATCATTTGTTTTATGTCATTTTCATTTGTTAGGTTGTTCATTTTATTTTAATTATAGAAACATATATTATATAGCTACAAATATACCATTTCAAGCAATATCATTTAAAACCAAAGTATTTCATTGTTAGTATCCCTAATAATTTGTTTTCTATAAACTTAATATCTTTATTTTAATGTCTAAAATTATGTACTTTATACAGATGAAGATAAAAAAATTACAAAATATAATAGATATGCAAACTTTAATGGCATTATTTATTTTCGAAAACTGTTATTCCGATATCATATAGGTACATAACGTAATCAACAACATATATGCTTTCTTTCTTGTATAACCAAATCATTAAAAAAAAGAAGTAAATGTTCCTATTAGGCTGAACAAAATTCCACTGAATTGGTTTATCAGCAAAAAAATATATTTTAAAAAGCAGGATGTGTTTTTTTATGCGTGCATGTATGTTTCTTTGTATGTGTGTGTTTCCACCTCTCTGCCTACCGCATACAAGTTGATGTATCAACATAACTGTGCTTTCACTAAGTAAATTTCATTCATTTTGTTTCGTCCTCGTAACCAACTGCTTAATTTTATAAAGATTTGGATCCATCAACATAATGTTTAAAATAATAACAAGATATTTAAAATAATAAAGAAACAACAATAATAAGAGTATCTGCTCAACTCAAAACATCTACACTAAGGGCCAAATGTATATATATACACACACAAATTTCTTGATAAGGGAGATTATTTTTATGGGAGGAATATCTTAGATGCCCGGATTGCCTTGTGTTATACATGTAGCTATTAAATGACTAAATACAGACCCCCCCCCTCATTCAACAAGATCTTAAGCATATATATTAAGAAATTAATCTGAATATACTGAAAATGTATTTCGTGAACTTTTGACCGTCTTTATTAAAGATGAATATTAATTTTGTTTTTTTAATTTTATATTTGTATTTTACTTGCTTGGTCTAACCTTCTTAAGTGAGAGGCGTTTATTATTAGATTGTAATGGACTGTAATGAACTGTAACATTATCAGTTCTCCGAATAGGTGTGACAACTATCAATTCTCCGAAAAGGTGTGACAGTTATCATTTCTGGTTATTCTAGTTTCTATTTTTAGTTTAGTTTTTCTGAGTAACAGCTGTAATGAAACATACTATTTATATCAAATAACAGACACGCTTATGCTCCATTACAAAGAAAATTTAAAATATTATTATTAATACTAAAAACAACAGCAGCAACAACAATAATAACTACAATAACAAATAAATATAAAATAATAATAATTTTAAAAAAAAAGAAGAAGAAAGAATGAAGATAGGAAAAGGGCAGAAGAGCCAACCTGAACATGCGTAACTCTAACTGTATAACAGAAGATATTGTTATAATGGATAAGCCTAACAAGAAAGAAAACACACACACACACACACACACACACACACACACACACACAAAACAAAAAACCCAGCAACAACAACAAACAAACAAACAAACAAAAACAACAAAAACCACCAACAGAAAACCCACCATGAAGAGCAGCAGCAGTAGCACAAAATCCGGATATATTCTACGGCTCAATTATTATTATTATTATTTCTGTTATTATGTGTTGTTTTTTGTTTTGTTTTGTTTTGTGGTTTTTTTGCGTAATTAAATTTTAAACTAATACATTTTTTTTAAACTTATTTTTATTTCTGTTTAGTACCAAAAATAGAGGACTAAACGTAATTTGAAAATAATTAAAGTTACACCTCAAAATTGATTTTTTAATTTATTTATTATTTTTTTTAAAGTAAAATATTTGAATTAACGGTTCCAAGCATGTAACTATGAGATGGGGGGGGGGTTCCAGCCGGTACTTTGTTACCGGGGCCGTGGAGCTAAGAAGTTCCCCATAGCAACCATGCAACATCCGTCCCCGATCGAGAACAAGCCCTTTCTACCCAGCCCGATATACACAAACATCACATCACACTTACTTCTTTTTACTAGTATTATGGAAATAAATCCTGCATGCCTTTAAAAAGTTTCTCTTTGGGGCCCTGGTGACAGTGTTGTAGCTGTATAGTAACATTACAGATTTTATTTCAGTAGAACGCTATACATTAAAACTGTTTCCACGAACCTGTTCTACATTTGTCTTTTTATTATAATTATTCATAAGTATAGATCAGTGCAACAATAACAACAACAATAATAAATATATAAATAAATAAAAATAAATATTTAAATAAATAAGAAAGTAATTAGTATAAATAAAAATTTATTTCAATAATCAAGCGAAGATTCTGCCTAGTTCTATACTGTGTTCTGATCCAAACATGGTGCAATATGTATATAATAATAATAATAATAATAATAATAATAATAAAATAAACGGATAAAATACACACAAAACGTAAAATGATTTTTATTTGTAAATTTAAATATATGTAACACCCGCCGCTTTCTCCCGTCGTCAGTTCGCCGGTGTATTTTTTTTTTTTTTTTTTTTATCATAAAGACAAATAGCTTTGACAAATGAAGTTACATATACACATACGAAAATGAATGCACAAATTAAGACTAATCCTGTTGCCCATTCATCACATGCTACTAAAGATGGCCAAAAATATGCCAGTGTTTAAACTCTTCTTTTCAAATACAAGAATTATGAAATGGTATATTAATAAAATTATTTTCTTTTACAACAGATCTAGGATACGATGACATGGATAAGGTTAAAACTTACTTTTCAATATCCAAAATTAAAAAAAATAAAAAAAAAAAAAAATTAAAAAAAAAAAAAGTTTTGATTAATGTTTTGAAGATGAAAACATACACGTCTAACTTTTACCAGGCAAAATATTAATTATGACATGCTGATGTTGCATAACAACAGTTTTGATAAATATTCATTTCTGATGAAAACTGTTTTTGAAAAAGATAGAACAAATATTCTTGCCATCAATGTTTTATACAAGAGCTCTGCATACTGGCTTTTTTCTCAGTACCAAGAGAAAAGTACGTTTTGTTTTAATATTTGTGGAAATGAGACAACAGGTTCTACTGGTTCACTACACGAAAATGGTTACACAAGCGAAGCTCTTGTATACCTTCGGTTCTGTTACTACACACTTACATACATACACATACACATACAGACATCATCTGATATAGTCACTCACTCTTATACCATTACTAAATCGCATACAAAGTACAAGTGTGAAAAAACATCAAAACCCAAGACAAGTAAAACTGAGCAATATTAGAATATCAAACCACTGATAATGCAAGCCGTCTGATCCATTTTGTTGTCACCGTGACATTTAACAGATGTTTCTTAACTTGTCATTACCTGCATTTTAAATACAGTATATGAAGATTTTCTAATTTTCTCTTTTTACATAATTTTATATTATTTAAATTAATCCAGTATATCTTGATTAACTAACACATTGCTGTTCTACAGGTATTTATTATTAGTCATGATAAGGTGTACTAGATCGATACGAGAACTGTGTTTGCCCTAGTTTCGATTCATGCAGTTCTTCCTGGAAAACTCACCAATGTTCGTTTCCTGTAATTTGATATATTGGATTAATTTAAAGTTTTGTTTCAGCGGTTTCGCAGTTATTACTATCTTTACTTGCGAAGCTGGCGCAATACTTTCTTTGATTTTAGTTTATAATAATAAAATAATTGTGGATTAATATGCATTGACGTGGTGGACGTACGAGGATTTTGTGGAGTTGAAAAAAACTCGGCTGCAAGGAGGAAGAAATATAATCCAAAATGGGTAACTTTTAAAAATGTATTTATTGTCTATCACTGTGTAAACTAACGTAAATCAAATAAATAAATAATAATAATGTGGGGGTAACATCATAATTGATCTAAGATGTAGATGATTTAATTTTCATTTTCTCAATTTCATTTTCACAACTGAAAGTAGGGCTAACTACCAATTTATTGAAAATTTGTTATTATGTATTTATAAATAAAAATTAATAATACACAGATAAAAAAAATAATAAATACTTTTCAAATGTTTTGTTCTTTCTTTTTAATTTGTTGTCTATCCATATACTTCTGTTTTTATTTTATTATTATTTAATTGTTGTTGTAAAAAACACTATTTATGGCTGTTAACCATAATCTGAATATGGCAAGATCTCCCTAGATTTTGTCATAAAAAAGAGACATTTTATAATTATTGGTCTTTAAAAGAATTGCAGAATTTGATTAACTTACATTTTTCTTCTGTGATGAGATCAAAAAAGTTATGTATATTATTAACTCAGAAGTTTAGTAAAAATATTAGTCACATCTTTAAAAAAATTATTTGTTAAGTGGATTAATAAAACACTTTTTTTAATTCTTAAAAGGAAGCCACTCCAAGTTTAAGTTATTTATTTATTTAATTCATTTATATTTACATAACTTAAACACTACTTTGGAATAACATTTTATTTTCTTTATTAAATTTACAAATATGGAAATAAAAATAAAAAGTTCTCAAAGTCATTATGATTTTTCTCTGATAGGCCTATTTATTTCTGAGAATCATTTTGAAAATATGATAAAAATTAATATATGTAATCTAATTGCTATTTTACTCCATTTGGAATTAAAGACAAAACATAAGGTTTAAGTGAAGTTTTGTGAAATGTTTTTTAAAGGAAGTAAAATCAGTCTGTTCTTTATATACAAGTATCAGACCGTTTTCAGACAACTAACTTTAGAAGTGTATTAATTTGCATCAGTTAAATACATATTGATTCTTTCCTTTTTATTGTTTATTTTACATTTTATATATATGTATATATCTTCAGCCTTGGTCCAGTAAACTTGAAAATCCAGAAATCTAGATAATTTTCAGTTTCAAGCTTGCTGGATAACTGGTCTGGTACACATATTAATATTTAAAGATACCAGTGGTCAGTAATAACAGTAATATTATAACTATTTATTGTTATTACCATGATAGTGACTAACATTTCTTTGAGCATGTCTTCTATAAATGATACTGACTTGAAGAAATGAAGTAATTAAAAATAAACTAAAACATTTTTTCTTTTCAATGTTGAAAATATTACACTTTAAATTATTCTTCTTCTTATTATTTTCTTAATTGAGAATATTAAAAACTACTGCAAATCTTGATATTAACAGGCCATGATTTAAACGACTCTTCTTCTTCTTCTTCTTCTTTTTTTTTTAATAAATAATTTTAAAAATTATTGTAAATCATAATATTAACAGGCCATGATAATAAAATTAATGTCAGTAGTCTCCCTTTATAATAGTAACAATTACATTAATGATAAAAGTGAATTATACTTTTTCAGCTATGCATGCATTCATGAATAAATGGCTGGATCAAACAGTTTCAGAGCAGGTTAGTGTATTTGAATTTTTATCATACTTCCTACAGGTGTTATAATATAACTAACCACAATTAAATTACAATGAAAATAAAACAAATACAATTATAAAAGTTACAAAATTTGTATTTGATCTAGAAAATGTAACTTTTAGATTGTAGTTTTATCACTTTTGACATCTGAAACTGTATGCAACTGTGCATATAAATAATAGTATTACCAAAATGGCAGATTTATTTGATTGTGTGTGTATGTGTGTTTTTAATCTGATCTGTTTATAACATAAGCTACAGGCCCCATACTAGTGCTTAATCCTACCCTGCATAAAATATGTTTAAAATAGAATAAGTGTTTTGATGATTGCATTTGTTCATTAATCATAATGATTTTCAATCAGGTGAACGTCACAATGGAACCTCTGAGAGACATTCTTGAATATGCATTAGAGAAAATCAGACTTGATGAGTTTGATGAAGCTGTTCTAAATGAGTTTGGAACCACAGTAAAAAATTACCTCAGTTTTTCTGAGAAAATTTTCAGGGAAATTGAGCAGTTTTTCATTGTACATCTGAATGAAACTATCTGTAAATTTGTTGAAGAGGTGATATATTTTTTAATTTTTATATCACTTTAAAAATAATTAAATATCAAAAAGCCTAAGATAAAATATTAAATCATGCATTAATATTAACATAGCATGTGTTCATTGTGTACATAAATGGCTTAAAAAACACTATTTTTAATTTAAATCTGATCCGTCTTTATTAATGATTAAACATGATAATAAAGTAACAAATTAAGAAATCCTTTGATATGTATTTACTGTTTAGAATATTTGTTAATAAAAAAAAAGTTATAAAAATAATAATAATAATAAACTGTATATTCTGACAGCATGTTGAAATCATCTCTTAAATATGCATGAATCTGAGAGTAGTTGAAATAATGTATTCATCAAATGCATATATAGATTCATTAAATTATTATAAATATATATTTTATTTTTTGCAAAGAATGCAAACCATATTGGATCAGCACTAATCATAGTGTACAAAGGTTTGTATGAATAGTCTTTACTTCATTTTCTGAAGCTATCCAAATGATTCTTACAGTGCTTGCATATATATTTTTTCAAATTCTTTCTATGTCAACCATTAACTCAAGGAAATAGAAAATATATCTTTGTTTGTTATGTTTTTTATGTTTTTTTATTTTTTATTTATTAGTCTAGTTTTCTTGTGTCATTTGGCTATTTATCAGGTTTTTCCTTAATAATACAAATGTTAAGTGTAGAATATTTAACAGAATTTTCCACTAAAATTACCATTGCTTATTATTTTGACACTTAAAGATGACAAAATTTTTTAAAATTAAAAATACTAATTTATTTTGATAGAGAAAGATACATATGTTTCAAGATTAGTTTGTCTTACCTGTTTTTATTTTCAGCAATGTCACTTTTACAAATGGCAACCTTCTTCTCACTAGAAAACAATATAGTTGTTCCACGATACAACATGGCTTGTCAAATGTTGACAGCGTTTCTGTTTTTAGAATTATACAGACAAAACCAGGACTGGAACATGGTAAAATAATAATTAAGTTAACACATCTTGATGAAATAATTTAATATCTTCTTTTTCATAACTGTAGCCTCATTTAATATCTCTATATTTTTCTTTGGTAAAATATTTAGTTTAAATGTTTACTGATCTTAAAGTGTAGAAAAAATGATAAATATTGTTTGGGGTTTAAGATGTAATTCAGTTACATTTTAATTCAGGCTAGATGATAACAAACATCTGTCACAGAAAATTAAAAAAAATAATAACTAATGCTTGTGAAGGCCCCCCATAATTGTTCAAGCTTCAGGTCTTCAAAAATGTTAGGGTTGCCAGTAGTCTTTGGTTAATAGAATTGTTTTTAAGATCAACAAATGTGTACCAAAACACTGGCTTCATTGAAGTATTTAGTTCATGCTATGTATTAATACTTTGGCATATTCCATGCTTATATATTCCCTTCTTCCAAGATGAAGACGTACTAGAATGAACGTTTTTTTTTTTTTAAACTTGTTTTTCAGGTATTAACTTTGATCAGAAGCTTAATTTCACAAGCAAAGAAAATGATTGAAGAAAAGCCAGCATTTTGTTTCATCTGTTGTACAGATCTGATTCGTGTTTCTTCTGTTAATGTAAATGATAACTGGCATCTGCTTGGAGAACTTCGACTTCTTCAAGCAAGAAGTGCATTAAATGGAGTAAGTCTTTAAAAAATACTTTATTTCTTTATTTGAATAAATGTATTGTTAGAAAGGTATTATTTTAATTAATTTGTAACTCAAAAACCTGTTAAACAATGTTCAAACCACAAATTAAAAAAAAAAATTAAATACCCCCCCCAGAATCTCAACAACATTTTTAAAAAGTAGGTATAAAATGAATTTGTATGTTGAGGCTGAATGATTTCATTTTTTTGCATTTTTGATATCTAAAAAAGTGTGAATCAATAAACATGGCATTACAGCAGATCTCAAAATAAAGTTTTGGATTTTGTTGTACCATTATTATTATTATATTTATTATTATTATTATTATTATTATTATTATTATTTACTTACTTACTTGCTTATAACTCTTTAAATATCTACACAGAGGTGCAATATCATTTAAACAGCAACCTTGGAACTGAAAATTCTTTAAATAATATTTGATTATTCACTCAATGACAGTCATGCCAGCCTCTAACCATGTGTAATGCCAGTATTATTTGTCATCCTAGCCCTGTGGGCTTCAGTACATGTGAATAATAAAAATATGAAATAAAATACTTTCTAAACTTTGTGTTGCATATCAGGGACTATACAAACTGGTTTAATTACCGGAGAGCTTTGTCTCAAAGAGACTCATGTTAATGATTTACAGTAGAATTTTGTAAAATCTGTATTCATCCAAAAAGTAATTTAAAGTGTAATGTTATGTTCTGTATTGCCATTTTTATATTATTACATAAATGTTTCAGAAAGCTCTGGATCTTGCAATGCATCACTGCAGAATTGGTAAGAAATAAGTATTTGAATGACTAATGTAAATGTACATGTGTACAAACATTTTTGTTGTTATTAGTGTAATGTGATTTTGTTTTTTTATGAGACATTCTTACAGATTAGTAAAATGGGTTTACAATAACACAAACTCATGAAACATACTCCCACACACACTAAACAGACACACATACACACATACACAGATGACCATATATGATTATTATTTCAAAAAGCATGATCATTGTATAAAACAATAGAAAAAAGAAATGATATCACATGTAGAAATGTTTACTGAAAGCAATATTTCTGTCAACAAGTAACTGTTTTACAGCTGAAGAGAGAATTTATTACTATGAAAACAGTGAAGGCTTTTCAATCTGGGCAAAAGCTCTGGAACTGAAGGGACAAATTCCTGCTGCTATTAAAAAAGCAGAAGATGCTGTAAGATATGCTAAGGTAAAATATATTATAAGTTCATTTTGTTCTGTCAATAAAATTTACACAGAGAATAAAGCTGGATTTAGATCTGAATTTTTTAAATTTTGTATTAGTTTTACATGCTAAAAGCTAAAGAGGAGAAATGTTACAACAAGAATTAATTTCTTTATCAGATAAACAATGAGAACTAATTACATACTATTCTTCATATTGGACTCTTCATATTCTCTGTTGTTTCTTTCTGATGGTTGTAAATAAATCCTTTTAGTTATACTTCATATGGTTGTATTTATTTTGTTATTTTATATTAAAGATTTGAAAGAATTTTCTTTTTGTATTTTTTTTTTCTCATAGTATTTTCTCAATCATTTGTCATTAACACTTGAATTAATATACTTTATTCTGAGTGGTCAATGTCTTTTGGCTCAGCCATTATTTTATTTGTATTGTTTTTAAAAACAGGAAGGAGAAGAGAAAGAGAAGGCAGAGTCCTATCTCAATGAGCTTTACAAGAAAGTGGATGAAGTAACACATCCACAAACTAGAGAGCTGGATGAAACATGGTTGGAAGGAACACATGCACATGCTGTTGAGGTAAAGCAATACACCTACAGATAAATTCTTCTGTACTTTAACTTTACAAATTCTTGGAAGCGAATTTGTTCTGTTCTATGCGAATTTACAATATTAGTTTATACAGCGTTAGTGTATTGCACCTAATTTTATGAAGTTTATAAATGTAGTTTATTAAGATTTGTTTATTTTCAGATTTGATTATCTTATACTGGAAGATTATTGCACCAAGATTACTTGGCTGAAAAGATAAATGCATATTATTTATTTTCAAAAACAAAAATAATGTATTAATGCCGATATAAACTCCACAAATGACAATGTTATATATATATATGTTTATTTGCAGTCTTCATTGTTAACATTTTTCCATTTATTCACACAACTATGTACAAGTGAAACCTTCTAGAATATATTTACATCTGTATCTACCTCTATGTGAACCCTCAAACCCTTTAGTTGTTTTGATAAAACTTGGCTGCAGCTGACTAAAACTAATTAATAACCAAGGACCCTTCTGAGACATACTGATTGCCATCATGATAGAGTATGTGGCATGTATACCTGGCATACAAGGTTGTCTGCTTTTATCCTCCTGGCCTTTAAATCAGAGACTGGACAAGAGTCAAAGTTCCCTATCTGTAACTAAAGCAGATTGCAAAATTTGTAGGTGGGCATAACTTGTCTGGCCCCTAAGATTGAGTGTTTCTACATTACCTTAATCGACCCCTCAGCAGTTCATAGGTGATCTGATCAAACTCCCCTTTAGCCCCGAAGGTTGTGCCGGATTACTTGAGCAAATCCTTTGGTAATAATCTGTTCCCCCACAATTCAGTAGGTGGAACCTAATCCTGGGCTAGATGAATCTAAGCTCCCGCCACAAGAGATAATCTATATCCACTCCATCCATCCACTTACCTCTTGGAAAAACCTTGCCACCACCTGGCAGCATGTTTGACCATATGATTATAAAGGGAGGAGCGCTCTCACTCAAAAACTGAGCAAGTGATGTTCTGAATCAGAACCTTATTTTTCATTGTTTCCACGTCATTCAATCCTGATGTAAAATGACAGCATTCGGTAGATGGGGTGGGTTTTTTAACTTATCTGAAATATAACTGTCTAGCTGTGACCATTGCCTTCCCCTGTTACATACATTTTACCTTGATACTTGACTGCTGCAAACCTAGGTTGCCTCTACCTGAATTCCTGTCCAGTGGAAAACTGAAGATCTAATTATCCACACTTCATGCTTCCCTCTTTTGTCATTCTTAAATTCCATATTAGATATTTCGGCTGGCAGGCATGTACCCCAGTTGCTCTATTCAAATTGTCTGCTTGTGTTCTGGCTGTTACTTTTGCTACTGGAATCCCTAACTTGCAACATGTTGTCTGAAAACTTCCCATTACCTTGTGACATTCATTTGATCCTGCTCTGGCTCCAAAAAGAAATCATTGAGGTAGTGCAGTAGAAGCAGCAAACATTGCCTAACTTCTCACTGTATAAATAGGAAATCTTTTCAAATAGAACACAACTAATTGATGCATCCATGTGTAAACACTTGTAGTAGCACTGATCAACTGTTTTAAACCATCACAAATTGAAATCCTCTGGAAATAAAGGTAGTAACCTGAATGCTCTCTGACCAAACATCTGAATTTTTTGTATAGAATCATGCATACTGGCATAACTTACAGAACAAACACTTGGATTGATATGATCATTTACAAAATCAGATAGGAAAGATGGTGAATATTTGTGAAATCTCCATAATATTTTGTTAACAATCCCAGGGGAAATTCTCAGGGTTTTAAATGGGCAATCTGTAAATGGTCCTGCCACCTTCACTAACAGTATCTCTTGAGCCTGTGTTACATGTTTTAAACTGTGTGCATCTGTGCTGCTCTAGGTCCTTGATACTGTAGTCTTAAACCTGCAGTAAAACTTTTAATTAATTACTTTACTGCTAGCTTGATCCACTATCAAACCCCAACATGTCCTAACCACCCTCATAGCTTGTCCCTGGATTACAAGAAAGAACTGGTTGAACTGTCATATATCCAGCTTGTCTACTACCCCCTATTCCTGACATGCACAATAACCAGAGCTCATTGTCTATTAACCCCATGAATTTTCAAGGTGTCTAACCTTTTTTATTTTGAATTGTTCATCATACCATGGCCATGTCTGCTTCTGTCACCAACTAGTAGCATGGACCAATGATTTTTTTAAATTCAAATAGGAAACTCATTGCTTCAATGTTTGCATACATAATAGTACACGTTTTAGTAGATGAAATCTTTTTGTTTTAACAACAAAAAGTGAATAATTTTTTTTTTTGATATGGCCAATTGATGGACCTTTCAAAAAAATAATTTCAATTTTCTGTCCAAAAACTGGTATCAAGCACTATAATGAATGTTTCAGGGAAATCATTCCAATATCATGTGATTAATTTTTTTTTACATGTAAATATGACTTGTAATGCATTGTAAATGGAAATAAATATTACATAAAAAAAGACTTGCAATGGTTTCAAGTATTGTTTTACAGACAACATCTGCTAAGGAGTTTTGTCACAGTAACGTGTCCATGTTATGGTACCTAATGAGAAAATACTGAATAGCCATCTGAGCAATCTTTCCTTTTTTGATTTCCAGGCATTATCAGGTGTTTTTCAAAATCAAAAAGGCTGGGATCTGACCCAACGGATGAAAAAGCTAGTTACATTTTTTCCTGCAGTCCTGTTGTGGCACTTGAGTGGAAGAGACTCATGTCTGGTGCATCTGGCACTTTTCCTGTACAGATCAGTTCAACTGGAGTTAATTCCCTTTGGCCATTGCCACCCCTCCACTACAACCGTCTACCACTAACCAAACAACTAGCAGTATTTTCCTGGCATTAAATGGGATTATTAGATATTACAAATAATCTGTATTATGTTTAATATTTCAGACTCAACAGAGAATAGCAAAAGCTGTTAAGGATTCTCATGTTCACAGAAAAAAACGACCAAGATGTAAGTGTTTTCTTCAAAACATTGATAAAGTGATCAGTTAAAAAAAAAAAAAATAATAATAAAAATAAAAATAGCAGTACATTCCACTTGCTTTGCTTTTAGTAATAAAGCATACATTGTAATTTTGATAAAAAAATTTTTTCTTAAATTTCAAATAATGAAGCTAGAAAATATACTTTCAAAACATGTTTTGTTTTGGTAATGTAATTAAAACTGTTCATAGACTAATATAATTCAAAATATGTCCTCATTTTCAGTGAAAAGAAAACACTCTGATTCCATTTGCAGTACTTCATCTTCCAGTTCATGTATCAATCTTAACACCAGCTTGAAAGAAATAGGTGATTTCAAAACATGGACATCTGAACATAGCAAACACAATTCTGAGTCAAGCAGTGCATCTGAAACAACTTCAGCTGAATCTTTGCCTGAAGATCAATGGTCCAACCACACTAACTTTGATGAAGATGACATTGACAGGATGTTAAGTCACCAGGACTGGAGCTCCTCCTCTGAAGATGAAGACAAATTTGAGAATGAACCTGACAGCACTTTTCTAGATGACTCAGACTCTGATGATAACATCGAAGCTCAGAATGAAATTGATAATTCGGAAAAAACCTGGTTTGAACAAAGCAAGGAAATTTCCGCCAACAACAAAGACATAGAAAATAATCCACGATTTTACACTGTATCAGGTTTGAATCTTGAAGAAAAAGATGTGGAAATATTTTTGAAAAATCGCAATCAAGACCCAAAGAGAAAACAGTTTTACAAAAACTTCATTCCAGAAGAAAAGCTTCAGCAACTTCTGAAAAAAGAACCTGACAAATACAAGAGATGCAGGATTGAGATGGAGTCAGCACAAAAAGCTGTCTGCAAAATATTGGACTCGGCTGGTTCTGAAAATCAAATTGAAATTGCTGGGAGATCAAAGTGTGGTCAGTGTTTCAATAATGATGAAGTGGTTGTGGAAATTCTGTTCGATCCAAAAGATAAAGCAAAAGACAGAAATAAAATGGATTCCAGTTCATATGGTGAAGTTGTAGGAGTTCTGAACAGTCATTTTCTCAAGAATAGTCAACATCCTATTCTTGCATGTACCAGTAATGAAGTTGAAGGTTGGTTAATGAAGCCTTTGTGTCAAAGCATTCCTAAAATTCATGTTCTTAATACAGTTACTAGAACAAAGTTCCCAAATCTGGTGAAATACAGAACTGACATTTACAAACTTGATGGTGCAAAATTAAAGTATAAAGGAAAATTTGATATTATTCCTGCACTTCGAGGCCAATATGTGTTTCTTGTTGTATATCTTGGCTGGGGTAACAAACATGTCTATCCTCTTGGTGCAGTGCTGGATGTCTTACTTTGTGGTAAAGATGTCAACAGTGGTCTGAGGATTTTAGAAATGAAATACAAAGTTCCATCCTTATTTCCAGAAGATGTTATTGCACAAATGCAGACAACAGAGAACACTGCTGATGTTAATGGAAGAGAAGACAGAACAAAAGATCTTGTGTTCACCATTGATCCTCCACATTCCAAGGATCTTGACGATGCTCTTAGTGTTGTCAGAAATGGAAATAATTACATTGTGGGTGTTCACATAGCTGACGTTGCCTCAGTTGTCAAAAAAGATGATGCTATTGATAAAGAAGCAAGAAGAAGAGCTGTAAGTTTCTACATTCAGAACAGACGCACTCGAAACATGCTGCCAGAACCTCTCAGTCAAGATATATGCAGTCTTGTGCCAGGAGAAATACGTCCTGCTGTGTCAACTTTCTTTTTGTTGGATCAACAGGGCAAAATTGTAAAAGAACCTATTGTGAAAAAAACTATAATTAAATCCTGCAGGAAGTTTTCTTATGAAGAAGTTCAAGAAATAATTGAAAATGGAGTGAGCAGTCCTGAACATCAACAACTAAGACAAGCCATATTGATTCTACATGATCTTGCACAAAATATTCGAAAACAAAGACTGAAAGATGCAAGGTTTACTGTGCCATTTTCTGACCCTCGTTTTCTTGATGTAGAGGAAAGTGATTGTCCTGAAGCTCATGCACTGGTTGAAGAGTTTATGATTTATACAAACACGTCTGTTGCAAAACTTTTGACAAAAAGATTTCCTAAGTGTTTGCCATTGCGATGTCAGACACCCCCAGCAACAGAAGAGGTACAAAACTGGATGAAACATGAAAATAAAATTGTTGATCTTTTGGTTCATCTCCAAGGTAAGAAGCTTGGATACAACACAATTTCAGCACCAGATAGCATAAAAAAATATGCTAAGGAAAGAAGAGATTTCATACCTGTTCAGAGTGATATTTGGGAATTAATTCTGGACTGCTTACAAAACAACAGTTTTAAGTTGGCACAAAAGGTGATTTGTACAGATGAACTCCATCCTCTGCAGAATCTAGCATGGAGGCACTGGATAAGACTTCTTGACAAGGCTGAATATAGGTGTTCTGGTGTAACAAAAAACAAAGAAGAGGCAGGACATTTTTCTCTTGAAATTCAGCCATACATTCACTTCACCTCTCCTATCCGAAGATATGTAGATCTCATATCTCATCGGATGGTCCATGCACTATTATCTGGTGATGATTGTCCATATACTGTTGAAGACATAAATGAAATTTGTATTCATGTCACTGAAGCATCATCACGGCAGAAACAGTTTGATCACAGTTGTAAAGTACTGGCAAAAACCGAGAGAATGGGTAACTCTCAAATGGTTTTTCTGGGTATCGTGGATGAAGTTTCAGAGAATGGTGTGGAATTGTCTTTGCCAGGACTGAGTTATGTACCATCAAAATGCAGGGAGGTTAGATTTTCTCTGCTTGATTTAAGCAAGATGCCCGAAATGAAAAAGGACACAAGAACTGACAAAGACATTGTAATATGTCAGTGGAAAAAACGTTTGTATGATGTCACTGGTTGTCCCGATCAGGCTAAATATAACCGAAGCTATAGCCAGCAATCAGAACTTAAGATAGTGGATCCAAATCAGCACACAGTCCTTGTTCGTTTTCACACATGGGCAAATATCTTGAAGGAAATCTTTGCTGGAAATGAAACTGCTGTACAGAGAATGACAAGTCCACTTGAGCCAACAGGAGAAACCGATCCTCTTTCCAATCATCCGGTGGTTACATCAGTGACATCAGAAACTGGTCAAGGCTACATCAAGAACCATCAGTGTAAGTTTAGCTTGAGCATTAAATCAGGTCAAGTTATCAAAGTCCAGGTGGGAGCATCACCTAACAATGGCCTTTTGTTACCCCAGGTCGAACTGGTCCATATCACCAAAAATTTGAGTCTTTGTCATAGACACATGAATGATCCTGTAGGTATTTTGAGCAAATATGCCACCAGCTCTGTAAAAAAACCTTTTTACTCCATTGAGGAGTACAAAAAAGCATGGATACCTATTATTGAAATGGAGGCAGCTTCATCAGCAGTTTCTAGTGAACTAACACCTATTATTAACAAAATTGATCTGATACTTACGAAAACAGAGGTTTCAGGAAAAACTATTTACACAGGATCATTTCAGTTTCGTGTGTCATTTTGTTATGAAAGAAACATTGAGTTTCGAGGTTTACCCATGGAACGTCTTCCACAAGTGGAAACTATTAAGAAACTTGGTAATGACTTTCAGATACCACAAGCATCTAATGACTATCTGTGCATTCAATGTTTTCTGCCTGGATCATCTGACAGAGTAGGAAGGAGTATGGAAAATGGTAGGACTTGGATTGGTCATGGTCAGATTGTCAAGGCAGTGATTAAAAGAAGAGCAGAGGACATAAAAAAGAAAATACCAATTGATATTGATAATGACGAAGTGACTGTATTTTTTGCATTGAATAACAAGAGTCTTCCACCACCTGCTGATCTCATGCTGATGAGTCGAATTACAGGAACAGTGGAGATAATCTGCAAAATAGAAGTAGACAGGTGAAAGATTACCTATAGTTTAGTAACTTAATCCTCGTCATTCATGCCAGCACACATGGCACTTTTACAGTTTATGACAGCATAATCCATAACTATAAATTAACATATAAATAAAAGACTAATATATTTGTAAGATGTTCTATTTCTAGGAATTTTCCACAATATTTAGGCCAATGTACAAAATATATTTTATAAAACAAATATAATTCATGGTAATAACATTATTTTGATTAAATTGTAAAATAAATTTTTAAAGCATGTTTTTTTTTTTCTAATAGCACCATCAATTTAAGAATAATAAATTTAAATGCACCTCTTTCTGAAAAGATGAACAGTTTTAACTGCATTAGTTGTCTTCTGAATTAATGAAAGAAAATGGATTAATTTGATTTTTAAAACATCAAATATCTGATTAAAATAAAGAAATCATCTTCTTCTTCTTCTTCTGATTATATATATATATATATATATATATATATATATATTGGTACAGACGAACACAATGTGCTCTTGCTAGTCTTAAAAAAGCTGATGATTCAGAAGAAAAGGGGAAGTTGGTCAGAGCTATAGTATTGAATAGAAATACACCTCCTCTACGTGAGTTTTTCTTATTAAACTCTTGATTTACTTTTTGGCATCATTAACAAGGATGGTTGTTTAAAATGAAATTTTCCTCCTGTACCATATTTGTACACATTAAATAATTTATTTTTGACATCAGTTAGTAGATTCTTTTGACTGAAAACATGAGGTAAGTATACCTGTCTAAGAATAAAGCATTCCAGAGATTTCTTTTGATGGGTCAACATCTGAATATGTTGCATATCATAAGGAAAAAAAGCTTTACCTTCAAATATATTTTTTTCTATTTCTGAGAGACTGTTTTTGATTGGATAAGTAAAGCCTATTAATTCAGTCATAAAATATTAGAATATTTTGTCTTTTAATATTAAAACGTAACATTATAAAGCTACTTCATTTTAAATGTGTAAATTTAAATTAATGGTATAAAATCAGGTCTCAAATATGTTTTTATTATAATGATCGATATCTTCTGGTTTTGTTTTTGTCATACAATTCAGTCAGTGGCTTTCTCAACAACAACAAAAATAATTTAAGTTGTTTGGGAAGGCTTAAATTGACTAAGAAATCTTCAGATATATTTAAAAATAGATGTAAAAGAAAAGAGAAAGAAAAAACAATAAATATTAACAAACAGGCTATATATATTTTTAAGAATTAATATCAAACAAAAGCTACTACCATATATTTTAAATTATGAAATTTTAAATTAATATTATTTTATTTTATTTTAATTTTTTGTTTGTAGCTAAAACTCGTCTGAAGATAGCACGACAAATGGATAAGGAAGTTAAGGGTGGTGATGATATTTCACTTCCTAAAAATAATTCAAAACAACATGAAGCTATAGAAAATGCTTTGAAAAAGAGCTTTTCTCTCATACAGGGTCCTCCAGGTAAATTCTTTTATTGTCATTTTGGTTTTATTTCTGTTTTGTGTTTTAGTTTAAAATCCTATTAAGATTTATTCTTCTGTCTCTGAGAGCTGATACAATAAACAGTTCTGATTTAATTAGCTGGTTTATTTTTATATGGATCGTATTTACTTTTTATAAAGTGAGATAAGAGTTGTTTGATACCAATATACCTAGCGCTGAAAAAAGATACTGCCATTAATTTGTGTCTTTTCAATTATTATTATTGTTTTTAAATTTTGTTAGATGCTAATGAATGCTATTTATTATAAATAAGATTGAGATGCTAAATCCACAAAAATTAAAAATTTATTTCCTAACCTTTATCAAAATAAATTATTGCTGTTAGATATTTGTATGATCAAGTATTTAGAAACTACTAAAAACATGTTTCACAAATACATATATAAAAACATGATTATTAATATTACTAAATTGTTATTATTTTAAAACTATTTCTAACTGTACATATTTTAGGAACAGGAAAAACTTACACAGGGATTAAACTGATTTATCTGTTCAATGAAATCAATGGAAAAATCCGAGCTGAAGGTGGAGAGAAGACTCAAGTGCTTTTCTGTGGACCTTCAAACAAATCTGTTGACATGGTTGCACGTAAGCAAGGATTAACGTATTTCTCAGAAAAACTGTAATAAAGTAATCAAATCCCAATGCAAAAAACCTACAAAGTTTTATACCACCTCTTGATGATATTATGAAAGAAAGAATTTCTTCTCAAAACATTGGAAATTTTCATTAAGGTTAATAAAAAAATCAAATCATTTTTAATTTTCAAATATAGTAATAGAACTAAAAACAACAAAAAGTCATTGTTGGAAATGTAGGAAATTGATTTTAACTTCTGTTTTTTGGCCCCTACCAATAATATCCTGCATTAAATACATCTGATTGAAAACATTAGACATTTTTTGCCCAGAAGGTCCATTTCCAGAAACTGTATGTGTCTATATATATATATATATATATTATTTATTTATTATTACTATTTATTTATTTTTTGTAGGATATTTGAAAGAACGTCTTGGAAATGAATGCCCTAAGTTGATACGAATGTATGGAAGCAATATAGTGGAACAAGATTATCCCATTCCTAACCGAAATGTAACCTCAAGGCGATTAATGCATGATCTTAAATCTGATCCTGCAATTCAAAGCATCACACTTCATCATGTCATTCGTGACAGAGGAAGTTATGCCAAGGATATCAGAATGTTTGATGATCTGTTTGCACTGATGTTGAAACCTAACAAAACAAGTCAAGACCAAGTCAAAATTAATAGGTTTGTTCAAGCTCTACAGATAAAGCTTAATAAATCAAGAAGAGTAATTAGAGATCCTCACAGTGTGAACCTGACAATACTCAGACTGTATTCAAAATTAGTGGGAAAGGCTTATGCTGAAGAGTTACAGTCATGTGAAGTAGTTTTGTGTACATGTTCTGTAGGAGGAAATCCAAAGGTTGTGAAAAATACGAAGATCTTTCAGTGCATCATTGATGAAGCAGCAATGTGTCCAGAACCATTTGGCTGGTTCCAATAATAGCGACTGATGCAAAACAGGTTGTACTGATTGGAGATCACAAACAACTCCGACCCATCATTCAGTGTTCTGAAGCTGCAGAATTAGGAATGGATCAGTCACTGTTTGAAAGATATTCTTTAAAGACATCAATTTTGACTTTCCTTAACATTCAGTACAGAATGGTAAGATTCCTGTGAACAGTGTATTGCCATTAAAAAATACAAGAAACAAATGCAGACCTATGTAATTTCAATATGTTACTTTTGGAATGTTTAAAATGCTGGTGCACATTTTGTAAATGAAAACTTTAAATTTGAAAACTAACTAATGTCCATATGTATCTATTCTGCAATAAACTTTGCATTTTTAATGTTTCTATTTTCATATAAAACTTGGTATTAAATTGTTATCACTATCTTGGATGTTTGTATCCTTTGTAATATCTGAATATATGTCAGAAGCTCACTTTGTTTTGATGCATTTTAACATCTTAGACTTTTGTATTTCAGCATCCAGAAATATGTGAATTTCCTTCACAGGAGTTCTATGAAAACAAACTAAAACTGGACGCATTGAAAAAGATGAAGATTTTCCACTGAAATTGTGGCCAAATCCAAACATTCCTCTTGTTTTCTGCCATGTTGAAGGAGTAGAGGAAACTCTAACAGTCAGCACGGAGGAAGGAAATGAACAATCCAAATCCAACATGGCTGAAGTTGATAAAGTGGTGTGTTTTGACTGTTCCTTTTCTAAGTGCTAATTTTTCAAGATCTTTATATTCAGTGACTTCTCTTAATAATCCATTTTTTGACATTAACCATAAAATCTGTTATTTGAATAATACAAGCAATGAACTTGTGTTTATACTAAAAATTTAGGCACTTAAGGTTAGTATGATTTAGTCTGTGATTTAATAAAAGAAAAAAAAAGAAAATGAAAGTAAGTTTTGACAGTTTTCTATTTAAACTTTGCATCCACATTTCAGTTTCTGTGCTTTGAAATGTTTCTTCAAATTCTTTCATGGTGAATTTAGTCTTGCACATCAGCATTTTCCCCATTTTCTGCATACACCTATTGTGGATATATGCTAAGAAAATCATCATTAATTATTTCTTCCAAGAATGACATTTTATATCTCTTGGTTATTGAAACAAAAGCAACTTAACATGTTACTTCATGTTTGGCAATTAAAAAAATACATGATATTACTTATCTTTTTATATATAAATTGTTTAAATCAATTGCAAAGGGTGGCTAGTAAATGGTTTTGGAAAATTCATGCTAATTGAAGTTTTGTTCAGATACAAAACATGACTTGGCTCAAATTTATAATTAGTATTAAAGTAAATTTCAAACTATTTGTATTTTTTTGCATTTATTTATAACAGGTGCAGATCTACAGATGGCTTATTGAGAAGGAGTTTGATGTGGGTTCAAGAAATATTGTTGTTTTATCTCAGTATAATGCTCAGGTTTCTATTTTGAAACAAAAACTAACTGAATACAAAAATTCAATAAACAACCCAGAAGGTCCACGCTACAGGAATCTGAATGTCAGCACTGTAGTATCAAGTCAAGGTAATACTTTTATGATTTTAGTGGTATTGTCATATTGTATAAAAATAAAGGACTTTACTTCAGACAGTAGACTGGTCATCTGAGGAACAATTGATCAGTCCTCCTTATGGTAATTTCCAATTCCAAACAGACATCTGATAACTGGTTTATAAAAAAGTCCTAATTTGTGCCTTCCTGTCAGTGGATAGCTGCATATAAAAATATTCCTTGATGCTGGTTAAAGACTAGCTCCTGTGGTGGTGATAACAAATTTCCTTTCTTTTGACACTAATGTAGCAAAAACCATACAACAAAAAGCTAATTAATATAAAAGTAGACTTTATAAAAGTATCATTATAGAAACATGCATTGTGTAAGGATGATTATAATGGCAGTAAATAGGTTTGAAAATGAACTACACTTTGGTTTTTGATAACATGTAATTCAGGCTTTTGTGAAATACAATTATATTTCATTCAGTTGCCATAATCTGATTTTCTTCCTTGATAACCCATATTTTTTGTTGTTTTAATAGGATGAAGAAATTTTTAAATATAAAAAAATAAAATGAAATTAAATTCTCTTTTATTTTTTATCTTCACTAATAGGAGGTGAATGGGAATATGTTATATTCAGTACAGTGCGGTCTCTTCCAACCTACAAAATAGAACCTGCTCCAACACTTGGATGGTGCAAAAGCAATCTGGGATTCATTACAGATGCAAACCAGATAAATGTTGCTCTGACAAGAGCTAGGAATGGACTGATTATTGTTGGTAAGATTTCATTTATAAATGTTGTGAAATGACTTTATTGTATATGGTTTCCTTGAAAGAAATAAAATTATTTATTTGACAAAACAGAGTCAGTGCTAAGAAGAAATAGAAGAAAATTTATGACCTTTCTTTTCAGTTTTCTTCTGTGTAGATAAAAGTAAAGTCAAACTTAGCAGACAAAGGCAATTATAAAAGATTTTACTAAGGTAGATAAGAGAAAAATACAATGGTGCAAACTTGAACAGCTGCTGTAAGTAAATTTTAAATAACTTGTAGTTTAAATCTTTAACTGAAAAAGGAACACTTAAGTTGTATAAATATTAAGAAGCAAAATGTTATATTGTTTCTTTTAAATATTGAAAAAAAAAAAAAGAATTGGGAAAAACAGAAAAGAAGAAAACACCAATAATTAATTAATGCAAATAAGTTGCACTTACGTGGTTTATTCCAGTATGTTTTCTGATTAAAACTGTTCATTAAATCTTCAGGCAACAAGAATCTACTCGAGGTAGATCCAGTTTGGAAAAATTTGTTGATGTCATATGAAAGAAAAGGCTGTCTCATCACAGATCCAGATCAATTCCCAAAATTTCAAAAAAGAGATAGACAGAAACATCAGCATTTTCCTTCATCAGACTGGCAGAAGTATTAAAAGATTCAGTTTGTAACAAAGACAAGATAAGGAACTCTTATTAATGCCATCTTTCAGCCGATTATTCAAGAATGAGTGAATACTTAATATTAATTAACTGTTGGATCTTTTTTGTGTTTTATCTGAAATTGTGATAACATGAAAGGAAACTTCCTGCTATAAGATATCTTTCACATTAATCTTCATTACAGAATTAAAGCATCTTTGATAAAAACGTATGTGTGTGTGTGTGTGTGTGTGTGTGTGAGTGCGTGTGTATGTGGACAGCTGTTTTGTATGAAGTTCAAGAATTTTTAAGTTAGTAGAAATCAATCTGTTATATCAGCATTGTAATATATTCACTTTCTTCAGCTGACAAAATATTGTTTCAGAGGAATGTTCTATTATTATTTTTAAATATCTGCATAGTGTGCAGTTAAATTTTACTTTTCTTCACAGTTGTTTGAAACAAAGATGTGATGTAGAAAAACAAATGTAGTTTAAATAGTATTTTTATTTTAATGTAGTATAAAGGTGTAATTTAAGTAAAAACTCAGAATTTGCCTGAGTGTATTGTTACCTTTTTAGCAGCTTCTTGTATTAGAAAAACAAATATATTTTAAATGGCCTTAATAGTTCACCTGATAAATATACATGTATTGGTCTCTGTGAATGTTAATGACTTTAGTCCTGTTCTTATTACCATATGATGCAAATAAATATAATGGATATGGTACAATTATATATACCATATATGAATGAATAAAAAATATCTTGAGACAGAAAGGCCATATACAACAGTACCACTTACATTATTAATTTGAATTGTTATGTAGTTGCATTCGATTGCTATAAACCCTTCATATGAGTTGTTTTATATTGTAAATAAATTCAGATCCCACACCACAATTTTTGTTGTTTTAAAAATAAGTAGTTTAGTATCATATTTAGCAAACTATTTAAAAAATATTTAGGTCTGTTTTAAATCGTTTTATGTATAATTATTAGAACGTATTTAGCAACATTAATATATGATATATTTTTATTTTAATGAAGTATGATGTAGTTTAAGTATTTGCTTCTGTATATTCCGTTAGCTTTCTACATCTGTTATCAACTTCTTCTATTATTACGAATTTGTACATATTTAAAGTATTATTTCACATATTTTATGATTTTTATTGTAATTGACATATGTTGGTATATATTGCTGTTCAACTTGGTGAATACATATTTCATATCGATAATTTCATATTTCTTACACTTGAAAATAATATGGCAGTTAAGTTAAAGTTTTGATTATACTTTGAAAGTTTTTGTATATCTAAGCATATTTACCAAATTGTTAACTTACTGGGACATATTTTTCATTTATTTATTTATTTTTTTATAGTTAAATATATGTAAATACTATTTAGTAGATTTACAATTTTACAATTTTAAGAAAATTTTAACTTTGTGGATAGACTGCATTGTTTATACTGCAATATGTTTTACATGCAATTTTTATAGTAGATATTTGGTTTTTGTTGTAGATTTTTTTGATATTACAGTTGAAAAATATATTTTTCTTAGTTTAGAGTAAAGCACAATAATTTGTTTTACTCTTTAATATATGAATTATTATATGTATTTTAAAAATATAAATATCTATCATGTCTTTCTGTATACTGAAAAAGTAACCAGTTTGTTTTTACATGATAATACTTCTGTTAATTTGCAATCAGTTATAAATGTTGTGTTTACTAATAATGAAAATGTAGAAGGTGGTGTGTGATTTTGCTACTGAGATTTTAAAGCATTTTTTTTCATTTATATTTAAAAAACAACAGTAAAAAATATTTGTATATAGTTTACCATGTATTAGATGCATTTTAAAATAATTTTTCAGGAATATTGCCATAAGATAAATGAAAATAGTTGTTATGAAAATAAATATTACTGAACTTCAAGCAGTTATAACATAACCATACTGTATCCATATTTTAGTTTCTCGTGAAGATTTTGTGTTATGATAAAATAGGTTCTTTGATAAAAAGCTAAATTTCTTATTTCATTTCCTTTATTAATGTTATTGTTATTGTTATTATTATTAATTTTTTTTTTATAGAGAAAGTTAGTTTTTGGTCAAATGGCAGCTGTATTCTTATTTCCATCAGTTTTAAAATACTTTTTTTATTCATCTATTCTGACATTTGGCTATGAATAACCAAAATATTTTAAAAATTTAATATCGGTATTAAGCTCAATGAAATTCCTCTGAATTGGTTTATCAGCAAAAATGTATACTTTGAAAAGGATTTAAACAATATTGTTAATGAATATATGAAGTATGTTTTTGATTTCCAAGCTTTTTATTTTTGATTATACATTTTTACATTTTAGGGTGAAAAGCAAATATAAAGACAATTAGTACTAATAACTAACTAAATAAATAACTAACAAAAAAATTAATAAATAATAATGATAAGAAAATAAAAATTATAATAATTAATAAGGATACTTAATATACATTTCTATACTGGAGGTTCTGTTTTTGACTTTGTACCCTACTGCAAATTCAGCAAATCTGCAATACAAATTTTATAAAAAAATATTTTTATGTTCTACGGATTGACATATATGTGATGAAACTATTTAAAACTATTATACTACAGTTTCCATTGTGATATAAATTAATTATTTTGCTAATAATAATAATAATAATAATAAAATGTTTTGTATATAATAATAAAATTGTAACAAATTTAAAATATTTTTTAAATTGATTGTATTTCATTATCTAGGTCTCTATCTCTTGTTCTCTCTCTTTCTGTGTGTGTGTATTAAAAATAATTCTTCAAATAAATAGCAATAAAATTAAATACGTTCAAAATAATAATAAGAAGAAAAAAAAGAAGAAGAAGAAGAAATTAAAAGACGTTAATAAAATCAACCCCGTCAAAAAATTGACATCATCTATAATCATTAACTGTTGTTTATATTTTGATTAACGAGAAGAAGAGCAACAAAAAAGGTTGTCATATTAAATATTTTTGGTTCCGAACTTCTTTCCTGAATTAGGACGAATCTTTTCTGAACAGTTTAGCAGCATTAATTTAAAATATAATCACATATATTAATAATTTTATGAAATATATTATTTACAATTATTCATCAGTTTAACTTTGTGTTTTGCAATTAAATAATCACTAATAACCCGTAAAAAAATTTCGGCAATAAATAAACAAGGGGTAGATATTAATAAAAAAGAGGAAAATGTGAAAATGGACCGCTTACATCATCAAACACTTTCATTTACCGTCTGCTTTCGTGCTAGACTGTGGAGTCGATATTTAAATAGCTGTCAGGAACCAATCATGTTTGTTCATCTCAGTATTCGTTTTGTTTAATTTCTTTCCATTTCAGGGTCTCTCAAAAGATGAAGGGTTTTATGCATGCTTTATTTACATGTGTGTGTTTCCAGAAATTACAATATAATCGACATAACTGTTTATTCATGGTTTTTTTCTTCTTTTTTCTTTTCTTTTCTTTTTTTAACCAATGAAATTTCATTATTTTTGTTTCTCATTCTAATATTTTAGTTTATTTGTTTTCTTTAAGAATTGAACGAAAAGTTTTATTTTATTTATTTCAAAAATTTATTTTATACAGAAATTTTACATATATGTATTTATTTCGGTGTCTTTTTGTTCTCTTCCTTACACAAAACTTTTATTTTATTTATTTATTGATTTTACTTATTTATTTATCTTACATGTAACCACCAAATTATTATACTTTACTATAAAAACGCAATCACTAAAAATTTGACCTGCAGTAATAACTGGATTCTACGCAGTATTTTAGATTCTTTGAAACGAAATTCAAAGTGGAATAAAGCTCCTTTACGCTTTCCCAGTATTTGTCTAGGAGGTGATATCCGCCTGTCTAAGAACGTTCACACTATCTGGCTTCTTCATATATATATATATATATATATATAAACAAATTTGGGATAGCTTTCTGAGACGTGTGAATTGTCTTGTGCTATACATTTAGTTGTTAAATGACTAAATACAGCTTTTTGCCCCACATTCCACAACGATCTTGCACAAGTACATACGTCATTGTCTCTGTTTTAACATTGATGATATACCTGAGTATACAATTTAATTTCTTTAGATTTCCCCTTAAGGTGTTTTCCTTGCCTCTGTTGATCCTAAAATAAAATAAAATGAAGTAAGAACAATCTACTTCAGCTATATCATTGCCATTTGTGTTTCGAAATTGCGAAATACTTCCTTGGATAACAATACAATTATCTCGTAGTTACGACATAAATGTGTGTGTGTGTGTGTGTGTGTGTGTGTGTGAACAGAATAATAATAATAATAATAATAATAATAATAATAATAATAATATGTTAAAAGATACATCTGAATATACTGAAATTTTATTTTGTGAAACTTTAACCGCCTTTATTAATAATTAATATTAATTTATTTTTTTAAATATTATATTTGCATTTTATTTATTTATCTGCTTTGTCATTTCGAAAATAATATGTAACAGCTTCTTGAGTGAGAGGCGTATATTAATTATTAGAAGCAATACCAGATTTGTTACGGGTATTCTCAGGTGAAGAAAAATATATTCGTCGATTGGTAATACCTGTAACATTAATTTATCAGTTCTCCGAATAGACATCTATCAGTTCTGGTAATTCTAGTTTCTGTTTCTAGTTCAGTTTTTTCTGAGTAACTACTGTAATGAAACATACTATTTATATCAAATGACAGTTACGCATAAGATATCATTACTAAGAAAAGTTAAAATAAGGGGCAGCAGCCGCAGCAACAACAACAACAACACCAACAACAATAAATAATAAATAAATGTTGAAGAGGGCAGAACAGCGGGTCTGAACAAGCATAATTGTAACTGTATAACAGAATATATTGTTAAAAAACAACAACCCCTCCCACAAAACAACAACAACAAAATCAAAACCCCACCATGACAACCCATCAGTAACAAAAATAAAAAATAAACCAGAAAACCCAACATCTACAGCAGCAGCAGCAGCAGCAGCAGCAAAATCCCAATATTTTCAACCGGCTCAGTTCCTATTATTATTATTATTATTATTATTATTATTATTATTATTATTTCGGAAATTAAGTTATTTTATTTTATGTTTATTTATTTATTATTGTTATATATATATTTTTTTAACTGTTTAATTAAAGGAAAAAAAAAAAAAAATATTGGACTGAACGTAATATGAAAATAATTCTAAAGGTATACCTCAATTTATATTTTTTCTAAAATATTTGAAATAACTGTTCCAAGTATGTGACAGTGCTCTAATTATAAATATTATTTTAGTAGAGTACTGTTTCCATGGGCCTGTTTTACATTTGTCTTTCTATTGTAGTTCAGATCGTTGAAAATAATAATAATAATAATAATAATAATAATAATAATAATAATGGTGTGATATGTATGTAACATTGAACAGCAACAACAACAACAACAATATTAATAATAATAAACAAATAAATAAATAAACTCAAAACTCAAAACTTAAAATCTTTAATATTTGTAAATTTAAATATATAAAATTTGCCGCGCTTCTCAGTTGACAGATTCACATATAAACAGGTCACGTTCGCCTGTGTATAATTTTAGATAACGACACGTACCTATATCTTGATTACCTATAATATTATTCTGTATGCATCTGTAAGTAATAATCATTGCGCTGTTAACAAACCGATTGTATGAAACTGGTATGTAGTTATTTATTAGTCATGATAAGGTGTAGTAAATCGATATGAGAACTAGGTTTTACCTAGTTTCGATTCCTTCAATTCTTCCTGGTAAACACTAGGCTGAGTTCGTTTCCTGGAATTTGATTCAGTAATTTGCTAATTTAAAGTCTTACGTCAACTTTTTGACAGTTATTACTCTCTTACTGGCAACTTTGAATACTTTCTTTGATTTTTGTTTATAATAATAATTTACAAATTACGGAATAATACGCATTGACGAGCATTTCGTTAAGCTGAACAATTCGCCTGCCTGGAGGAGGAAATATAATCCAAAATGGGTAACTTTAAATAATTTATTTATTATTTATCACTACATAAAATAAATTAAATCAAATAAATAAATAAATAATAGTAAAATTTAAAATATCATAAATAATAAATACAGTTTGTTAAAGAAATTTGTGAATATAGAATCAGTTTGATTTTTACAATTAGGGCTAACTAAAAATTTATTTAAAATTTATTATTATGTATTTATAATTTGTCAGCATTATATATATATGTTAACTGTTAACTGGTAATCTGAATATGGCAACAGGTTGCAAGATTATGTTATCAAAAGGAGAAATGTTATAATTATTAGTTTTTAAAAGAACTTCAGTATTTGCTTGGTTTACAATATTTTTTCAATACTCAGGTCAAAACAGTTATATATATTATTAACTCAGAAATTTAGGAAAATTTGAAACATCTTTGAAGATTTAATTTCTTTAAATTGATTAATAAAACACTTTTTTAATTGTCAAAATGAAAACACTCTAATTATAATCATTATGCAACTTTATCAATGTTTCCATTTTATTCTTATTAAATTTACAAGTATGGAAGCAAGAAAGTTCATCTAGACATTTTGATTGTTCTTTGATAGGCCTATTTATTTTTATTTTTGAAAATCATTTTGAGATTATGATACTAATTTGTATTTGATTGAAGTAAAATCAGATTGCTTTATGTACAAGTATCAGACTATTTTGAGAAAACTAACTTTAGAAGTGTATTAATTTGCATCCTTTAAATGCTAATTGATTCTTTCCTTTTTATTGTTTATCTTACATTGTATATATATATATATATATACATTAAACCTTTGTCCAGCAAACTTGAAAATCCAGAAATCTAGATAATTTTCAGGATAACTGGTCTGGTACACACTAATTAATATTTAAAGATACCAGTAGTCAGTAATAACAGTAATATTATAACTATTTATTGTTATTACCATGACAGTGACAAACATTTCTTGTAGCATGTTTGTTTTCTGCAAATGATACTGACTTGCAGAAATTAAGTAATTAAAAATAAACTAATACATTTTTCTTTTCAATGTTTAAAATATTACACCTTAAATGATTCTTCTTATTATTATTGTTATTTTTTTTTTAATTTTTTTTTTTTTAAAGAATTATAAAATTAACAGCCATGATAATAAAATGTCAATAGTCTCCCTTTATAATATTAATGATTAAACTAATGAGAAAAGTGATTTATACATTTTCAGCGATGCATTCATTCAAGGATAAAACAGTTTCAAAGCAGGTTAGTATATTTGATTTTTTATGAAAATTACAATGAAAATAAAACAAATACAATTATAAAAAGTTATAAAATTTGTATTTTATCTAGAAAATGTAAACCGTAGTTTTATTACTTTTGACATCTGAAACTGATGCCTGCATGTCTGTGCATTTGTTTGTATAAGTAATACTATTATGGAAATGATAGACTTATTGGTGTGTGTGGGTGTTTGTTTAATCAGAAATGTTAATAAAATAAGCTACAGGTCCCACTCTAATTCTTAATCCTGCCTTGCATAAATTATTTTTAAAATATAACAAGTGTTAGCATTAAAATATGTTATGATGTTTCATTCACACTCATTCATTCATTCATTTGTTCATTAATCATAATGATTTTCAATCAGGTGGACGTTACAATTGAACCTCTGAGAGACATTCTTGAATATGCATTAGAGAAAATCAGACTTGATGAGTTTGATGAAGCTGTTCTAAATGATTTTGGAACCACAGTAAAAAGTTACCTCAGTTTTCTGACAGTAATTTCAGGAAAACTGAGCAACTTTTCATTGTACATTTGAATGAAACTATCTGTAAATTTGTTCAAGAGGTGAGATATTTAAATTTATTTTATAAACAGCTAAATATCAAAATGCCTAAGATAAATTGAAATCATCCATTAATATTAACATTAAGTGTTCCTTGTATTGTGTATATAAATGGCTTAAAATATATTATTTTTAAATTTGAATCTGATCCTAGTCGTTACTAATGATTAAGTATAATAATAAAGTAATAAGGAAATCAAAATAAGAAATCCTTTGATAGTCTCCATATATATCCATATTTATTTGTTCATACTACCAAAGACACACTTAAAAAGAATATATATATATATATATATATATATGTAATAATAATAATAATAATAATAATAATAATAATAGTAAACTGTATATTCTGACAGCAGATTGAAATCATCTCTTAAATATGCATGAATCTGAGATGAGTTGAAATAATCTATTCATTAACTGCATATATATGTTTGCATAGATTTATGAAATTATTATTATTATTTTTTTGTTTTGTTTTCAAAGAATGCAAACCATATTGGATCAGCACTAACTTTGGTGTACAAAGGTTTGTATGAACAGTACTTTAATTTCATTTTCTGAAGCCATCCAAATGATTCTTACAGTCCTTGCATATTTATTTGGTTCAAATTCTTTTTATGTCAGCTATTAATTCAGAGAAATAGAAAATATATCTTTGTTTGGGATGTTTTCTATGTTTTTGTTTTTTAATTTGTTTGTCTAGTTTTCTCTGAGTATACAGATATCATCTGTCATTTGGTTATTTATCAGACTTTTCATAATGCATTTCCTTAATAATGAAAAAGGTTAAAAATGTTAAGTGTAGACAAGTTTACACAGAATTTTCAACTAAAATTTCCTTTGCATGTTTTTGACAATTAAATGTGACAAAGAAACCGAAATTAAAAATACTAATTTATGTTGTAACTCGTTTTTGATAGAGAAAGATATATATGTTTCAGGATTAGTTCGTCATACCTGTTTTTATTTTCAGCAATGTCACTTTTACAAATGGCAACCTTCTTCTCACTACAAAACAACACAGTTGTTCCACGATACAACATGTCATGTCAAATGTTGACAGAGTTTCTCTTTTTAGAATTATACAGACAAAACCAGGACTGGAACATGGTAAAATAATAAGTTAACATATCTAGCTGAAATAATTTAATAATAAAATCCACAAATAATTTATTAAATATTCTTGATAATAATAAATGACAAGGTTACTATTGTAGAAACATTAGACACTGAACGTGTGCATATAATTTTTTTAAATTTGTCTTTTGTGGTTCACTTCTTACTTTTTAAATAAAAATTATGTGTGTGTTTAAAATGGTTTTGATTGACTGGAGTTAGGCTTTTGTGATTAATATACCATCGAACATCTTGTAGTATTTATTACAGTATCTTGCAGCATTTATTATTATTATATAAGATAAGTAGTATTCTAACACTGTGAAATCTGACTTTTAAAAACACTAACACTATTAAATCTAACTTTAAAAGACTTGGAACTTGTAAATAAAAAACTCTAAATTAATAACTGAAGTGACTGTGAAAAATGTAGCCTATTTAATATACATATTTTTAATATCATATTTATTATTTGCAGAATCAAGGATGATTATCAGACATGTCATCGTTTAATAACATCTTTTCTGAAGATAAAATATTTAGTTTAAATGTTTACTGAATTAAAGTGTAAAGAAGTGAAAAATGTAACTGTACACAAATTATTTGTTGTTTAAGATAAAATGATAATTAGTTAGATTCTAATTCAGGTTAGACAATACAATGTAGGTCTGCCAGTGCCCTTTGGTTAAAATAGTTGTTTTTAAGCTCAACAAATGTGTACAAAAACAGTGGCTTCATTGAAATAATTTGTCCATGATATGTATTAATACTTTTAACGCTTTTCGAAGATGAAGACTTACTGGAATGACATTTAGTTTTTACTTGTTTTTCAGATATTACCTTTGATTAGAAGCTTAATTTCACAAGCAAAGAAAATGATTGAAGAAAAGCCAGCATTTTGTTTCATCTGTTGTACAGATCTGATTCGTGCTTGTTCACTGTTTTCTATTGATATAAATATGAACTGGCATCTGATTGGAGAACTTCAACTTCTTCAAGCAAGAAGTGCATTAAATGGAGTAAGTCTTTAAAATATACGTTATTTCTTTATTTGAATAAATGTATTGTTAGAAAGGTATTATTTTTATTAATTTGTAGCACAAAACCCTCTCAAACAGTGTCTAAAACCAACAACAAAACCCACCAAAACAAGAACAGGATTTGCTTATGATATATTATCGCATTTATCGTATCTAAAAGAGTGTGAATCAATAAACATGACATTACATCAGCACTCAAAATAAAGTTTTTGGATTTCGTTATAACATTATTATTATTATTATTATTATTATTATTATTTAATTACTTACTTGCTTATAACTCTTTAAATATTTACATAGAGGTGCAATATCATTTAACCAGCAACCTTAGATGTGAAAATTATTTTAATTGTATTTGATTATTCACTCAATGAGAGTTGTGCAAGCCTCTAACCATGTGTAATGCCAGTATTATAGTTTGCCATCCTAGCCCTGTGGGCTTCTGTATCTGTGAATAATAATATATATGACTTCTATATTATATGTAATATTTAAAATTTAAAAATATGAAATAAAATGATCTCAAAACTTTTTCTTGCAAATCAAAGTGGTTTGATATTTATAATAGAAGAGCTTAATCTCACTCATGTTAATAATTTACAGCAGAATTCTATAAAATCTGTATTCATCAAAAGAGTAATTTAAACTGTAATATTATGTTCTGTGATGCCATTTTTATATTATTATATAAATGTTTCAGAATGCTCTGGATCTTGCAATGTATCACTGCGGAATTGGTAAGAAAGAAATACTTTAATTACTAATGTAATTTCGTTGTTATTAGTGCAGTCTGAAATGTTTTTGCCACAGATTAGTAAAACAGGTTTTCATACATAAATAGAACCACTCAAACTCATTCTCATAAAACACACACATGAACACACAAACACACACATACACACACATACACATGCATATATATATGTATGTATTTATGTATATGTGTGTATGTGTATGTATATACAGACAAATTCAGAAACACATACACACATACACATACGATTATAATTTTAAAAAGCATGCAGTTTGATCATTGTATAAAACAAAAGGAAAAAGAAAATAATTTTATACTTAGCAATGTTTACTGAAAGCAATAATTGTGTAAACAAGTAACTGTTTTACAGCTGAAGAGAAAATTTATAACTACGAAAACAGTGAAGGCTTTTCAATCTGGGCAAAAGCTCTGGCAGTGAAGGAACAAATTCCTGCTGCTATTAAAAAAGCAGAAGATGCTGTAAAGTATGCTAAGGTAAAATTTAATATATTTTAATTTTGATCTGTCACTAAAATGTACACAGAATAAAGCTGGATTCTGTATGTTTAGTCTTTATCATTTACTTTATTCAGAATATGTACTTTTGGTTTTGTATAATTTTTACATGCTAAGAGGAGAAATGTTATATTAAGAATTCACTTCTTTATCAGATAAACAATGAGAGCTGATTACATACTATTCTTCATACTGGACTCTTAATATTCTTTGTGACTTCTTTTTGATGATTGTAAATGAATCCTTTTAGTTATACTTCATATGGTAGTATTTATTTTGTTATTTTATGTTAAAGATTTGAAATAATTTTCTTTTTGTATTTTTTCCAAATTATTTTCTCAATCATTTGTCATTTACACTTGAAAAATATACTTTATTCCCAGTAGTCAATATTTTGTGGTTCATCCGTTATTATAATTTTTTTTTTTTTTTTAAAATAAAGGAAGGGGAAGAGAAAGAGAAGGCTGAGTCCTATCTCAATGAGCTTTATAAGAAAGTGGATGAAGTAACACATCCACAAACTAGAGAGCTGGATGAAACATGGTTGGAAGGAACACATGCACATACTGTAGAGGTAAAGCACTACACCTGCAGATAAATTTTGTTTATTTTTAAAACTAATACAACTTCTTGGAAGTAATTTGTTTCTGTTCTGTGTTCCTATGTGAATTTACAGCATGAGCTTGTACAGTGTAAATGTATTGCACCTAATTTCGACTGCTGATGGTTTTATGTTTTAAAAAAAAAATGAAAATTACAATATGTAGTTTATTAAGATTTAATTTCTTTTAAATTTTGGAAGACTATTGCACCAAGATTACTTGACTGAAATAATAAATACATATTCAAAAACATAAATAATCTTTTGTTTAATATTTCAGATTGAACAGAGAATAGCAAAAGCTGTTAAGGAATCTCATATTCCAAGAAAAAAACGACCACGACGTAGGTGTTTTCATCAAAACACTGATAAAGATAATGCAGAAAAAAAAAAAAATGAAATAAAAAAAAAAAACAATTGAATTAAAAAAAAAAATGTGTTTTGTTACTGGAATACATTCTATTGTTTTTTTTTTTATTGTTTTTAGATTTTAATTTTAAAAAAATCAAATAATTTTTTATGTCCGAAAAATGTTTTTTTTGAAATTCCCAGAAAAAACGATCATTTTAGTTTAAAATTTGAAAATGAAGTCCGAAAATATTCTTTAAAAAATTTTTGTTTTTTGAAAGTATATTTCAAAACGTTCATAGATTAATATAATTTAAAATATGTCCTCATTTTTCAGCGAAAATAAAACAAACTGATTCCATTTACATTTCTTCATCTTCCACTTCATGTATCAATGTTAAAGACAGCGTGAAAGAAATAGCTGATATCAAAACATGGACATCTGAACGTATCAAACACAATTCTGAGTTAAGCAGTGCATCTGAAACAACTACAGCTGAATCTTTGCCTAAAGATGAATTGTCCAGGGAATCTAGCTTTGATGAAGATGACATTGACAGGATGTTAAGTCACCAGGACTGGAGCTCCTCTTCTGAAGATGAAGACAAATTTGAGAATGAACCTGACAGCACTTTTCTAGATGACTCAGATTCTGATGATAACATCGAAGCTCAGAATGAAATTGATAATTCAGAAAAAACCTGGTTTGAACAAAGCAAGGAAATTTCCGCCAACAACACTGACATAGAAAATAATCCACGATTTTGTACTGTATCAGGTTTGAATCTTGAAGAAAAAGATGTGGAAATGTTTTTGAAAAATCGCAATCAAGACCGGAAGAGAAGACAGTTTTACAAAAACTTCATTCCAGAAGAAAAGCTTCAGCAACTTCTGAAAAAAGAACCTGACAAATACAAGAGATGCAGGATTGAGATGGAGTCAGCACAAAAAGCTGTCTGCAAAATATTGGACTCCGCTGGTACTGAAAACCGAATAGAAATTGCTGGGAGATCAAAGTGTGGTCAGTGTTTCAATAACGATGAAGTGGTTGTGGAAATTCTCTTCGATCCAAAGGATAAAACAAAAGACAGAAATAAAATGGATTCCAGTTCATATGGTGAAGTTGTAGGAGTTCTGAACAGTCATTTTCTCAAGAATAGTCAACATCCTATTCTTGCATGTACCAGCAATGAAGTTGAAGGTTGGTTAATGAAGCCTTTGTGTCAAAGCATTCCTAAAATTCATGTTGTTAATACTGTTACTAGAACAAAGTTCCCAAATCTGGTGAAATACAGAATTGACATTTACAAACTTGATGGTACAAAATTAAAGTATAAAGGAAAATTTAATATTAATCCTGCACTTCGAGGCCAATATGTGTTTCTTGTTGTATATCTTGGCTGGGGCAACAAACATGTCTATCCTCTTGGTGCAGTGCTGGATGTCTTACAGTGTGGTAAAGATTTCAACAGCGGTCTGAGGATTTTAGAAATGCAATACAAAGTTCCATCCTTATTTCCAGAAGATGTTATTGCAAAAATGCAGACAACAGAGAACACTGCTGATGTTAATGGAAGAGAAGACAGAACAAAAGATCTTGTGTTCACCATTGATCCTTCACATTCCAAGGATCTTGACGATGCTCTTAGTGTTGTCAGAAATGGAAATAATTACATTGTGGGTGTTCACATAGCTGACGTTGCCTCAGTTGTCAAAAAAGACGATGCCATTGATAAAGAAGCAAGAAGAAGAGCTGTAAGTTTTTACATTCAGAACAGACGCACTCGAAACATGCTGCCAGAACCTCTCAGTCAAGATATATGCAGTCTTGTACCAGGAGAAATACGTCCTGCTGTGTCAACGTTCTTTTGTTGGATCAGCAGGGCAAAATGGTAAAAGTACCTATTGTGAAAAAAACTATAATTAAATCCTGTAGGAAGTTTTCTTATGAAGAAGTTCAAGAAATAATTGAAAATGGAGTGAGCAGTCCTGAAGATCAACAGCTAAGAGAAGCCATATTGATTCTACATGATCTTGCACAAAACATTCGGAAACAAAGGCTGAAAGATGCAAGGTTTACTGTGCCATTTTCTGATCCTCGTTTTTTTGACGTGGAAGACCAAAGTGATTGTCCTGAAGCTCATGCATTGGTTGAAGAGTTCATGATTTATACAAACACGTCTGTTGCAAAAATTTTGGCAAAAAGATTTCCTAAGTGTTTGCCATTGCGATGTCAGACACCCCCACCAACCCAAGAGTTACAAAACTGGATGAAACATGAAAATAAAATTGTTGATCTTTTGGTTCATCTCCAAGGTAAGAAGCTTGGATACAACACAATTTCAGCACCAGATAGCTTAAAAAAATATGCCAAGGAAAGAAGAGATTTCATACCTGTTCAGAGTGATATTTGGGAATTAATTCTGGACTGCTTACAAAACAACAGTTTTAAGTTGGCACAAAAGGTGATCTGTACTGATGAACTCCATCCTCTGCAGAACCTAGCATGGATTCACTGGATAAGACTTCTTGACAAAGCTGAATATAGGTGTTCTGGTGTAACAAAAAACAAAGAAGAGGCAGGACATTTTTCTCTTGACATTCAGCCATACATTCACTTCACATCTCCTATGCGGAGGTATGTGGATCTCATATCTCATCGGATGGTCCATGCACTATTATCTGGTGATGATTGTCCATATACTGTTGAAGACATAAATGAAATGTGTATTCATGTCACTGAAGCATCATCACGGCAGAAACAGTTTGATCACAGTTGTAAAGCACTGACAAAAACTGAGAGAATGGGTAAAACTCAAATGGTTTTTCTGGGTATCGTGGATGAAGTTTCAGAGAATGGTGTGGAATTGTCTTTGCCAGGACTGCATTATGTACCATCAAAATGCAGGGAGATTAGATTTTCTCTGCTTGATTTAAGCAAAAAGCCCGAAATGAAAAAGGACACAAGAACTGACAAAGACATTGTAATATGTCAGTGGAAAAAACGTTTGTATGATGTCACTGGTTGTCCAGATCAAGCTATATTTAATGGAAACCACAGCCAGCAATCAGAACTTAAGATAGTGGATCCAAATCAGCACACAGTCCTTGTTCGTTTTCACACATGGGCAAATATCTTGAAGGAAATCTTTGCTGGAAATGAAACTGCTGTACAGAGAATGACAAGACCACTTCAGCCAACAGGAGAAACCGATCCTCTTTCCAATCATCAGGTGGTTACATCAGTGACATCGGAAACTGGTCAAGGCTACATCAAGAACCATCAGTGTAAGTTTAGCTTGAGCATTAAATCAGGTCAAGTTATCAAAGTCCAGTTGGGAGCATCACCTCACAATGGCCTTTTGTTACCCCAGGTCGAACTGGTCCATATCACCAAAAATCTGAGTCTTTGTCATAGACACATGGATGATCCTGTAGGCATTTTGAGCAAATATGCCACCAGCTCTGTAAAAAAACCTTTTTACTCCATTGAGGAGTACAAAAAAGCATGGATACCTATTATTGAAATGGAGGCAGCTTCGGCAGCTGTTTCTAGTGAACTAACACCTATTATTAACAAAATTGATCTGACACTTACGAAAACAGAGGTTTCAGGAAAAACTATTTACACAGGATCATTTCAGCTTCGTGTGTCATTTTGTTATGAAAGAAACATTGAGTTTCGAGGTTTACCCATGGAACGTCTTCCACAAATGGAAACTATTGAGGAACTTGGTAATGACTTTCAGATACCACATGCATCTAATGACTATCTGTGCATTCGATGTTTTTTGCCTGGATCATCTGACAGAGTAGGCAGGAGTGTGGAAAATGGTAGGACTTGGATTGGTCATGGTCAGATTGTCAAGGCAGTGATTAAAAAAAGACCAGAGAACATAAATAAGAAAATACCAATCGATATTGATAATGACCAAGTGACTGTATTTTTTGTTTTGAATAATAAGAGTCTTCCACCACCTGCTGATCTCATGCTGATGAGTCGAATTACAGGAACAGTGGAGATAATCTGCAAAATAGAAGTAGACAGGTGAAAAATTACCTACAGTTTAGTAACTTAATCCTCGTCATTCATGCTAGCACACAGGGCATTTTTACAGTTTATGACAGCATAATGTATAACTATAAATTAACAAATAAATTAAAGATTAATATATTTGTAAGATGTTCTATTTCTAAGAGTTTTCCAGAATATTTAGGCCAATGTACAAAATATATTTTATAAAACAAATATAGTTGACAGTAATAACATTATTTTGATTAAATTGTGAAATAAATTTTTAAAGCATGTTTTTTTTTTTTTTTTTTTTTTTTTTTTTTTTTAATAGAACCATGAATTTAAAAATAGTAAATTTAAATGCACGTCTGTCTGAAAAGACGAACATTTTTTACTGCATTAGTTGTCGTCTGAATTAATGAAAGAAAATGGATTAATTTGATTTTTAAAATATCAAATATCTGATTAAAATAAAGAAATCTTCTTCTTATTCTGATTATATATATTGGTACAGACGAACACAACATGCTATTGCTAGTCTTAAAAAAGCAGATGATTCAGAAGAAAAGGGGAAGTTGGTCAGAGCTATAGTACTGAATAGAAACACACCTCCTCTACGTGAGTTTTTAATTATTAAACTGTTGATTTCCTTTTTGGCAACATTAACAATAAAATGTACCTCCTGTACCCGAATTTTTACACATTAAATAATTTATTTTTGGCGTCAAATAGTAGTAATTTTTGGCTGATAACATGAGGTAAATCCTGAAAATAAAGCATTCCAGAGATTTCTTTTCACATGTTTTTGATCTGAATATGTTAACCTATAAATTCAAAAGATAAAGAATTTTTGTTTTTAATATTAAAAATTTAACATTCTAAAGAGACTTCATTTTAAATTAAATTTAAATTAATGGTATAAAATCAATTCAAATATGTTTTTATTAAATGATCGATAATGGTTTTGTTTTTTCATTTCAGTGACTGTCTTTCTGAACAACAACAAAAATAATTTAAGTTTTTGTTGGGAAGGCTTAAACTGAAAGAAATCTTCAGATACATTGAAAAAATAGATTAAAAGAAAAAGAAAAAAAAAAAAAAGACCCAATAAATTTTAACAAACAGACAATTCATAATTTTAAGAAAAACGCTAAAACCATATATTTTAAATTAGTGAAATTTTAAATTAATATTATTTAGTTTTATTTTATTTAATTAATTTTTAATTTTTGTGTGTAGCTGAAAGTCGTCTGGAGATAGCACGACAAATGGATAAGGAAGTTAAGGGTGGCGAGGATATTTCACTTCCTAAAAATAATTCAAAACAACATGAAGCTATAGAAAATGCTTTGAAAAAGAGCTTTTCTCTCATACAGGGTCCTCCAGGTAAATTCCTAAAGAATTTTTTTCTTTTTTTTTTTTTTTTCATTCATTTATTTTTTTTAAAATTTTTTTATTTTATTTTTTTGTTTTCTGTTTTGTTTTTAGCTTTAAAATTCTATTAAGGGTTATTCTTCTGTGTCTGAGAGCGGATACAATAAACAGTTCTGATTTAATTAGATGGTTTATTTTATATGGATAGTATTCATTGTTTATAAAGTGAGAGCTGATTTATTTGATACCAATACACATAGAGCTGAAAAAAGATATAGCCATTAATTTGTGTCTTTTTAATTATTATTATTATTTTTGAATTTTATTATTATAAATGTATGATTTTTATTATTGTAAATTAAGACGTTAAACCTTGAAAACCTCCAAACATTGTTAGAGACTACTAAATCCATGTTTCACAAATAGAAATATCCAAAAATGGACATATTTATTTTAAAACTATTTTTAATATTTTTAGGAACAAAATTCATATTAAACTGATCTAATTCAATATATTGTTATACTGTTATGATCCAGTATTTAGAGACTACTAAAAACATGTTTCTTAAAATATAAAATATGATTATTAATATATATTGTTATTATTTTAAAACTATTTCTAACTGTACATATTTTTTAGGAACAGGCAAAACTTACACAGGGATTAAACTGATTTATCTGTTCAATGAAATCAATAAAAAAATCCGAGCTCAGGGTGGAGAGAAGACTCAAATTCTTTTCTGTGGACCTTCAAACAAATCTGTTGACATGGTTGCACGTAAGCAGGATTAACGTATTTCTGAGAAAGAAAACTGTAATACAGTAATCAAATCATAATTTATTTTTAAAACCAAAATTTAACAAAAAGATTTTTTAACACCTCTCGATCATATATTATGAAACAGAATGTTTTTTTCAAAACTTTGCAAACTTTCATTAAAGTTAATTAAAAAAACTTTAATTTAATTTTTCAAATATAGTAATAGAACTAAAAACAACAAAAAGTGTTTTTTTGGAAGAGTAGGAAATTAATTTTAATGATTCGTTTTTGGTCCCTACCAATAATATCCACATTTTTGATTTAATACATTTGAAAACAATTTGCCCAGAAGATCCATTTTCAGAATGAATATATATTTATAAATATTTTTTTTTTTTTTTTTTTTTTTAGGATATTTGAAAGAACGTCTTAAAAATAAATGCCCTAAGCTGATACGAATGTATGGAAGTAATATAGTGGAACAAGATTATCCCATTCCTAACCGAAACCTAATCTCCAGGCGATTAATGCATGATCTTAAATCTGATCCTGAAATTCAGAGATATCACACTTCATCACATCATTCGTGAGAGAGGAAGTTATGCCAGGGATATCAGAATGTTTGATGATCTGTTTGCACTAATGTTGAAACCAAAAAAACAAGTGAAGATGAAGCCAAAATTAACAGGTTTAATCAAACTTTAAACACGAAGCTCAGTGAATCAAAAACAGTAATTAGAAATCCTCACAAAGTGAACCTGACAATAATCGAACTGTATTCAAGAATAGTGGGAAAGGCTTATGCTGAAGAGTTACGGTCATGTGAAGTAATATTGTGTACATGTTCTGTAGGAGGAAATCCAAAGGTTGTGAAAAATACGAAGATCTTTCAGTGCATCATTGATGAAGCAGCAATGTGTCCAGAACCATTGGCGCTGGTTCCAATAATAGCGACCGATGCAAAACAGGTTGTGCTGATTGGAGATCACAAACAACTCCGACCCATCATTCAGTGTTCTGAAGCTGCAGAATTAGGAATGGATCAGTCACTGTTTGAAAGATATTCTTTAAAGACATCAGTTTTGACTTTCCTTAACATTCAGTACAGAATGGTAAGGTTCCTGTGAACAGTGTCTTGCCATTAAAAATAAAATAAATAAAAAAAAAAAAACCTAAAATTTCATGCATTTTACTTTTCGAAAATTTCAAAATGTTTGTTTTAACAAAATTTACGCACATTTTATAAATGAAAACATTAAATTTGGAAACTAATTAAAGTCCGTATATATCTTTTATGGAATGGACTTTACATTTTTATAGTTTCTATCTATTTTAAGAAGAAGACCATTTTCATATAGGTGTAGGTATTAACTTGTTATCACTATCTGGTTGTCACTGTTTGCTTGCTGCGTATCTAAATATATGTTCAAAGCTCACTTTGTTTTAACGGATTTGAAAATTTTATACTTTTATATTTCAGCATCCAAAAATATGTGAATTTCCTTCACGTGAGTTCTATGAAAACAAACTAAAAACTGGACGCATTGAGAAAGATCAAGATTTTCCACTGAAACTGTGGCCAAATCCAAAGATTCCTCTTGTTTTCTGCCATGTTGAAGGAGTAGAGGAAACTCTAACAGTCAGCACGGAGGAAGGAAATGAACAATCCAAATCCAACATGGCTGAAGCTGATAAAGTGGTATGTCTTGACAGTTCCTTTTCTAAGTGCTAATTTTTCAAGATCTCTATACTAAGTGACTTCTCATAATAATCCATTCTGTTTATTTCACTTTAACTGTAAAATCTGTAATTTGAATAAAACAGAAAACCAGCTTGTGTTTATACTATGATGCATTTGATTCAGTAACTGTTATTATGATTTGTATATGTGATTAGAAATCTAATACTTTCATATATTAATATACCAATTAGCACATAAGTTAATTTTGAGAAAAAAAGAGGTAATAGGTCATATATTAATGACCTCAGCACAAATAAACAGTGTTAATCTGTGATTAGAAATCCAATATATTTTCATATATTAATACACCAATTAGCACATAAGTTTTTTTTGAAAAAAAAAAATAGTCATATATTAAAGACCTCAGCAAAAACAAACAGTGTGTTAATTTTAAAGCATAAACTAATTTAAGAGATGGAAAAAAACTTAGGAAAGAAAGGAATATCATCAGAAATAATAAAGTTTAAATAATAAATCTTCATTTTCATACTTTAAGCTTTGAGTGTTTTCTTTTAAAGTTTTCATCCTTAATTTCAGTTTCTTTACTTTGAAATATTTCTTAATATTCTTTCTTTTTCTCCCTAGAGCTGTTGTGGATGTAAGAAAATCAACATTTATTATTTCTTCCAAGAATGATATTTTATATGTCTTGGTCATTGAAACAAAGGCAGCTTACCGTAATAGTTAATGTTTGGCAATTTCATTAATAAAAAAATACATGATAGCTCTAGAAAAGTCCTTATTTGCTTATTATTTTTTTCAATCAATTGCAAAGGCAGGCTAGTAAATAAGTTAGGAAATATTAATGCTAACTGATGTTTTGCTCAGATACAAAACATGACTTGGCAAACATTTATAATTAGTATTAAATTAAATTCGTAACTGTTTGAATTGTATTGCATTTATTTATAACAGGTGCAGATCTACAGATGGCTTATTGAGCATGAGTTTGGTGTGGGTTCAAGAAATATTGTTGTTTTATCTCAGTATAATGCTCAGGTTTCTATTTTGAAACAAAAACTAACTGAATACAAAAATTCAATAAACAACCCAGAAGGTCCACGCTACAGGAATCTGAATGTCAGCACTGTAGTATCAAGTCAAGGTAATTCTTTTATGTTCTTACTGGTATTGTCACATTGTATAAAAATAAAGGACTTTACTTCAGATAGCAGACTAGTCATCTGAGGAACAATGAACCTATCATCCTTATTGCTATTTCCAATTCCAAATAGTGATCTGATAACTGGTTTATAAAAACATCCATAATTTGTGCCTTCCTGTCAATGGATAGGTGCATATGATCATATTCTTTGATGCTGATTAAAGACTTGCTTCTGTGGTGTTGATAACAAATTTCCTTTCTTTTGACACTAGAGTAGGAAGGACCGTACAACTAAAACCTAATTAATATAAAAGTAGACTAAAGTATCATTAAAGAAATATTCATTATGCAAGTATGATTATAATGGCATTAAATAGGTTTGAAAATGAACTACACATTGGTTTTTGATGACATATAATTCAGGCTTTTGTGAAATACAATTATATCTCATTCAGGTGTCATACTCTGATTTCCTTCCTTGATAACCCTTATTTTTGGTCGTTTTAATAGGAAGAACAAATTTTAAAATTAAAATAAATAAATAAAAATAAATAAAAATAAAATTCTCTTTTATTTTTTATCTACAATAACAGGAGGTGAATGGGACTATGTTATATTCAGTACAGTGCGGTCTCTGCCAACCTACAAAATAGAACCTGCTCCAACACTTGGATGGTGCAAAAGCAATCTGGGATTCATTACAGATGCAAACCAGATAAATGTTGCTCTGACAAGAGCTAGGAAAGGACTGATTATTGTTGGTAAGATTTCGTTTATAAACGTTGTGAAATGACTTTATTGTATATTGTTTCCTTAAAATAAATAACAGTCAGATAAGGATTATGGTTAACTGGAGCTCTACCATAGATCCATAATGATGTTACATGGACCCTCTTCATTATTTAACTGAAAAACAGAGTCAATGCTAAAAAGAAATAAAAGAAAATTTATGACCATTCTTTTCAGTTTACTTCTAAGTAAATAAACATAATGTCAGACTTGGCAGATAAAGACAATTGTAAAAAAATTTACTAAGTAGAATTAACGTAGATAAGAGAAAAATACAATGTGCAAACATGGCCAGCTGCTATAAGGAAATTCTTATTTTGCTCAATGATCAATTCAAAATTGCAAACAGTTTTCAATAACTTGTAGTTTAAATATTTAACTGAAAAAGGAACACTTAAGTTGTATAAATATTAAGCAGCAAAAGTTTATATTTTTCTTTTTAAACTTTAAAATGACACAAATTAAAAAATATATTTAAAAATAAAGGAGAAGAAAACACCAATAATTAATTAATGCAAATAAGTTGTACTTACGTGGTTTATTCCAGTATTCTTTTCTGATTAAAACTGTTCATTAAATCTTCAGGCAACAAGAATCTACTAGAAGTTGATCAAGTTTGGAAAAATTTGTTGATGTCATATGAAAGAAAAGGCTGTCTCATCACAGATCCAGATCAATTCCCAAAATTTCGAAAAAAAAATAGACAAAAACATCAGCATTTTCCTTCATCAGACTGGCAGAAGTATTAAAAGAATCAGTTTGTAACAAAGACAGGGAACTCTTATTAATACCATCTTTCAGCTGATTATTCAAGAATGAGCGAATACTTAATATTAGCTATGTGTCATATATTGTTTGTATTTTATGTGAAACTGTGATAACATGAAAGGAAACTTGCTGCTATCAGGTATCAGTAAGATATGTTTCTGCGTTCATCTCCACTACGGAATGAAATCACACTCCATGACATTTTATGAAAACAAATATGTGTGTGTTGTGTGTGTGTGTTTGTGTGTGCTGGTTGTATGACGTTAAAAAATTTTACTGGTTTGTATGACGTTAAAAAATTCTTAATTTAGTAGAAGTCAGTTTGTTATACCAGCATTGTAATATATTCACTTTCTTGAATTTACAAAATATTATTCATTCAGAGTGGGATGTGGAATGTATTTTTAATTGTACTTAAACCCAATTTCATACTTTTTACTGTTATTATTTTAAAATATTTTATATACAAATATAGAATATGTATAGTGTGCTGTTAAGTTTTATTCATCTTCAGTATTGTTTGAAACAGAGATATGATGTAGAAAAACAAATATATTTTAAATGGCCTTAATAGTTCACCTGATAAATATATATGTATTAGTCTCTCTGAATGTCAGTAACTTTAGTCCTGTTTTTGTTCACATATGATAATACTGAATATAGTATAATTACTTATACTGTATGTGGAAAGAATAAGAAAGATGAAACATATGTTAAGACAGAGAGACCAACACTACCATGTACATCTCTTTAATACAGAAATACCAACAGTACCTGACATATTATTACTTTGGATCCAATTGATATAAACTCAGAATTTGGTTGTATATATTCTGTAACCTTTCTTCATCTGTGTTACCAGCTTCTGTGTTGATACAAATTTTTAAGTATTTGAAATATTATTTCATATTTATGTTTAAAACCTTTTATGATTTTTATTGTAAAGCTTTAAGAAAATTTTAACTTTGTTGATAGAGTGCATTGTTAATATCGTAATATTTTTATACTGTATGATATTTGATATCATAACTTTTTGATTTTAGATGTGTTCTTTTTGTTGTTGTTGTTATTTTTTGTATTTTACAACGTCACAATGGAAAAAAATTTTTTGCCTTGCTTTAGAATAATGCACAATAATTCGTTTTACTCATTAATATATAATTTAAGCTGATCTATCATGTCTTTCTGCATACTGAAACTGTAACCATTTTGTTTTTACATGATAATGCTCTGTTAATTTGCAATCAGTTATAAATGTTGTGTTTACTAATAATGAAAATGTAGAAGGTGGTACGTGATTTACCCTACATAGATTTTGAAGTATTAATGTATACTGTATAAAAAGTTGTTTTAAATAGAGCAAAAAGAACAACAAAAACAAACAAACAAACAAACAAACAGAGGAAACAAACAAATAATCCAATTAATTTACTTTATGGATTCCGTATAAAATGTTTCTTAAATATATTTAAAAAACCAACAAAAAAAACAAAAAAAAACAATAACAGTCTGCTGATATCTACTCAGTGTATGTATATAGTTTACCGTATACATTCTGAAATAATTTTTCAGGGATATTATCATAAAGAAAATAAAACAGTTGTTATGAAAATAAAAATATTAGACATTGAGCAGTTATAACCACACTGTATTCATATTTTGGTTTCTAGTGACATTTTTGTGCCATGACACATATTAGTTTAAAATTTTGATTTAAAAATATAATAATAATAATAAAAAATAATTCTTATTTTTCTTCTTTTTTCTTTCTTTCCAGGGAAAACAAACATTTGATCAAATGGCAACTGTAATCTTATTTTCATAATTTCTAAAATCATTTCATATTCACCCACTCTCACATTTCGCAATGTATAATTAAACTATTAAAAAATGTATATGTTCCTATTAGGCTGAACTATATTTCACTGAGATGATTTAGCAAATAAATTTATAATAAAATACATAAAATGATTTAAAATGGAGCTAAATTTATTAGAACCTATTTAACAAAACTGATATATAGTCTTTTTTTTTTTTTAATGTTTTACTATGGTGTAATTTAAGTAAAAACTCAGAATTTGCTTCTATATATTCTGTTACCTTTCTGCATCTGTGTTAGCAGCTTCTTGTGTTATTACAAATTTGTAAGTATTTAAAATATTATTTTAACTTTTTATGATTTTTCCTGTTATTGAGATGTATTGGTACTTACTTACTTATTGCTGTTCAACTTGATGAATACATATTTCATTTCATACTGAAAATTTCATATTACTTACGCATGAAAAAAATACAGCAATTAGGTTAAAGTTTTGATTTTATTTTGAAAGTTTTCATATATTTAAGAATATTTACCAAATTGTTAACATTTGGGACATATCTTTCATTAATTTAATTATTTTTAATGTTAAACACGGATATCCGTAAATACCATTTAACACATTTATAATTTTAAATCTTAGAGAAAATTTTAGCTATATACATAGTGTGCATTGTTTATATTGTAATATTTTTCTAATGCAAATTTTATACTGTACGATATTTAATATCATAACTTTTTGATTTTAGATAAGGTTTTTTGTTACAATTGACAAATATGTTTTTCCTATTTTAGAATAATGCAAAAAATTCGTTTTACTCATTAATATAGGAATTATTATATGTATTGTTAAAAATATAAATATCTATCATGTCTTTCTGTATACTGAAAAAGTAACCATTTTGTTTTTACATGATAATACTTCTGTTAATTTGCAATCAGTTATAAATATCGTGTTTACTAATAATGAAAATGCAAAAGGTGGTATGTGATTTACCCACTTTGATTTTGAAATATTAATCTGTTTAATGGATAATGTACAAAAAGGTTTTTTTTTTTTTTTTGTTGTGTTTGTTTTAAAAAACTTACTTTACTTACTTAGTGGATTCATTATAACATGTCTTTTAAATAAAAACAAACACAAAAACAAGAACAAAGGAAAAAACAAAGGGAAAAAAAAACAAGAACAATATAAACATCGTCTGATATCTGCTCAGTGTATGAATATAGTTTACCATATACATTTGGAAGTAGTTTTTCAAGGATATTACTATAAAGAAAATGGAAACAATTATGAAAATAAAAATATATGAGACTAAGCAGTTATAACCATACTGTATTCATTTATGTTTTTCTGTTTGACACATATTAGTTTAATATTCTGAGAAAAAAAATTCTTATTACTTCTTTTTTCTTCTTTTTTTTTTTTTTTTTTTTTGGTTATTTTTTCATAATTATTACAATACTTTTCATGTTCACCTATTCTGACATTTGGCAATGCATAACCAAAATATTTAAAAAAATGAAATGTTCCTGTTAGGCTGAACTAAATTTTACTGAATTGATTTATCAGCAAAAATGTATACTGCAAATAAATTTATAATTATACATAAAATGATTTAAAACAGAGCTACATTTATTAGAACCTATTTAACACATCTTATCATATTTTTTATTTTAATGTAGTGTGGTGTAATTTAAGTAAAAACTCAGAATTTGCTTTTTACCTTTCTTAGAAACTATTTAACAAATCTAATAAATAGTATTTTTATTGATTTATCAGGAAAAAATTATACTTTAGAAAGGGTCTAAACAATACTGTTAATGAATGTATGAAGTATGTTTTTGATTTACAACCCTTTTTCTTTTGATAATACATTTTTAATTCTGGTGTGAAAGCAATTAGAATAAATAAATAATAGTAAAATAATAATAATAATGTTAAGAAAATTAAAATTATAATAATTAATCAGGGATGCTTAATATGAATTTCTGGACTGGAGGTTCTGTTTTTGACCTTATACTCTATTGCAAATTGAGGTAATCTGTGATACAAACTTTATATAATGTTTTAATATTTTAGGAATAATATGTTTGTGATGAAACTGTTTATAAATTTTATACTATAGTTACCCTTGTGATATAAATTATTTTGATAATAATAAAATTTTAACACATTAAAGTGTTTTATGGATTGTTATTCAAATTGATTGTATTTTGTTTCCTAAGTCTCTTTCGCCGAGAGTTTCGGTATCTCTCTCTGTGTGTGTTTGCTTAAAAATAATTCTTCAATTAAACAGCCATAAAAATAAATAAGTTCAAAATAAAAAGTAAAAAAATTATATCATGTGTAATGACTAGCTTTTGTTTAAATTTCAGAAGAAAAAAAACTGAATTCTCATATCAAATATTTTTGGGTCAGAACTTCTCTCCTAATTAGGAAAAAAAATTTCGGAACAGTTTAGCAGCATTAATTAATTATTCATCAATTTAAATTTGTGTTTTACTCAGATTATTATACAATTAAATAATCGCTAATTACCTGAAAGAAAATTAATTTCAGTAAAACAAAAAAAGGTTAGATATAAATTTTAAAAAAAGCAGAAAATGTGAAATGGGCCGCTTACATCATCAACAACTTTCATTTATCGTCTGCTATCGTGCTAGACTGTGGAGTCGATATTTAAATAGTAGTCGGGAACCAATCACGTTTGGTCATCTTAGTATTCATTTTCTTTAATTTCTTATCCATGTACTGGGGGATGTGGAATGATGTGATAAAGTGGTTTTAGTTTATCTTTAAATTAAATGCAATATCAGATAATTTTTAAAAAGCGTACGTGGCAGTGTGTGTGTGTGTGTATGAATGTACGTATGTATGCATGCATATGTGTTTATGAATGTTTACATCTGAGTATTTTCGACTATCTGCCTAACTCACACGAGTCGATATATACTTCTGTCAACATAACTGTTTTTCAACACTTTTTTCTTTTTTGTTTCAGTAATTAAATTTCATTAATTTTGATTCGCATCCATATGTTATCTTTAAGAACTTAACGAAATTATTTCTGCTGATTATCATCACTGGGTTCTGCATCGAAAACACCATACGTTATATAGAAATTAATTACATATTTGGTTGTACGCATGTCTGTGTGTGTGTACGTTTTCTATCCATTACACACGTGATCTATAACTGTTATTTTATTTTATTTTATTTTATTTTACTTATTTATTTATTTATTTATTGTTGTGTGGGCGACGGGGACTGCTTCAGATACTGCCATCTGGATTAAAACGCAATGACTAAAAACTTGGCCTGCACTAATAACTGGATTGTTAGCAGCATTTTAGATTGAGCAAAGTGATTCTTTGAAACGATGTTCAAACTGGAATAAAGCTCCTTTACGCTTTCGCAGCATATGTCCAGGAGGTGATATCTGCCTATCTAAGAACGTTCACACAAATAAACAAACTTGTTATACGATTAAAAACAGAATTTTGCCCCTCACTCCATAACGATCTTCCACAATTACATAGATCATTGTGTTTGTTTTAACATTTATGATATATCTGAGTATACAGTTTAATTTCTTTAGATTTGCCTTAGGGTGTTCTGTTTGCCTCTAATGAAGGAAGAGAAACCTACTAAAGCTATATTGTTGCCACTCAGTAATCATCTTTATGTTTCGAAATTACGAAATAAGTACACACACACACACACACATAGTCACACACACACACACACTAATAATAATAATAATAATAATAATAATAATAATAGTAATAATCAAATCTACTCCTTTGTTTCGTTTGAGTTTCTAGGGAATTCCGGCTGCATATGCGTATACCTATCACCAATTACATATGAAATAAATAAATAAATAAACAAATAAAATTAAATAAATGAATGAATAAACGAAAGAATAAATGAATAAATAAATTAATTAATTAATTAATAATAAATAAATAAATATATAAATAAATTAATAATAAATAAATAAATAAATAAACAAACAATATATTAAAGGGATACATTTGAATATACTAAAACTGTATTTTGTAAACCACCATTAACCCACTTTATTTTTTTTTTCAAATAGTAAATTTGTATTTTATTTATTTATCTGCTTGGTCATTTCGAAAAACGAAACACATAATGTGTATCAGCTTCTTAAGTGACAGGCGTATATTAATTATCAAATGTATTACTGGTATTCTCCGGTGAAGAAAAATAATTTTATCGATTGGTAATACCTGTAACGTTATCAGTTCTCCGAATAGGCGTGACACCTATCAATTCTTGTAATTCTAGTTTCTGTTTTTAGTTCAGTTTTTCTGAATAACAACTGTAATGAAACATACTATTTAATTTTGTAAATTTAAATATATAAAACATGCCGCTTTTCCCCGTCAATATGATTCACATATTGCATCTGTAAATACTAATATTTTGGGTATGTGAAACTGTTATATAGTTATTTATTTGTCGTGATAAGGTGTAGTAAATTGACATGAAAACTAGGTCTGACCTAGTTTCGGTTTATTAGTACATCCTGGTTAACACTAGGCTATGCTCGTTTCGCGGACTTTGGTACAGCATTTTATTACTCTCTTCAATGGCGAACCTGGTACAACACTGAATACTTTCTTAGATTTTAGTTTATAATAATAACAAAAGAATTATGAAATAATACGCACTGACGTTTCGGACGTACGAGGATTTCGTTAAGCTGAAGAATTTCGGCTACCGGGCGAAAGAAATATAATCCAAAATAGGTAACTTAAAGAGATTTATTGATTACTTAACACTATATAAAATAAATAAAATACAAACAAATAAATAAATAACAGTAAAATTAAAAAATATCATAAGTAATAAACACAGTTTAATTTCCAGCAGTTATTCATAAAATTGTTATAAAATTTTGTGAATTCAGAATCAGTTTCGTTTTTGCAATTGAAAGTAGAGCTACCTAGAAATTTATTGAAAATTTATTATTATATTTTTATAATTTGTCATCATATAATAATTTAAAAAAATAAAATAAAGTAATAATAATAATAATAATAATAATAAAATAAAGAAAGAAAAATAAATAATAATAATAATAATAATAATAATAATAATAATAATAATAATAATAATATATTATTATTTATTTATTAATTGTTAAAAAAAAAAAAAAAACTTTTTGACTGGTTATCTGAATATGGAGATAGGCCCATAGATTTTATCAACAAAAAGATATATTATATAATTATTGGTCTTCAATGCCCAAATCAAAACAATTATATATATTATTAACTCAGAAGTTTAGCAAAATTTGATACAACTTTAAAGATTTAATTTGTTTAAGTTGATAAATAAAACACTTTTTTAATTTTACCTAGTTTTACCAATTGTTTCTTTGCTCTCTCTCTCTCTCTCTCTCTCTCTCTCTCTCTCTCTCTCTCTCTCTCTCTCTCTCTCTCACACACACACACACACACACATACACACACAAAACTTATTTTGAGAATGTGATTATAATTTTATTTGATTGAAGTAAAATCAGACTCTTTTTTTTGTATGTATGTTACAGTCAATATGTCAAACTAGTCATTTGGCCTAATGTCTGAAATGTTTAGACATTTAGCCTAATACCCAAGACCGTCAGACATTAGGCCTAATGATTAACTTTCCAGGAATTAGGCCAGATGACTGTATTTTCGTTGGTGGTGTTTGACATTCTGTCTGATAGCAAGTCAGGCAATTGGTCACATTTCACAGCTGTATTTATCTGAATTGAAAGATTCTGCCTTGCTTGGTCATGGATTCTTTGCTTAATTATGCACAAATAATTTATATTTTTGTTAATCTGGTCCTAATCTATCGATAAGTATCCCAGTCGCAATTCATATAAAGTTTTCCTAATAAAAGTCACTCAGTTATTTTTCTATAATATAAAATGCAATTGTTTGTACTAGTTAATTTCAACCAGTATTTAACCATTCTATAAGTATGCTCATAAACTAATGGGAATCTATCCAGTTCAAAACAGACCATATTATTTGTAGCTGACACTTTAACATTTAAAATATGTGTAACGGCGGGTGGTGGGGAAGCAAGCTCCTGTCGTGAGACACATATATATATATAATATATATAGGTAATATATATCACTGTATTAGGAATATCAAACAAGACGGGGTTTCCAATTAAAGGGCTTTAATATTAGTTAATTTCTGATATAGCAATGTTAACATTTACAATGGTAACTCTGACGTTCCTAAAACAAATTACAATAAAAATTCTACAGTTGCAAAACCAAAAACATCGAACCAATACAAAAACACCACACGACCAGTGTCGCCACCTTTACTAGCAAATATTTAAGGTCCTGCAATGTGCAAGGCCAGAGTGCAATCTTTGCTTTCTGAGAATGTCCCGCCTTTAAATTCCAGGCAGCGGGTGGTCTTGTCACATGAACATACAGGCCCCAGAGCTAACGAAAGCTCCCAATAGGAAACAGTCATCTTACTCCCCACTAATTACTTTAAAACGTTATATAATCTGACGATTATAGAATGGGAAGCAATGACTTTTATTTATACATATTTTTTACAAAAACCTAAGTGAATTTTCTCAGTAATTTTTTGAAAACCCCATCTCTCACTACCATAAAACAGCACACTAGTTACATATGTATCCAACAGAGACAATAGAGAAATGTAATTAAAATACCTATTGTATACACACTTCTTTTGAGCATATGTTGCCTCATTAGTGTTGGACACTGCCTTCACTGGTACGTGTTGATGGGTGGGTATAAAATACGGTAGCTCCACTGAGATAACGTTCAGATCACTTATGTGTCCACCATGGAGGTTCCTGTAGAAGATCGCTTTAAGAGAAAACTGTTTAAGAAGTATGAAGTCTGCAAGAGAGTGCACATTCCAAAGGAGGAGTGCTTCTTGATTGTGGACCAGCTAAAGAAGACATGTGTTGCCCAGGAAGAAAACCCTGAGTACTACCTCATGTCCAAGTTTAAATTCTGCAGTGTGGACACCTGCACAAACTGACCAAGAAGCGCCAAACAGATGAAGACGCATCTCTGAACTATGTTTCCACTGAAGACACCTTTGACATCAACAAGTGGCACACATCTCAACAGGCCACACTGGAATTGATCGGATGCTGAAAGAACTATCCAAAAAGTATGTGAATGTAACACGTGCAACTATCGAATTGTTCAAGTCGCTATGCATGATCTGTCAACAGAAACGCAATAGGTCAACATTCAAAAGGAGTGGTGGTCCAAACGATTCTAACCAAGGAGTGTTCATCATCTGGCCAAGTGGATCTTGTTGACATGCAGTCCTTACCAAGTGGAAATACAAATGGATCGTGATTTACCAGGACCATTTGACCAAATTCTGTATTCTCGGGCCTGTTACTTCGAAGTGTGCCTCGGAAGCTGCCATGCAGCTGATGGTTATCTTTCTGATGTTTTGAGCTCCCCGTTTGTTGCAGAATGACAACGGATCCGATTTTACATCTGTTATAGTCAAGGAATTAGAATTGTGGATCGAATTGGTCTTTATGCACTGGAAACCAAGACACCCCTAAAGTCAGGGCCCTATAGAGCGGGCAAACTCAGACATTAAAAACATGTTAGTAGCCCAACTCCGAACTTGACCAGTTGCTACCCAACTCGGAAACTGATCAGCTGCAGCCCATCTCTGAAGATGACCAGTTGCCGCCTAACGCAGTTCCTGTATTCACATCAGCGCCAAGCGAAAACTCGCCCGAGATATTCAATTTCAGCAAGCCGAACGGATGATCAAACGCTGACGTGTTGTGATGATCGCCGGAGACGAAGGAGACAACGTGTCCGTGCCTGTTCCAGCCGTGCACATGGGCCGTGTTGAGCCCATGAACCTCTGAGAGTGATTATAGATGCTCATTACAATGGACAATATACCATAGCATGCCCGTCCGAAATTCTGAAAGGCAAATATTCCAGGAACCAGTTTGATGTGTGTCCCCAGAGACTGCTATTGTTGGATGATGTGAACAGAGAACGCACAATGTCTCTTAAAGCTGCAGTGGTAAAGGAGTCATCTGTGGAGGACAAAGAGGTGTCATTAGGCAAAATGCCTAAACATTTCAGGCATGAGGCCAGATGATTATTTTGAAATATTGACTGTAAATTACACAGGTATCAGACTATTTTGAGAAAACTGACTGTAGAAATGTATTAATTTGCATCCTGTAAATGCTAATTGATTCTTTCCTTTTTATTATCTTACATTAAATATGTTAAGCCTTGGCTCAATAAAATTGAAATTCTAGAAATCTAGATAATTTTCAGTTTCAAGCTTGCTGGATAACTGGTCTGGTACACATATTAATATTTAAAGAAACCAGTGGTCATGAATAAATGCCTGGATAAAACAGTTTCAGAGCAGGTAAGTGTATTTGAATTTATTTATTTTTTTTATCAAACTTCAGGTTTTATAATAGAACTAACCAGAGTTATAATAACAATGAAAACAAAGCAAATACTATGATAAAAGTTATAAAATTGGTAGTGGATCTAGAAAATGTTACTTTTAAATTGTAATTTTATTACTTCTGACATCTGGAACTGATGCCTGAATGTAAATGTTTGCATTTGTGCATATGAATAATACTGTTACCGAAATGGCAGATTTATGTGTGTATGTATGTTTGCATTTTTATGAGATCTGTTTATAACATAAGTTACAGGGCCTACACTAGTGCTTAATCCTACCTTGCATAAAATATGTTTAAAATAGAATAAGTATTTTGATGATCACATTAAAATACGTTGTGATGTTTCGTTCACTCATTCGTTCATCATTTGTTCATTAATCATAATGATTTTCAATCAGGTGAACATCACAATGGAACCTCTGAGAGACATTCTTGAATATGCATTAGAGAAAATCAGACTTGATGAGTTTGATGAAGCTGTTCTAAATGATTTCGGAACCAGAGTAAAAAGTTACCTCAGTTTTTCTGACAGAAATTTCAGGGAAACTGAGCAGTTTTTCATTGTACATTTGAATGAAACTATCTGTAAATTTGTTGAAGAGGTGAGATATTTTTTAATTTTTATATCACTTTAAAAGTAGCGAAATATCAAAATACCTAAGATGAAATATGAAATCATGCATTAATATTACAATAAAGTGTTCCTGTATTTGTGTATATAAATGGCTTAAAACATTATTTTTAAAGTTGATTTTGATCCTAGTCTTTACTAATGATTAAGTATGATAATAAATTACATCAAATTAAGAAATCCTTTGATAGTATCCATATATATTTACTATTTCTAATATTTTGAATACTTATAAAAAATAAAATAATAATAACAATAATAAACTGAATATCCTGAAATCTTGAAAGTCGACATGAATCTGAATATATATATATATATATATATATTTTTGTTTTCAAAGAATGCAAATCATATTGGATCATCCAAATGATTCTTACAGTGTTTGCATAAATATTTGTTTTCAAATTCTTTCTATGTCAGCCATTAACTCATAATATATCTTTGTTTGGGATGTGTTTTTTTATATTTTTGTTTTTTAATTTGTTGGTCTAGTTTTCTCTGAGTAAACAATTATCTTCTGTCATTTGGTTATGTATCAGACCTTTCCTTAATAATAATTAAAAAAGGTCAAAATAACAATAATATTAAGGGTAGACAATATTACACAGAATTTGCCACTAACATTTTTTTTTTTTTTTTTTTTGCCATATATAAATTCTAATTTACTTCGTAACTTGCTTTTGATAGAACTAGATACATATTTTTCAGGATTAGTTTCTCTTACCTGTTTTTGTTTTCAGCAATGTCACTTTTGCGAACGGCAACCTTCTTCTTACTAGAAAACAATATAGTTGTTCCACGATACAATGTGGCATGTCAAATGTTGACAGAGTTTCTGTTTTTAGAATTATACAGACAAAACCAGGACTGGAACATGGTAAAATAAGAATTACGTTAACATATCTTGATAAAATTATTTGATATTTTCTTTTTCACAACTGTAGTATAATATTCACAAATAATTTATTAATTGGAATATAATTAAATATTCTTGATAAACAAAATAATAAATCACTAGGTTATTATTCTAGAAACATTAGACTCTGAATGTGTCAAATCATTTTTTTAAATTTGTCTTTTGTGGTTTACTTCTTAATTTTTTAATGTCTGTGTTTAAAATGGTTTTGACTGACTGGAGTTCGGCTTTTGTGATTAATATACCATCGAGTACCTTGTAGTATTTATTGCAGTATCTTGCAGCATTTATTATTATATATAAGATAAATAGTATATTCTAACACTGTGAAATCTGACTTTTAAAAACACTAACACTATTAAATCTAACTTTAAAAAACTTGGAACGTGTAAATAAAAAATTCTAAATTAATAACTGAAGTGACTGAAAAATGTAGCCTATTTAATATACATATTTTAAATATCATATTTATTATTTGCAGAATCAGGGATGATTATCAGTCTAATTTCATATATATCATACATATCACTGTATAATAGCATCTTTTCTACAGATAAAGTATTTAGTTTAAATCTTTACTAAATTTAAAGTGTAGAAAAACTGAAAATATAACTATAAACATGTTATTTGCTGTTTAAGATAAAGGTATAATTCAGTTATATTTTAACTCAATCTAAATGATAATAAATATCTGTAATAGAAATCTTTAAAAAAAAAAAAAAAAAACCTAAAATAAAATAAATAAACAAATAATGCTTGTAAAGGCTCGATAATTGTTCTAGCTTCAGGGCTCCAAAAATGTTTATTTTCAGAATCAGGGATGACTTAATAACATCTTTTCTATAGATAAAAAATATTTAGTTTAAATGTTTACTGAACTTAAAGTGTAAAGAAGTGTAAATGTAACAATACACAAGTTATTTGCTGTTTAAGATAAATGTATAATTCAGTTATATTTTAATTCAGGTTAGAATATACAATGCAGGTCTGCCAGTGCCCTTTGGTTAAAAATGATAGTTTTTTTAGATCAACAAATGTGGTCAAAAACACTGGCTTCATTGAAGTATTTAGTTCATGATATATGTTAATACTTTGGTATATTACAGTCTTATATATCCCCTTCTTTCTCAGATGAATGATATATTTGTTTTTACTGGTTTTTCAGGTATTAACTTTGATTAGAAGCTTAATTTCACAAGCCAAGAAAATGATTGAAGAAAAACCAGCATTTTGTTTCATCTGTTGTACAGATCTGATTCGTGCTTGTTCACTGTTTTCTATTGATATAAATATGAACTGGCATGTGATTGGAGAACTTCGACTTCTTCAAGCAAGAAGTGCATTAAATGGAGTAAGTCTTCAAAAAATACTTTATTTCTTTATTTGAGTAAATGTATTATTAGAAAGGTATTATTTATATTTGTAACACAAAACCCTCTCAAAGAGGGTTTAAAATATATATATATATATATATATATGTACAGGTAGATGATCATTTAAACAGCAACCTTGGAACTAAATATTCTTTAAATAATATTTGATTATTCACTTGATGAGAGTTATGACAGCCTCTAATGAAGTGTAATGCCAATGTTATAGTTTTCCATCCAGTGAATAGTAAAACAGACAAGATCTGTATTTTAGTTTGATTACAGGTAATATTTAAAAATATGAAATAAAATATTCTCAAAATGTTTTCTTGCATATTAGGGAATATACAAACTGGTATTTATAAAAGGAGAGCTAAGTCTCAAAGAGATGTCACTCACTCATGTTAAAGATTTACAGTAGAATTCTGTAAAATCGGTATTCATCAAAAAAAGTAATTTAAAGTGTAATATTATATTCTGTGATGCCATTTTTATTATATTATTATATAAATATTTCAGAATTCTCTGGATCTTGCAATGTGTCACTGTAAAACTGGTAAGAAATAAATACTTTAATTACTAATGTAAATGTTGATGTGTACAAATATTTTCATGGTTATTGGTGTAATGTGAGTTGCTTTTTTTCAGAAAAATTCTTACAGAATAATAAAACAGTTTACACACATAAACACACACCTACTGTCATGAAACATACAGCCAGACACAGATGCTCATACATACAGACACATGTATGTATGCATATATAGACACACACAGATGATTATTATTTTAAAAAGCTTGATCATTGTATAAAACAAAATGAATAAGAAAATGATATCATATTTGGCAATATTTGTATCAACAAGTAATTGTTTTACAGCTGAAGAGAAAATTTATGACTACAAAAACAGTGAAGGCTTTTCAATCTGGGCAAAAGCTCTGGAACTGAAGGGACAAATTCCTGCTGCTATTGAAAAAGCAGAAGATGCTGTAAGATATGCTAAGGTAAAATATAATATATTTTAATTTTGTTCTTTCACTAAAATTTACACAGAGAATAAAGCTGGATTCTGTATGTTTTCTCTTTATCATTGACTTTATTCAGAACGTGCTTTTAAGTAAGGAAATGTTTTATTTTGTATAAGTTTTACATGCTAAGAGGATAAATGTTACATTAAGAATTCATTTCTATATCAGATAAATAAAGAGATATGATTACATACTATTCTTTATACTGACTATTAAATTCTTTGTGGTTTCTTTTTTGATGGTTGTAAATATATGATTTTTAATTATACTTCATATGTTAAAAATTTGAAATAATTTTCTTTTTGTATTTTTCCACAGTATTTTCTCAATCATTTATCATTCACTTGTAAAATATACTTTTATCTCAGTAGTCAGTATTTTGTGGTTCATCCATTATTTTAATTTGTTTTTTGAAAAACACAGGAAGCGGAAGAGAAAAAGGATGCAGAGTCCTATCTCAATGAGCTTTATAAGAAAGTGGATGAAGAAACACAGCCAAACGCTAAAAAGCTGGATGAAACATGGTTGGAAGGAACATTTGCACATGCTGTTGAGGTAAAGCAATACACCCTCAGATGCATTCTTCTGTTCTTTAACCAATGTTTATTTTTAAAACGTATAGAGATTCTTGGATGTAATTTGTTTCTCTTCTGTGTAGCTATGTGAATTTACAACATGGGTGTATACAGTGTTAGTGTATTGCACCTAATTTCAATTGCTAAGGGTTTATGTTTGAAGTTTAAAAATGTAGTTTTTTAAGACTTTTTATTTTTTGTTTTGAGTATCTTATATTGGAGAACTATTGCACCAAGATCAGTTGACTGAAAAGATAAATGCATATTGTTTATTTTCAAAAAGAAAAATAATGTTTTATGTTTAATATTTCAGAGTGAACAGAGAATAGCAAAAGCTGTTAAGGAATCTCATATTCCCAGAAAAAAGAGATCAAAACGTAGGTGTTTTCTACAAAACATAGATAAAGTAATGCAGTAAAAAAACAAAACAGTATTGCATTCCCATTTTTCGTAATAAACTATATATTGTAATTTTTCAAATTGTTTTGATAGAAAACAATTTCATTTTAATCATAAATTTCAAATACTGAAGTCAGAAAATATACTTTCAAAACGTGTTTTGTTTTGGAAGTATAATTAAAAATGTTCATAGATTAATATAATTCAAAACATGTCCTCATTTTCAGCGATTAGAAAACACACTGATTCCATTTCCAGTACATTTAAAGCCACTGCAGTCAACTCTTTGCCTGAAGGTGAATTGTCCAAGGAAGCTAGCTTTGATGAAGATGATATTGACAGGATGTTAAGTCTCAAGGACTGGAACTCCTCTTTTGAAAATGAAGACAAAGTTGAGAATGAATGTGACAGCAGTTATCTAGATGACTCAAACTCTTGTCATAGACACATGGATGATCCTGTAGGCATTTTGAGCAAATATGCCACCAGCTCTGTAAAAAAGCGTTTTTACTCCATTGAGGAGTACAAAAAAGCATGGATACCTATTATTGAAATGGAGGCAGCTTCATCAGCAGTTTCTAGTGGACTAACACCTATTATTAACAAAGTTGATCTGACCCTTACAAAAACAGAGGTTTTAGGAAAAACTATTTACACAGGATCATTTCAGCTTCCTGTGTCATTTTGTTATGAAAAACATTGACACTGAGTTTACCCATGGTTTTCCCATGGAAACTATTAAGAAACTTCCAAAAGACTGGATGATACCACTGACTATCTGTGCATTCGATGTTTTTGCCTGGATTATCCTGACATAGTAGGCAGGAGGAGTGTGGAAAATAGTAGGACTTGGATTGGTCATGGTCAGATTGTAAAAGCAGTGATTAAAAAACCAGACCACTTGATACTGATGATGACGAAGTGACTGTATTTTTTGCATTGAATAATAAGAGTCTTCCACCACCTGCTGATCTCATGCTGATGAGTCGAATTACAGGAACAGTGGAGATAATCTGCAAAATACAAGTAGACAGGTGAAAGATTACCTATAGTTTAGTAACTTAATCCTCTTCATTCATGTTAGCACCCAAGGCATTTTTACAGTTTATGACAGCAAAAAATGTATATATTTGTAAGATGTTCTATATTTTTCTAAAAAAAAACCCACAAAATGCTACAAGTAAAAACATAAAAAAAAAAAAATATTTTTTGTCAAATGTTTTATTTCTAAGAGTTTTTTTTTTTTTTTTTTTGTTTTTATCAGAACATTTAGTCCAATGAACAGAATATATTTTTTAAAACAAATATTGATGGTAATAATTTTATTTTAATGAAATTGTGAATCAAATATTTTTTAAATATTTTTGTTAATAGAACTTATATTTGTACAGACGAACACAACATGCTATTGCTAGTCTTAAAAATGCAGATGATTCAGAAGAAAAGGGGAAGTTGGTCAGAGCTATAGTACTGAATAGAAACACACCTCCTCTACGTGAGTTTTTAATTATTAAACTGTTGATTTTCTTTTTGTCTTCATTGAGAATAAAATGTAGCTCATGTAATCTGAATTTTTACACATTAAATAATTTATTTTTGGCATCACTTAGTAGATACTTTTGACTGAAAACATGAGGTAAGTATACCTGTCTAAGAATAAAGCATTCCAGAGATTTCTTTTCACAGGTCAACATCTGAATATGTTGCAAATCATAAAGTAAAAAATTTACCTTCAAATATAAAAAAAAATTTGGTCATATTCTGAGAAACTGTTTTTGATTATATAAGTAATGTCTATTAATTCAGTCAGAAAGTGTGAGAATGTTTTTTTTTTTAAATATTAAAATGTAACATCGTAAAACTAGTTCATTTTAAATGTGTAAATTTAAATTAGTAAAATAAAATATAAATCAAATATGTTTTTATTATAATGATCCATATCTTTGGGGTTTTCTTTTTCATATACAAATCAATCAATGGCTTTCTCAACAACAAAAAATATATAATTTAAATTGGTTGGGAAGGATGTAAACTGACTAAGAAAACTTCAGATATATTCAACAATTAGATGTTGAGAAAAAAGAAAATAAGAAAAAGAACAGATATTAACAAGCAGGCTATATATTCTTTCAATAATTAATTTCTAACAAAAGCTAAAACGATATTTTTTAATTTAGGAAATTTTAAATTAATATTATTTATTTTATTTTATTTTATTTTTCTTTGCAGCTAAAATTCGTCTGAAGATAACACGACAAATGGATAAGGAAGTTAAGGGTGGTGAGGATATTTCACTTCCTAAAAATAATACAAAACAACATGAAGCTATAGAAAATGCTTTGAAAAAGAGCTTTTCTCTCATTCAGGGCCCTCCAGGTAAATTCTTTTATTGTTATTTCAGTATTTGTTTCTGTTTTGTATTTTAGTTTAAAATCATATTAAGGTTTATTCTGTGTTTGAGAACTGTGTCTTTTTAAATATCATTATAATTTTAATTTTGTTAGAATACAAATATATGATATTTAGTATAAATAAGATTAAGATGTGCTAAATCCATAAAAGCCTCCAAAAATGAGCATATTTTTCCTAACCTTTATCAAAATAAATTATTGCTGTTAGATACTGTTATGATCAAGTATTTAGAAACTACTAAAAACAAGTTTCGTAAATATATATATGATTATTAATATTACTAAATCATTATTATTTTAAAACTATTTCTAACTGTATATATTTTAGGAACAGGCAAAACTTACACAGGGATTAAACTGATTTATCTGTTCAATGAAATCAATAAAAAAGTCCGAGCTCAGGGTGGAGAGAAGACTCAAGTTCTTTTCTGTGGACCTTCAAACAAATCTGTTGACTTGGTTGCACGTAAGCGGGATTAACATATTTCTTAGACAAACTGTAATACAGTAATCAACATAATTTATTTTCAAACCCACAGTTTAAAAATGTACAAATTTTTATAACACCTTCGATCATATTATGAAACATTGAATTTTTCCTTGAAAATTTTCAGAAATGTATATTATTTATTTATTTATTTATTACTTTTTTGTAGGATATTTGAAAGAACGTTTTGGAAATGAATGCCCTAAGGTGATACGAATGTATGGAAGCAATATAGTGGAACAAGACTATCCCATTCCTAACCGAAATGTAACCTCAAGGCGATTAATGCATGATCTTAAATCTGAAATTAGAGACATTACACTTCATCACATCATTCGTGAGAGAGGAAGTTATGCCAAGGATATCAGAATGTTTGATGATCTGTTTGCACTGATGCTGAAACCAAACAAAACAAGTGAAGACCATGGTAAAATTAACAGGCTTGTTCAATCTCTACAGATGGAGCTAAATATACCAAGAACAGTAATTACAGATCCTCACAGAGTCAACCTGACAATAACAGAACTGTATTCAAGAATAGTGGGAAAGGCTTATGCTGAAGAGTTACAGTCATGTGAAGTAATTTTGTGTACATGTTCTTTAGGAGGAAATCCAAAGGTTGTGAAAAATACGAAGATCTTTCAGTGCATCATTGTTGATGCAGCAATGTGTCCAGAACCATTGGCGCTGGTTCCAATAATAGCGACCGATGCAAAACAGGTTGTACTGATTGGAGATCACAAGCAACTCCGACCCATCATTCAGTGTTCTGAAGCAGCAGAATTAGGAATGGATCAGTCACTGTTTGAAAGATATTCTTTAGAGAAATCAATTTTCACTTTTCTTGACACTCAGTACAGAATGGTAAGATTCCTGTGTACAGTGTATTAGAAAATCACAAAAACAAAGAACAAATGCAACCCTACATACATTACATTTGTAACTGAAAATGTTAAATTATGAAGCTAATTAAGGTCCATATCTGTTCTGCAATGGACTTTGCATTTTTAATGTTTCTACTTTATGTCAAAAAAAAAAAAAAAGGGTAATTTTCATATAGGTGTAGGTATTAAATTTGTACCACTATCTTGGATGTCACTGTTTGCTTGCTGCATAGCTAAATATATGTTCAAAGCTCACTGTGTTTTAATGGATTCTTACATCTTATACTTTTATATTTCAGCATCCAGAAATATGTGAATTTCCTTCATGTGAATTCTATGAAAACAAACTAAAAACTGGATGCATTGAAAAAGATGAAGATTTTCCACTGAAATTGTGGCCAAATCCAAAGATTCCTCTTGTTTTCTGCCATGTTGAAGGAACAGAGGAAACTCTAACAGTCAGCACGGAGAAAAGAAGGGAACAATCCAAATCCAACATGGCTGAAGCTGATAAAGTGGTATGTCTTGACAGTTCCTTTTCTAAGTGCTAATTTTTCAATAATCCATTCTGTTTATTTCACTTTAACTGTAAAATCTGTAATTTGAATAAAATATTAATGCACTAATTAGTTATTACAGATAAGAAAAAAAAAAATGGTATTAATAAATATAAAAAATATATATTAAGATATAGAAATGAAGAATATTAAAATATTAAAAAAACAGGAAAAAAAAGAAAAGAAATTAGAAATAATAATGTTTAAATATTAAATCTACATTTTCATATTATAGTAGGTACAATTTAACAGTTTTCTATTTAGTTTTTTAACTTTTGCATTCATAATTTGAGTTTCTATACCTTGAAATATTTGTTCAAATTCTTTCATGGTGAATTTCTTTTGCACATCAGCATTTTCCCCATTTTCTCCATTTTCTCCATACACCTATTGTGGATCTATGCTAAGAAAATCATTATTAATTATTTCTTCCAAGAATGACATCTTATATGTCTTGGTTATTGAAACAAAAGCAACTTAACATATTACTTCATGTTTGGCAATTTGATTAATAAAAAAATACAGGATAGTTCTCATAATGTTTTATTTTTTTTTATTTTTTTTTTTTAATCAATTGCAAAGGCAGGGCTAGTGAATGAGTTAGGAAATATTTGTGCTAATTGAAGTTTTGCTCAGATACAAATCATGACTTGGAGTAACTTTATAATTAGTATTAAAGTAAATTTCAAACTATTGGAATTTTATTGCATTTATTTATAACAGGTGCAGATCTACAGATGGCTTATTGAGAAGGAGTTTGGTGTGTGTTCAAGAAATATTGTTGTTTTATCTCAGTATAATGCTCAGGTTTCTATTTTGAAACAAAAACTAACTGAATACAAAAATTCAATAAACAACCCAGAAGGTCCATGCTACAGGAATCTGAATGTCAGCACTGTAGTATCAAGTCAAGGTAATACTTTTATATTCTTACTGGTATTGTCATATTTTATAAAAATAATGGACTTTACTTCAGATGTGGACTGGTTGTCCGAGGCACAATTGATCAGTCATCTTTATGGCAATTTCCCATTCCAAATAGTCATCTGATAACTGGTTTATAAAAAACATACATAATTTGTGCCTTCCTGTCAATGGATAGCTGCATATAAAAATATTCCTGGATGCTGGTTAAAGACTAGCTTCTATGGTGATGATAACAAATTTCCTTTCTTTTGACACTAATGTAGAAAAGACCACACAACAAAAGCTAATTAATATAAAAGTAGACTAAAGTATCATTAAAGAAATATTTACTTAGTAAGGATGATTATAATGGCAGTAAATAGGTTCGAAAATGAACTACACTTTGGTTTTTGATGATATATAATTCAGGCTTTTGTGAAATAAAATTATATTTCATTCAGTTGCCATAATCTGATTTTCTTCCTTGATAATCCTTATTTTTGGTCATTTTAACAGGAAGAAGAAATTTATAAATGTAATAAAATCAAATAAAATTCTCTTTTATTTTTTTATCTACCATAACAGGAGGTGAATGGAATTATGTTATATTCAGTACAGTGCGGTCTCTGCCAACCTACAAAATAGAACCTACACTTTGGTTTTTGATAACATGTAATTCAGGCTTTTGTGAAATACAATTATATTTGATTCAGTTGGCATAATCTGATTTTCTTCCTTGATAAACCATATTTTTAGCTGTTTTAATAGGATGAAGAAATTTTTAAATTTAAAAAAATAAAATGAAATAAAATTCTCTTTTATTTTTTATCTTCACTAATAGGAGGTGAATGGGACTATGTTATATTCAGTACAGTGCGGTCTCTTCCAACCTACAAAATAGAACCTGCTCCAACACTTGGATGGTGCAAAAGCAATCTGGGATTCATTACAGATGCAAACCAGATAAATGTTGCTCTGACAAGAGCTAGGAAAGGACTGATTATTGTTGGTAAGATTTCATTTATAAATGTCATGAAATTACTTTATTGTATATTGTTTCCTTGAAAGAGTAAAAGTCAGATAAGGATTATGGTCAACTTGAGCTCTATGCATAGTTCCAGAGTGATGTCCTATGGATCCTGTTCATTAATTAACTGAAAAAAAACCCAGAGCCAATGCCAAGAGGAAATAGAAGAAAGTTTATGACCTGTCTTTTCAGATTTTCTGAGTAAATAAAAGTAATAAAGTCTATTATAAAAAAAATGTAAGTAGAATTAAAATACATAAATGAAAAATACAATGATACTAAGTTGACCAGCTGCTGTAAGCAAATTTTAATTTTGCTTAATGGTGAATTCAGTTTTTAGCAAATTATAGTTTAAATCTTTAACTGAAAAAAGAACATTTTATAAATATCAAGCAGCAAAATGTTATAATTTTTCTATTCAAACTATGAAAAAAAAAAAAAAAAAAAAAAAAAAAAAAATTAAAAAAGAAAAGAAGAAGAAGACACCAATAGTTAATTTATGCAAATGTTATACATATGTGGTTTATTGCAGTATGTTTTCTGATTAAAACTGGTTTATTAAATCTTCAGGCAACAAGAATCTACTCGAGGTAGATCCAGTTTGGAAAAATTTGTTGATATCATATGAAAGAAAAGGCTGTCTCATCACAGATCCAGATCAATTTCCAAAAAGTTTGAAAAAGAGATGGACAAAGATATAAAATAAAAATTGAAAAAAAAAAAAAATAAAATGAAAAAAAAATGTCACCCCATAAACATCTGCTGATATCTACTCAGTCTATGAATATAGTTTAACATACATTTTGAAATAATTTTCCAGGGATATTCCCATAAAGAAAATGAAAACTGTTGTTATGAAAATAAAAATGTCAAACACTAAGCAGTTATAACCACACTGTATTCATATTTTGGTTTCTGGTGACTTTTTTGTGCTATGACATATTAGTTTAATATTATGATAAAAAACTAAATTTCTTTACTTTTTTTTTTCTTTTTTTTTCCAGAGAAAATTGAGTTTTGATCAAATGGCAACCGTATTTCATAATTTTTAAAAGACTTTTCACATTCACCTATTCTCACATTTGGCAATGTTTAACCAAACTATTAAAAAAATAAATGTTCCTAGTATCTGAACTAAATTTCACTGAACTGATTTATCAGCAAAAAATGTCTACTGCAAATAAATTTATAATTATACATAAAATGATTTAAAATATAGCAAAATTTATCATAACCTTTTCAATAAATCTAATGTATATAGTGTGGTATAATTTAAGTAAAAAGTCATAATTTGCTTGTTACCTTTCTTGATGTGTGTTAGAAGCTTCTTGTATTATTACAAGTTTCTAGGTACTTAAAATATTACTTCACATTCATGTTTAAATCTTTTTATGATTTTTATTTTATTGAGATGTACTGGTACTTATTGTTGTTCAACTTGGTGAATATATATTTCATTTCATATTTCTTACATATGAAAATGATACAGCAGGTAAGTTAAATATTTCATTTTATTTTGAAAGTTTTCATATATTTAAACTTATTAACCAAATTTTTAACTTTTTGGCACATTTTTTTCTTTTCTTTCTTTCTTTTTTTTTTTTTTTTTTTTTTTTTTTTTTTTTGAACATGCTTATCTGTAATTACCAATTAACACTTTCATAATTTTTAAGCTTTAAGAAAATTTTAACTATATAGCTGTGATATTTTTCTAATGCAATTTTTATAGTGGATGACATTTAATATCATAATGTTTTGATTTTAGATAAGTGTTTTTACATGATAATGCTTCTGTTAATTTTAATCAGTTATAAATGTTGTGTTTACTAATAATGAAAATGTAGAAGGTGGTATGTGATTTACCTGACTTAGATTTTGAAGTATTAATCTGTTTAATGTATACTGTATAAAAAGTTTTTTAAATACATCAAAAAAAGAAACAACAATAGGAAACAAATAACCACTTATCTTACTTAATGGATTCTATATAAAATGTTTTTTAAATACGTTAAACAACAAAGAAACCCCCCCAAAACACCCATAAATATCTGCTGATATCTAACATATTCATTTTGAAATAATTTGTCAGGGATATTACCATAAAGAAAATGAAAACTGTTGTTAAGAAATGTCAAACACTAAGCAGTTATAATCACACTGTATTCACATTTTGGTTTCTGGTGACTTTTTTGTGCTATGATATATTAGTTTAATATTCTGATAAAAAACAAAAATTTCTTAATTCTTTTTTTTCCTTTTTTTATTATTTTATTTTATTTTTTTTAACACTGTATTCATATTTTAGTTTCTGGTGATGTTTTTGTGCTATGACACATGATAAAATAAGTTCAGTGATAAAAAAACTGAATTTCTTATTTCTATCCTTTGTTTTTCATAGAGAAAATAAAGTTTTGGTCAAATGCCAGCTGTAATCTCATACTTTTCATATTCACCTATTCATTTTATACAGAATCCATTAAGTAAGTTATGTGGCATTGTTTTTTTGTTTGTTTTTTTAAATATATATATATATATAAAGAGAAATAAATAAATAATAAATAAATAAATAATGTATGACCACAGTGTTAAAAAAATTAAATGTTCCTGTTTTATGCTGAAATCCATTGAATTGATTTATCAGCAAAAATTTATACTGCAAATAAATCTATAATGATACATAAAATGATTTAAAATAGAGCTAAATGTATTAGAAACTATTTAACAAATCTAATAAATAGTATTTTTATTGATTTATCAGGAAAGATTTACACTTTAAAAAGGGTCTAAACAATACTGTTAATGAATGTATGTAGTATGTTTTGATTTACAACCATTTTCCTTTTGATCATACATTTTTAACTTTAAGGTGAAAAGCAATTACAAAAAAAAAAAAAATAATAATAATAGTAATAAAAAATAAATAATTTTAAAATAATAATAATGATAAAAAAAAAAAAAAAAAAAAAAAAAAATTTTTTTATAATAATTATAATTAATCAATCAGGGGTAATTTAAACTACATTTCAGGACTAGAGGTTCTGTTTTTGGCATTACCCCTTCTGCAAATTCAGAAAATGCATGATTCAAACTTTATATTTTTTATTAATGTTTTAGGGATGATATCTATGTGACAAAACTGTTTAAAAAATTTATACTATAGTTTCCCTTGTGATATTAATTAATTATTTTGATAATAATAAAAATATTTCATATATAATAATAACGTGTTTTATGGATTGTTATTCAAATTGATCACATTTCGTTCTCAAGGTCTGTGTGTATGTGTGTGCAGTAAAATTAAAGAAGTTCGAAATAAAATAAGAAAAAGAAGAAGAAATTAAAAAAGATTAATAAAGTCAAAAAGTCAGAACAATTTTAAGAGATAAGAACAAATATGAAAACAGAGAAATAATTGTAAAATAAAAATATGACCAGTTCTTATTTAGAAATATATGTATAATGTAAAATTAATATTTAAACAAAACAAAAATGACTTGAAAAACAAAAGTCAAAAGCCATTTCGGAAAATGTAAAAATTTATTTTATTATGATTTCAAATACAATTAATTATCACAGATAAATTGACATATTTAATATCAATTGATCACAGTTCTTTAAAACACATATTTCATAAATATAAAATAAATATAAAACATCTGAAATGAATTAGAAATTTTTTGCAAACAAGATGAATTTGAAAAATAAAAATCTTGTTCTTGTTTTGGTCAAAACATGTTGGTAAGAAAAAAGTCCACTTATAAAATGTATTTTTATGCATGTATATTTGAAGTTTGTCAATCATGTTGATTTAATATGAAAATTAACTGGTGAATTTTATTAAAATACTTTTTAAAAAAAATTTCTTGCTGAATATGCCTTAATACAATTAATACCCCCAAAAATGAAATATAATTAAAAATAAAAAATTTAAAAAAATAAATTAAAATAATAAATAAGTAAATAAATAAATAAATAAATAAAAAAAAAAAATTAAAATATATATTATTTCAGTTTTATGGAGTTACTGCTAATTTGTTTGTACAGATTAATTCTGTGACTCTGTAACATTTCAGAACAATTTCTTGATGAGTTTTTGTAAGATCTGATCTGATCTGAAGTTTATATATTCTATTTTACATTAAATGACCAACAAAAGAAATAAAAATAAAATAAATATAGAAACAAATAAAAATAAATAAAAGCTTCAGACCATAATTCATTCCATTAAATCAAAACACATTTTGTAATTTTAGTGTAAACAGTCTTTTACTAATTTAACTAGTTTACTTTGCTTGAAAATGAATTTAAAATTAACACACTTTTCTATTCAGTTTCTTTTTTAAAAATTAATTATCTAAATGAACTTTCTTTAACAAAATAATATTTTTTCTTCTAGATAAATTACATATTATATAAATTTTCAGTCTTATAAAATTATTTAAAAGGCATATAAATATTTTCTTTGAATGACATATAAATACTTTTTCTTCTAAATATATGGGTATCATATGTTTTCCAAATCTTTACAGACATGTAAACATTTGTATTTCTAGATCTCTAAGTGTCTAAAAATAAGAAATATTTTTATTGATAGGTATATAGATAATACATTTTCTAAGAAATACTTTCTAAATCGAGGAGCTAGCCTTTTTAAATAAAGTATTATAATTAATTTATTCTTGAATTTTCCTCTGGATCTAATGATTTTTCTATCATTTCTTGTCTATTTAAAATGAGCATTTTCTAATATCTTTTTCTCTTGGGATTCCAGTTAATAACTTAATCTCCATTTTCTAATACTGACTCAATCCAGTATCCTAGTCAATAATTTAATCTACAGTTTCTAGTATTGGCTCAACTTATTAGTCAGTAATTTAATTTACATTTTCTTCTAATGACTCAACCAAAGAGCCCGGTCAGCAATTTAATCTCCACTTTCTAGTTCTGGATTAACCACTGAGGATCCCAGTCAATAATTTAATCTACACTTTTTATCTTTGACATGGTCTAATCTGCATTTTCCAGAATCTGATCAACAGCATCCCAGTCGATTACACTAGGTACACTGCCACTGTGAACAGACACAGCGTCAGCAATGTTTGCTATTTCATCGACATCAACAGACGCAGTGTAGTCATCACCCATTACATAGTCAAAATAGTCAGAAACTTCCTCCGACATCTGGTAGTCCACTGAAGCAACCTGAAAATTATTTTTTTTAAATATATGGGAATGAAATTAACTCAGAACTCAAAACATGTCAAGATAAAAATAATCATCAAACTGAATGTAAATTGGACTTTATCATGTTAAATTCTATTTCACTGCTTGCTGTTAAAATGCACTGTTAAGTTGAGATAGATAATTATTCACGACATAATGTAATTATCTAAGACTTGTTGAGAAAAATTACTCTCCAGACAAAAAAACAAAAAACAGACCAAAAACCCCAAACATTTATAACTTTGTTTTGAAATAAATTACTCACTTGATAAAAAACAATATTTATGACTTTGACTTGAAATATATTACTCACTGGATAATACATGGAACTGTTATCATCACCGTAAAGCAGTTCTTTGACTTCATCATCTACTGTCCAGTCACTGATGTTTGACTGGACCTCCCAGCCCTCAGCAATGTCCTCCTGCACTGTCCGGTATGGGTCACTGTAGGGTCTGGATCGAACAGAGGCTCGATCATGAGGCATTTGTGTTCTGTGACCTTCAGACTTTGCTAAACAGTTGTAAATAGTCCAGCGAATTATTATCATGCAATATGTTTTTTTATGATATAAACACAAACATACATAAAGATTACATTTTTATAAATTGAACATTCTTATTAACAAACAGAAATTCAAGTTTTATAATAACATCTATAACAATAACTCAACAAAAAGTAATCTATATTTTCACTAATATGTTTTACAAATGGTGCTGTTAAAACAAATGAAAATCATATTCTAAAATTTGCAATGTCATAAATTTATTTTCTATTTTCGAAATATTTAAAAATATCTTTTTATTATACTATTTCTAAAAGGGAACATGAAAATATAAATGGTTGTTAAAAGATGAGTTAGAGAAAAATGTAAATATCCTGACTCACTAGTTTGATATATTTCTTTAGGTGGCTGAAGTGACTTGAGCTGTTCTGTGTAGGTTTTAGGTTTGTGCAGAGGCTTTCTGGCTTTTAGAATTGTTCTAGGCTTGATTGTTACCGTTTTTGTACCTTTAACGTCAATGACATATATTTAAAAATAATAATTAATATATATAACTAAAATAAAAATAAAACAGAACAAAAAAAAAAAAAAAAAAAGAAAAAGACAAATAAAATAAAATAAAATAACAAATAAATAATAATAAAATAAAAAATATATTTAATAAAAGAAAATAAGTATAACAAGAATAATAGTTTATTAATACTGCTGCAAAATATTTCTGAGAAAGGAGGACAAGTAATAAAATACATTAAAGCTGACAAATAAAACGATATTGTTGTTGGGTTTTTTCTCATTATGCAACAAAAGCATTTTTAATTTTGTCATCAAAGAAAAAACATTTCACTAACATTAATAACTTAAAAATTCACATCAACTTTAACTAACGTATTAGAAAAACTAATTCTGACAGCTAAATTGAACAGAACACTAGCTACACTATTGAATGCTATGTTCAAATGCAAGGTTAGGCTCAAGTTAATCTGCAAACTGTCTCACCTCTGACAGTTCTGGTGGCCTGAGCATTCAGTTTCTGTAGCTGCTCTACGTAAGTCTGAGGTTTGTGTGCTGGACCGATGTGTCGACGGTGGCTGCTGGCTGAGCGGAACGTGGGTGTCCGAGCTGAAATTTGAAAATTCAAAAATTCATAATTTTAATTATAAAATGTAGAAAACTGTGACACAACAAATTGTCAGATAAAAAGAGTTTAATACAAAAATACGTCATTAATTCAGTTCAAACCAAGTGTTAACAAGACCAACCAGTGGGATGTAAATAAATGTAATAAATAGCAAGACATTTTAAAATGATAGAAATAAGATGTACAAACACACACACACACTGAAAGAAAGAAGACAGACAGACAGACAGAGAGAGAGAGAGAGAGAGAGAGAGAGAGAGAGAGAGAGAGAGAGAGAGAGAGAGAGAGAGAGAGAGAGAGAGAGAGAGAGGGAGAGGGAGAGGGGGAGGGGGAGAGAGACAGAGGCAGAGGCAGAGAGAGAGAGAGAGAGAGAGACAGAGACTTTTTAAACACTACCTGACGCTGGTACATGCTGGCGAGGAATGATTGGTGTTGAATACTGTCGATGTGGTTTCATTTCCTGCAAACGTTCTGTGTAAGATTTTACTCGGCGTGGTGATGTATCAGACACTTTTGAAGCTCTGGGTATGTGCTTTGACCCTGCAGAATAAATAAAACTTCGCTTAAGTTTATTGGTACCTTGTTTTACTTGACATTTAATAGAAGGATCTCACATTCTTCAGATAATCAGGTATTTTTCTCTCTGATATATAATAATATAGTAAAATAAATTCTTTTATTATATATTCTCTTTACAAATATTGTTAATTTTAACATAAACAACAAAATGCTTAAATAAAGAATCAGACTTTGCAATTTACACGAATGTTGCTGCAGAAAGGATTACTAACTTTTTTTTTTTTTGAAGACCATATTTTTAAAATTTTTGTCAACCACGAGATTCAATGATTTTATTCAAACACAGAAAAAGAAGTAAAAACAACCTTATAACTTGTTGTACTAAAAACGTGCAAAATTTATAATGTTATCAGTTGAAAACTTCTGATTCTGTCACAAACTCTTAATATTCTACAGTTTGGAAGGTTTACTCCACACTTCATGTGATAACCACAGATGATGATTTCAATACAAAACTCACCATAAAGTCTTATTTTGTCTTCCAGTGTTGAATCGCGAGCTGTTGTCTGTCTGCTTTCAATTACATTCTTTTCGAGTGTGGTTGGACCTGGCATAGCGATTTTAACAGGTTTCACTTGTACAACTTTCCTTGTGACCTCCGGTCTCTGCAGACGAACAAGCTCTTTAAATGACTTCGGCTTGTATGGCTTCACCTCTGTTGGTTTCTGAGATTCTGGAGGTGAAGGCTGTTCTCTGTCCATATGTTCTCTGTCCATCTGTTCCACAGCATATACATAATCCATCAACTCTGCATTTGACCCCATAGTCATATCAGCCTCCAGTGTATCTCCGTGAGACTGAATATCCATTTCTCTTGTAGGATTGATGCACGTTTTTAGAATGCCTTTTCGAGGCATCTGAACGTCATCATAGATAACTCTTGTCCTACCTAAAATATCTCTTGCTGATACTGTTGGGCCTTTCCTTGCGATTGTTGGTTTTAGGATTTTGTGTGTTCTATCAGGACTTGTTCTTCTAGACAGAACTGGTGACCATGCAGGTGCGGGTGACTTTCGACTCAGCACTGGTGATGTTTTCTGCTGGATGTGTTTGCTAGGAGAGGAGAAAGCAACTGGCAGTTCAGGTTTTTCCACAATCAGACTTCCTACCAAGACTTCAGCTTCCTGGAAGCGACGCTTCATATTCTCTTGTCTTTGTTTTTCACGGCTTTGTTTCCGATCTTTAAGTGTTTCAGTGAGAGCATCACTGCCAAGTATAGTCTGAAAAGAAAGACAATAACGTGCAAAACAAAATTTCTGTTTTTGATATAATTACACGATGAGATCGCAGTGACTTACACTATCTCCAACTCAACACAGAAGATGTCAAAAACAGACAACTGATATTACTAACATATCTGGATGCATACAAATATATGCTTTGGCCAATAATCTAACCTTCAATTCCAGGCTTAGCTATTTAAACAAAGATTGTTTTATCATATTCCATTTCTTCTTTGGTTTTTTTGATTTTCAAAAAGAGAATTATTACAATAAACTGGTCAGACCAGAGTGTTCACCAACTTGTGTTTGAGGTTTGTATGGGTTCACTTCACGCTCGCGAAGTTCTGCTCGCTGTTTTCTGTAAGCATCTTGTCTCTCCATGCGCTTCTCCTCCATCCAGCTGTTTATCATTTCACGTCTCTCTGGGCTGAGCTTGTCTGAATTCATCTCTGTCTGGCTGACAATGTTCTTCAGTTTCTCCATGCTCATCTGCAGTTTCTCATCACGCGTCCTGAATCAGAAATATAAACACAATACATGAATTGTTTTACAAAAAAAGGAGTAATGAAATATTTTATTTAAACTCTTCACCTACCACTATGGATATTGATATCAAACAGTAAATATTATAAAAAATAAAGCAGAAGTAGACAATACAGAGGGATGGTATTAGAGTGAAGAAAATGTAATAGGATATGCTAAAGATTTTTGTTAATAAATCAGTATATTGTGATTGGTGAAGTGAAAGGTGCTGAAGAAGTGAACAATGTTTTCAATGAATGTTAAATCTGTGGTCGTAATGCATCATACATAAAACCTATGACAAAACAAAAAATCAAAGTTACTGCTGTTTTACACTACTTGGTTTCATTATGGAATCTTTATGTGTTTCTATTTAGCAGAAAGAAGTGATTACATCAGTTAATAAACACGTGTAGCATGTAGCCATATGAGTAAATATATTCATCATGGAATAGTTACCTGCTTTAGAAGATGGCTACAAGATGAAAGGATTTCTTAAACAAAATAAAAGAGAAAAACATCTTCTCCGAACAAATGGACACAAACACACCTACACAAATAGCACACACACACACACACACGCACACACGCACACACGCACACACAAACACACACACACACACACACACACACACACACACACACAGAGACCTGACATCTACATTTACAAAGACATAATCAATGTACTGATACATACTTTCCCTTAGCATGGGCGACAAATTTCTTTGCCTCGCTTGGTGACAATCCTGCCTCTTCAAGATCAATTCCTCCTTCTGCAATTATCTCTCCTATTATATCACTGATTCCACTTAATCCTGACACGTGATTGAAGTCACCACTGCAAAATTTAATATTTCAGACCTGTACTCTTTCCATCATTAACTATATTTTGAATGTAGTTAAAACATTAGTACTGCATCAAACATCAGTGTAGTATTATGAACAGCTACTAACATAATTTTTTTCTCTGCAAAAAAGGCTCATATTCAGTAATCATTTCAACGAAAGAAGTTGTTTCTTTAAATCAAACTTGTTTTTCATTTTTTTTTCAGAAACAAATTTTAATTACAAATAACACTGTTAATAAAAATATCTATGAAATTTAATTTGGCAAAGCTCTTTCCAACAGACAGTTTACTGGTCAGAACGCTTGTATTGGAAATGATCTATAATAGTAATCATTTCTTAAACTGTTGTAACCATCCAACTAAGTAAAGATCAATATTGATTTTTCAGCTTTAATTATGTCTTGATGTACTGAAAATACTTAAACTAACCTCGTTTCTGCAGACTTTCCCATTCTGGATGGAGCTCGGGCACTTAACCTTGGAGATCTCGCCAATACTTTTGGACTTGGCTGTCTGCCTGGTGTTATCTGAAATGCAAACACAAAATGTGTCCATTTACAAAGAATATTATTACTTGAGAATTTTTTGAAGTAATTACTACTTACACTGATTGAAAAAAAAAGTGAAAATAAACAGCTGGCGAGAAAAGAAGTTCAGAAAATAAAGCTTGTATAACTGAGTTTGATTGAAAAAAATTACAAAAAAATATATATATATTTGCATGTTATGGTATAATTCTGTTTTTCCCTACATTTCTCTTTCTTTCTTTTTTCTTTTTTTTTTAATATGTTGAATAACATTTTCATTTTAAATATCAAATATTATATTAAAAATGGAACATCAAGAATACAGTTTAACAAACAGATCTGTACCTGTTTTTCTGCTTCAGCTTTTGACCATTCATCATCTGCAGGTTCTATGGCTTCACCAATGTTTTCAATTGTATTCACCAACTGTGGACATAGATGTGATAAAACAAAGGCTATTATGTTCAGTATGAAATTTAGAATACATTTAAATGAAAAATCAATAATTAATAGATCAGAATATACAATAAATTCTATTAAAAATTTAGCTTTTATCAGCTTTTGAGTTTTTACCTGTCAAAAATACATTTGATGAAGTAAAGTTAAGTAAGTATATCCTAATGAAAAATAAGCAAGTATACATACACACACACACACACACACACATACACTGCATATATATATATCTATCTATAATATATATATACATATATATATATATATATATATATATATATATATATATTAATTATTTATTGTAAAAATGTCTTTTTAAAATCCAGCTGTAGGATACAGTCATACCATTCTGGTGTTTTGTAAATCAGATTCAATGTTCTGTGACATTTTGTCGATGGCTTCCATCTGGTAGTTCATTTCACAGAGGCGTTTTACTATCGCAGTTTTGGATTTCCTGCGTGCGTCGTGTGAGATCACCGCAACAGAGACGCTGTTACAAAACAAATAAAAAATACAAAATATTAAACAAGAAAAATATCCCAGGAATGTGTTTTTTTCAGAAGCCCTGACAATACCCAGCATTATCACTGGAACTACTGAATCAAATGTGCATAAATATTTTTCACATTAGGCAAGAATGGATGGCATACATTTACAAAATCTAGTCAAATGTTAACACTTTCTACTTTTCAATATTAAATGTTAAAGATGATCTTATTTTAAGTTTATAATAATGCTTTTGTTTTATTTAAATAATCCAAAATGTCTCAAATTGAATAGAATTTTATAAATACTTACAGCCTTTCTAGACAATGCAACAGAGTTTATGTTAAAATGAATAATTTCTAACTTTGTTTCTATGTGTTAATGTATAGATTTTGTTATTTTTTCTATATAATAAACAAATAACAAATGTTATTTTACTCTGGTTCTCGTCCACGCTGCCTTGTTTCAAACATTTTCACAGTCACCGAATCATAAGTAGAGGGTCTTTTTGGCTCCAGTTCACTCCTCAGATTCTGTTCAAATGTTTCTGTTGTAATTTAAAATTATTTAAATTATGAATAAATCAAATTTAAATACTGTTTGTAATAATAGCAAAATTGCATATAATAATAATAATAATAATAATAATAATAATAATAATAATAATAATAATAATAATAATAATATTAGTAATAAAATGATGATGATAAAATAATAATAAAAATAATAAAAATGGTAATAATAAAATAATGGCATTAATAATAATATTAATACCACTGACAAAAACAGTAACTAATGATAAATTAATCAATCAATACAACACATATATAAATATTTAAAGAAATATTCAAAAGAAAAATGTAAAACATTATAATTTTACCGAGTAATTTACCAAATTCCATTCCATTAATAATTATATTAATACCACTGACAAAAACAGTAACTAATGATTAATTAATCAATCAATACAACACATATATAAATATTTAAAGAAATATTCAAAAGAAAAATGTAAAACATTATAATTTTACCGAGTAATTTACCAAATTCAATTCAACGTTTTAAAAATAATATACATCGTAGCTTACCCATATCTTCTCTCTCTTTTCTAACTTGAGACAAAGTTAGCGAGGAACTTTTCAGTGTTGTGTCTGGTTGAATGGTTTCTTCACTAGGTTTTTCGGCTATGTCTCTGAGAACAGTCGAAGCAGAAATATCAACCACATTCAGATATGCCCTTCCTCGCTGCTGCATAGTAGAAAAACGTAAACTGTTAATAGTGTGTTATCTATGTCAGAATTTCGGAATCTAGAATTTTAGGATGGAATTATTAATTATACCAGGGCAGGCAAACTTTTTAAAAAATGGGCCAGATGGATCTTTTAGGAAGAGCATGAGGGCCAGAATATGAAATGAGAACAAAAAAAAAAAATTTCAAAATGTGTATTTTATGTAAACAGTAAATTCACTTTTAACGAATGTTAGAAGAGTTGATGAGATGGGTGTTGTTGCATACCATGAAGCAGTGATTCAGTGTCAGGCTTAACTGATGTGGTGGACAAGCGAAGAATGTCATATAGTTTCCATATTTTGAACTGAGTGAAGCAAGCAGCCATTCTAAAGCAGGCATTATTGATTTGTCAATCGCCTTCATGATGCCTTAAATTTAAAACTTGAGTGTGACTTGAATTAAAAAAATAACTGTGTCAACTGACTTTATTTCATGGACTTTTATTTTGCCTGCCCCTGAATTATACACTGTATGTAAAATGGATAAAAACTGGCCACCACCCCCACCTCCCCTCCCCCCCCAAAAAAAACTGAAACAAAACAATTTTGTAAAACTCCAATAAACTCAAAAAAAAAGCAACATATAAATAATAATTAAACACAAAAACTGTATTAATCATGACTTTATACCGTTTCCTTAGAATCATTTTCTTCATCACCAAACTTGAGACCAAGGAAAATGTCTGGTGGGAGAGATGTTCCTTGGCGTGTGTGGTTGTATTCAATTAGAGCCTCCCGAATAGGATCAGAACCTGCCAGCAGAAACCAATTACATCAGACACACAGAAAAATGAGAATCAATTTACAAAAACGTTTTAGTAGCTTACCTCCGAATAATGGAAAAATGTATTCTTTTTAGCATGAGATGTGTAGGAAGATACACAGACACACAAACACAAACACACACAAATGCACTCTCTCTCTCTCTCTCTCTCTCTCTCTCTCTCTCTCTCTCTCTCTCTCTCTCTCTCTCTCTCTCTCTCTCTCTCTCTCTCTCTCTCTCTCTCTCTCTCTGCACATGCACATACATATTTACAGTCAGATGCACACATAAACTTGTATACACAAATACATCCACATTCATATACACACGTTATTCTTAATATCTCTAGTAATTGTTAACTAAAATAATGTGTGTATGTATGTGAATGTATTTGTCTGTACAAGTGTATGTATGTAATGTTTAAGGAATTGAACTCTGCAGAAAACTAATCTTACCAGTATCTTTGGTAACAGAAGTGGCAGCTTCTCCTTTTCTAATTACTTCCATTGCAGGACCAGTGCTCATAGTGTTGTCTGTTAGTTCTTTTATCTTATTTTCAAAATCCACCTATTTTACAAGTATGTAATCTTTATAATATTCTGTTAAGCAAACTTTAAAAATTAGATAACAATTCAGAATTGTACTGCAAAACATCTTCTTTTTTTTTAAATTTTTTTCTATTTTCTATTAAGAAAAAGTAATGATTTCAGCTGTGCTGGGTAATACTGACAAAAAAATTAATATAGAAAAAATAAAATAATAAGAAAAAGAAGCCAGTAGTAACTGAACTGAACTGTTTTGTGTAATTTCTGAACCAAAAATTTCATAGCTGGATGGATGCTTAAGAATAAAACAGTAATATTTTTTATTATTATTATTTTTTTTTTTAAATAACATTTTACCTTTTTCTTTTCTTTTTCATGTTGCTGTTTCAGTTTCATGGCCAGCTGGTACTGGAATTTAGCATTAGTATCATCACTGATTCCTAGTTCTTTACCCAGTTCAAGATAGGCACCATATGCACCTTTTTGTTAATTTAAAGTTATAATAATAATAATAATAATAATAATAATAAGAAGAAGAAGAAGAAGAAGAAGAAGAAGAAGAAGAAGAAGAAGAAGAAATTTACATGAATAACTATATTGTAGGGAAACTGGATTGAAATAAAGTCATATACTGGTCCTAAAATATCTAATTTAATGCAAAACATGCAGAGAAGATGACACACACACACACACACACACACAACAATCAAATTAATTCACCAATATTAATCTGCAGCAGAGATCAGCAAAGTGGTCAGTATCAATTCCTGGTGACTTGATGGGACTATTCAAGGGGTCAGTAAATGTTGAAAAATGTCTAAAGGTCAAAAGAGTCTCAAAAGAGTGTTGATTATATTAACAGCTGCACTAGAATAATAAACTTACTAAAGGATCTTTTCGGGGTTATATAAAATGTTTTCTGAAATTATCAAATTTTTTTTTTTTTTTTTAATAACTGGGTGTCTGTGAAAGTTCAAGGATTCCATGAAGAGGTCAATGGTATAAAAAGTTAGGTGATGCCTGATTTATAGTATAACCAACATTACATAATAATATTACCTGGTCGTATGGCGTATCCATCATGAAGTTTTTCATCTGTCATTTCATTACAGGTTTCTTTTTCATCTTCTTTCTTTTCTTCTTCTGCAGCTTCAGATTTATTTTCTGTAATATGTTCTTTGTCTTTTTTCTCTTCTTCTTCTGATGCTTTAGATTTATTTTCTGTAATATGTTCTTTGTCTTTTTTCTCTTCTTCTTCTGATGCTTTAGATTTATTTTCTGTAATATGTTCTTTGTCTTTTTTCTCTTCTTCTTCTGATGCTTTAGATTTATTTTCTGTAATATGTTCTTTGTCTTTTTTCTCTTCTTCTTCTGATGCTTTAGATTTATTTTCTGTAATATGTTCTTCATCTTCTGTTGAAATTGGCTTTGTAAGAGAAATATTAATTTATCTTAAAAATATTAACTAAATAAATCAGGCAAAATATTTAATCTTAAATATAAATAACTATATTTATGTTGCTTAAAATCTACTCTTTTACAAAAAGTCTTTGTAAATTAAAAATAATTATACAAAGAAGTTGTATCTTTGTGAACCTGACAAAATCAAAAATCAAAAAATCAAAAAAAAATCTCTGAATTTAAAGTCTATTGCTAGTAGAATTAAGAAAAAAAAAAATTAAAAATGTCTGATTTTATTAACAGATAAAATATACCTCAGGTGTCTGTTGTCTTTGTTGTTTTGGTGATGGACTTCTCTGTTTCTGTGGGCTGAGAATATTAAAATGTGTTATAGATGTGTTTTGTTATTACTACAGGAAAGAAGCTGATTGAATATAAAAAAAATAAAAAAAAATAAAAAAGAGTCAAAATCAAGATAATATTACACACTGTTAGATGTTATACATTATGATAAACCAAGAAATTATATTAAACCTCTTCAAAAATAATTTTAATATAATATAGGCTGATGTTGAAAACAAAGATATGATAATGAATATTTACAAAGAAATACATTAAACAGACAAATATATCCTCAAAAAAACAACCCGAAACCCCTCCCAAAAAACACCATACACACCAAAAAGAAAACAAAAGAACAAAAAACAATAAAACAGAAAAATTATAAATAGGTGAAAAAGTTCAACATGCATGAATAAAATAGAGTTTAAAATAAATCTTTTTCTAACATCTTACATTTTATTTTAAACATTTTATAAGAACAAAAGAATTGAAAATTCATTACCGTTTAGTTTCTTCATAATCTTCATGGACTTTCCACATGCTGACATTGACACTTAAAAGTTGTTCACCAAACCGTTGAGCTTCCAGTTCTTTTTGTTCCTGAATATGTTTTCTGTGAAATTCTTCAAGAAGTCTTTGCTTTTCTATTTCTTTTTTCAGGATTTCACGCTCATGAGCCAAAACTGCTTCTGGATCAAGAAGACGACCAAATGTCTGTTGATCAACATTCATGAATGCTGGTTTTGCAATGGTCAAAAGTGGAATCCCAAAATGTGAAGGAAATGAAGACATAGGCAATGAAGGAGCAGGAGGTGGTGGTGGTGGTGGTGGATAAACAAAAGGGAACTGCTGTCCTGCAGTGTTAGGGACAAGATTATAAAAAAGATTATTTTGTCCATATCCTCCATCCAGTCTTAACAGAGGCATCCTGTCAATGCTGGACTCGGAACCTGATGGAGGAAGTCGTTCATCAGATGCCCAGGCATGAAGTGGAACCGTTGGTAAATGCAGCCTCTGATTATCTCCATCTTTTTCAGCTGGAATTCGTAGAAACTTTGGAATATTGTGCAGTGGAAACTCCCTCTCTTGATGAGGAGTTCCTCTCAAGGCATCAGTATTGAGTGGTAATGAATGAGCATTTTCCTTGTTGCCAGCAAACACACTCCTTCCACTCTGAGACATGCTGTGAAATGACCTGGCCTGCTGTGGTTCGTCAACTCCCTGCTGAAGATTCTTCAGTTCTTTCAAAATACCTCTGACCTGATTTTGTCTTCCCATCGTGCCTGATCTCAACTCTTCCATGTGTAAAGTATGATCCCCTTCTTTCACTCTGGTCTCACCTGCTGACGATGTGCTCTGTACGTCACCAGTTGGACTGTCTATGGCACCCATCATTGCCATTAAACCTTTATGCTGCACCTTGAGGTGAAAAATATCAAAACCAAGAAAATCAAAAAATCAAAAAATAAAGAAAGAAAATATGAAAAGAAAATCCTACAACAAAAAACAAAATTAAATTAAAAAATGTATACTTGCAAATCTTGATTTATAATATCTATTAGGTATTTTCTTAAATAACAACTATTATTTTATATCACCTTAACACAACTATGCAAAAAAAAAGCAATTGTAAAAACAAATTTGGAACTAAATAGGCAGTTGTAAAAACAAATAGTAATGATTTTTAGTGTCAAAATAAATTTCAGATACAGAAATGCAGACATTAAATGTCAGCTAAAAACATGTAGGTAAATATGAGGCTAGCACAAAGAAAGGACACAGAATAAGATAAAAAAAATAACATGAATACCTCCATTATTCTTCTCATCTCAGTTCTAACGATATTCTGAAGCTGATTTGCGAGATCGCTGGAAGCAGGAGCTTGTTGTGACTGTGTGATGTTTCTTGGCGATCTGGACTGTTTGTGTCTGTGATGTGGTGAAGTACGTCCACTGTGAGGACTTGGAGTTCGACTTTTAGACCGTTCTGGACTTGCAGAGGTTTCACGAAGCACACTTCCTTTTGGTGACATGGAAGATTTATTTGAAGGTGAATAGCTATGAAATAACCTGGGGTCCTGATCTTTTTGTCGTGACTCCCCAGACAAATGTAGTCTCTGCCTTAACATGGACTGAGACAAACTCTCCTGAGCTTTCGAACCTCCAGTTCTGTATAAAAAGTTATAAACTGTTACTACTATGAATAAATAAAATTAATTAATCTTATGTTGAATGCTTAAGTTCTGTTTCTAACAAATAACCCTCTAAAATAATGTCAATTATACTCATTTCTGTGAAGAAAATGGCATTTTCAATTGAACATTTTCCAAGAAAATTACCATATTTAATGTATAATAAACTGATGAAATGAATATAAAACTATACAAAACAGATTCAATGACAATAAGAACAATGCACACTAACCCTTTAATGACTGACAGGTATGTCTGCTGAAGTTCCCCATTTAAATCTTCAGTGTCCAAAGAACTGACTTCTAATGAACTGCTCTCATCAGGTCTAAAATATACAAATTGTTTCAGAAATACCTAAAAATATGTGATGACAAGAAGTAATGTTATGTTTAGACAACAACCAAAAAAAAAGATACTTTCAATGCTGCTGGACAGAAAATAGTTTTATCAGTATATATATAAAATTAAAAAAGAAACATAACATTTATTACCTGTTCTTAAACTTAAGCAAGGAAACAGGATTATTACCATGCAAAGAGCAAGCTTACTGTTCTGTGCTAATTGGGTTTTAATAGTCAAATAATTTTCACTTACTGCAACCAAATACCTTTAAAGTTTAATAATTATTTTAACCATATTCAGGTGAAGAAAAATTAAAATGTTTTTATTTTCTGTTGGCTTTTAAAAAAGGCAATGTTGATGTGACAGGTTTAAAAATAACTGCATAGTTACATATCCTTATTTATGTATTTATTATTATGATGATAATGATAGTAATAACAATAACCATAATAATAATAATCATAATAATAATGATAATGATAATAATCATTATCATTTTGTTTAATTATTATTATTATTATTTATTTCATGCTAAATAATCTATATTTAGCAGGTTTGTAACAGGATTTAACTGTAACACTAAATCATTCGACAATGCAATATTTTGTTTTTTAATACTTAATCATAATTATTTTTTGAACTTTTACATCTGCTTTGGTGACGTCATTTCAAACTTTTCAAAATGACATATAATGGAAGATAATGTCACCAAATCAAAAAAAATGTATTTACTCATTCAACACTTTCTGGTAAGCAGTCTGTACACTCTGCTCCTCAAGCAAAGCTGAACCCTTCAGTGGTGAAACATTGTCAGGACTGACATGTCTGCCAGCTTGGCTAGGAGACAGGCTTCTCGATCTCTGCAGGGATGACTTCAGAGGTGTTTGCCCTCCTCTGGAAGTAGGTGGCAGTGGGGCCATTACATCATTTGTAAAGTGGTTAATTCGTTTCTTCTGCAATCTCCCATCTAGTGGATTTGTAAGTGCAGGGGACATAGACATTAATGCAGAAACAGGTTCAGGCCTGTTTGGGTTGTACTTGTATTCTAAAAGCCAGATTGATAACAAAATCAGCTGAGCTGGAATATGGATTTTAATCTTTGGTCTAAACTCAAACATTTGTTCTTTAGCTCCCAGGCCAAGAGAATGGTGTTTTTTATTCCAGTCTTCAAGCCACTGCAGCAGTTTTGACAGAGAACTGTATTTTTGTCCAAAGTTGACATTCAAGCACCAGTGAGAGTTATCTGGATGTTCTGGTTGCTTGTAGAGAGCCTCGTCAGAGTGAGAGAATCGTGCTGCTAACTCAGTCAAATTCTGCTGACTGCCCTTGGTGAGAGATCTTCTCTGTCTGCTCAAGTCCTCAGCTTGATTTTCTGTACAACTGTCACTGACATCTGTAACACTTCGGCTTGCAAAAAGTCCTCTGACTTTCATGAGTTCACCTTTGGAATGACTGGCAATAATATTTCTTGGACTTTTTACATCTGTCCTGCCTCTTGGAGAATTCAGCACTATAAGGGAATGCTTTTTGTCAGAAATGCCAGCATGTTTTTCTTCAAATTCTGATAAACGTATGGAAGAAATTTCTTCAACCCAGGGAGTTAAAATTGGATGCATTCTGCCCTGCTTCTGATCTGCTTCCTCATCCAACTGACGAGAAAAACACACTGATCCAAATGTGTCAAGAAACTCAAAAAAGGAAATTCTTGTTTCAAATGGTCTCGAACCAATGTTTATTTTGTCTTCTTGATGACTATCGTGTGGATCGAAAACAAATTCACAGTAATGTCCAAAACATTTTCTCTTCTTTTTCACCACTTTGACAACAACCTGACTCTGCTTGTGGAAATACACAGACAATGATTTTCCTCGTGGAGAAGCATCAAAAAATGTCACAGACTTCCGACCTTCATTTGGATCCTCCTCAGCGCAATCTTTGGCAGATTTGCCATCAGCTTCTGGCTTGACAATAACAGTCTGCCAATCAAAGAGAATTTTATCAAGTTTTTCCTGAACTTCAGCATCCAAATTTTCCATATCATAAAAATATTCAGCAAGGATGTCAGCTGAATCTTCCAGTGGTGGCAGTTCCAGAAGAAGTGACAGGACAATTTTGAATATGCTGCCTTCATCAGGCAGAAATCGGCTGAAGGCGACCAAGTTAATTGCCCACTGCAGATTGGTGAAACATTCCTTCATCCACTTCTCTTGTTCATTCAGTTCCCAGTCAGTCTGTAAATAACACAATGCAATAAAATATTAGCGTATGTAAGTGTGTGTCTATATATTTTACTTTATTGCAAAGGATTGTTCTGTATCGTACTATCTTATTATTATTTAGAAATGGAAGAAAAAAATAATCATTAAAAAACAAAAACATATTTGATTTTCACCCTTTTTGTTTCTCATCCCTCAAATTATATCATTAAAAAAATAATAATAATAATAAATTTAAAAAAAAAAAAAAAGAGTAAAAACAATTAAATAATTAAAAAATAACAATAACAATACTAATAAAAACAATACCTTTGTATAATCTTGGTAACTCATTTTCTCAAGATGTTTTTCTCTCTTACGAAGATTCAAGGAAAGCATGTCGCGACAATGAATCATCCACATTATTGTGCAGAAATCTCGGAAAGCCTGCAGAACTACCTGCACTGGTTTTGTGTTGGCGTGTGAATGCAGTGATGTTTGTACTGTCAAAAACTGTTCCAATATTTCTGGTAGTTCTTGACATGGCCCCTCTATATTTGCCTAAATTAACAATAGAACATTCATCCAGTGAAATATAGAGCTAAATATTTTCTGATATTAAATAGTCATGTAACAGATGTTCAGATAATGAACACTATATCAGAATTCGGATAATTACTTGTTGTTGAACTTTGATTACTCTGTGTTGGGATTCTAATATTAAACCCCAATAAATGATATTTAGGAAGCTCTTGAGATGCAAACTGGCAGAAAAGACTAACAGAAATATAAGACTAAATAAATGTTCAACCATCAATATACATTTCCTTTCAAAATGTAGAATTTAAAATGACACAATGCAACAGCTTACAAGTTTAACTGGAATAGATTTGGCTTTGTTTCTAATATTTTCATTATTTTAAACTAATTTTTTGTTCTCCATGTGATTCACACACACACACACACACACACACACACACACACACACACAAAGAACATCCATTAAACATCCTTTCTTTTTTATGATAAAAATAAATAAAACAGTATATATAATAATAATAATAATAATAATAATAATGATGATGATGATGATGATGATAACAATAACAATAATAATAATAATGACAATAATTATTTTAAATATTACAAAAATATCAAGAAAACAAAATTCAAAAATCTGTTCTTGTTACCTTAAAATTACACGCCTTCTTTTGTATGTTTTTCAAAGCTGAGACATACCACTTCATGACAGGCAGTGAGAGGTGACTTGCTTTTAGAACAGCCAGAATCAGCTGAATAAGAGAAGCTGCTCTTTTTCTCAGCATCACCTCCCTCTCTTCTGCTTGAGTGTGTGGAATATTCTGTTTAAACAGAGAACAGTTGTACTGTATTAATATTTATACAAATAACAAGATTAAACAAAAAAGAAAACTGGTACATACCACCAGCAAACTATCTCTGAAATGTTTTAAAATGAAAGTTACAAATAATAGAATTAAAGAAGAAATAAAAATAGTATGTATCAGCAAACTATCTCCAACACTTTTTAAAAGAAATTTATTAACATTAATTGATTTAATGATGTTATTATGTACACATTTCACTGTAAAGCAAAGTAAATAAAATGATTAAGCCAAAATTTAAGGGATGTTTGCATAACAAATTAAAACTGCAGAAAATGTTTTCTTCTTGGTGACTGAAGTTCATACCTGCATATTTTTTTTTTCAGAAATATTGTATTGAGGATTACAAAAAAAAATTAATTAAAAAAAAAAAAAATCCAGATAATAAGTCAAATGAATAAAATTAAATACTGAAATTATTACATATTAGATATATTATGTAACACTTAATAGGCATCTAATACTTTAGTAATTGGATTAGTTAACCAGTGACTATCTTTCCCATATAATCTACAAACAAATCAGCTTCAGACATTACTTTCTGTGAAACAAAAGCTATGACTACATCAGATATATGAATATTTAAATTGTTATTTCTCTTATTCCACACCGAATGGTTTTAAAAAAAGCTGTTCTTAATTCCAATAATTTGAATTAAAAAACAAGTGACAAAAAATCATATATTTAGACTGGAATGACTGCAGATTCTTGGTGTATAAGAACTGGCAGCACTGGTAATAATATTGTAAATGCAATCGTTTTGCATTATTCTTATGGGCTTAATTAAATTTTCAGTTACAAGGGTTGTGCTTAGACACTGAAACTGTTTATTAATATCACCTGATCTGTGGGCTGTGGACAGTACAGAGGTGGTGATGGCAAGTAGAAATGCTGGGGTACAACAGGCTGAAAATTGCACACAGTCATCTTCAGACTCTCCACCAGTTCTGAGAGGAGCCAGGGTACAATGTCAACTCTGCTGACCATAGCTGTGGTCATTATGTCTTCTAGTGTGGCTGTTAGCTGGGACATGTTTGTAGTGTCATCAATAATTACAGGATCTAGGAAAAAACGTAGAACTCTTATCAGTAAAATGTTCATTATCTACAAAATCGCTTGTGAGCAGAATTAAACTCTGTACATTCAAGCAGCAAATGAAGTATATTGAAGGAAGAAAGCCAGACAAAGTTTGATTAATCATGAAATAATTTTAAATATCTGAATAACATAAGGAAACTAAAAGCAAATAGATGCTGAGGAAAGACACAGTTTGGTGACTTATGATGTTTACTGTAAAATTATAACAGAAGTGTTAAATGATTATAGAGATAAAATTACGGTAACTTACTATAGCTGGATGATAATTTTCAATTGCATATATCAATCAATTTTTTGGACCAAATTGCATGATTACAAAGACATGAGAAATATAAATATTCAGTTTTTTGTTGTTTTTTTCAAACTTTTTATAAAATAAATATTGTTGTCATTACCTTGCATTAACGTCCTCAGGTCAAACTGAGTTTCTTTGCTGCCTTGATAAACCAGCAGCTTTAACTTTCTTTGCAGGATGCTGTTAGGAGAAAGCCAGTCAGGAAGCATAAGTGGTTTTCTTGGTCTTGAATAAGAAAAATAAAACAATATATATATATATATATAATACAGAATTTTAAAAAAATAATAAAAATTTATTGTATATTTGTTATATAGTAAAAAAAAGATGAGAAAGAGACTTTAAAACAGAAATGATCCAGAACTATACTTCATGCTACACAAACGGCTGTACTTTAGTATTGTTGAATATTTTTACTTACTTGCTGTACACACTGGGAGCAATTGCTTTGTGATGTGTACAAGCCACAGCCAGTAGGAAGGCTGCCTTCCAGTCTCCCATTGTGTCAGCAAACCAAACAGCTTCACAAGCCAGTCCACTCAGCAACAGATACTCCAGAGTCCGCTCTACAGTCCAAACACCACTGAGGTTATTCTGTCGAATAATTCTACTTATCTCCTCATGGTACTGGGGAATTATCCTCTTATCTGACAAAATATATATAATAATAATAATAATAATAAACAAATTCATATTTATAATATTAATTAAAAATCTAATAATAAATTTTTTCATTTTTAATATATATATATTATGTGAATATATTTAAAAATCTCACTTATTAAATGCATTATAATATGTTAGTGAGATGTAGAATATGCATGACATCGAGCTTTTGTAAATTTTCATATTTTAATCATTCAATAAGACAATTCACTGTGTAACATTCATGGTACTTTTAATAGTAATGATATTAAAGGACAGATGAACCTGTTTTTCAACTCAGAATTGGGTAAAATAGATGTTAAACAAGAACAAAAAAAACAACTCTGATATAACAATATCATGCCCCTTTAACAAATGGTCATGATTTCAGATATTTTTAATGGTAAAACAAAATCAGTTATCAATGGGAATAATTATCAGCATGCTCTTACACATACCAAAGCCACCATGTAAAATGTTTTGCACAATGGTGTTTACACTGTGGGCACTCACTTGCTATGGGTATATCCCAGTGAATGGCTGGAAGAGGCTGGGGGTTGTGAGGAGGAAAGATGTAAACCGTCTTGTTACTGAAATAGGCAGCCATAAACCTGGCCATTGTTTGAACAAGATGGCGAATGCTCCGATCTCTGATGCAAGGAACCATGTCAGGACTTTCAAATGCCTGAAACAAAAATGTAGAAAGTTTTACTAATATTATTATTTGATTATGCTGTGAAAAAGTGTTTTTTTTTTTTTTTAACCTAATACTGAAAGAAAATATCACGTAATCATTATGCAATGATTCTGACACAAAATTATCATGAATTAATACTGCATAAAACTCTTTTGAATAACAGTTCTTCATCCCAGATTAAAGACGTTAGCAAAATTTGCTGATCATTTTCCCTGATTATCAATACTTGACTGGGCACATATTTTTACAAGCACACAAAGAGCTGCACATATTTACAAGCACACAAAGAGCTGCACATATTTACAAGCACACAAAGAGCTGCACATATTTACAAGCACACAAAGAGCACAATCACATATAAAGAGATGTCAAACCAGATGTTTCAGACTGTCTGCGAGAAGAGTCATCAGTGGAAGTCTCGACTCAGAGGAGGCTGAGTGGGACAGGAGATCAGCCTCTACAGTCAGGGGAACATTAGATCTCAAAATGAGGCTGTCGACAAAATCTACAGCAGTGAGAAGGTCTCCTTGGAACAGATGTGTGTACAGCTGAGAATGCATCAGCTTTGCTACCTTGGGATTATTCTTCTTTACTGAAAAAAACCCAGAGAAAAATATTAAAATAAAATAAAATAAAATAGATAGACAAATACAGTTAGATAAATAAATAAATGCATTAAAAATAATAATAATAATAAAAATAAAATATTTAAAATAAAATAAAATAAATAAATAAATAAATAAATGCATTAAAAATAATAATAATAATAATAATAAAAAAGAGATTTTAAATTAAATAAAATTTAGTTGCAGAGTTTCTAAATATACTGTGTTATATATTAAAGAAAGAGATAAAATACCTGTTAGATGTTTTAACTGCTCGTTCCATTCATAGAGTGCCAGTGTGTGGTGTCCATCAACACTGTGCTTGTCTCCTTAACACAAAACATTCATAAAATATTAATAAATATTTTGTTTTCCCAAAGATAAATATTTATTTTACAGTTCAAATGATTTATTCTTGTCTCCTTAACAAAAAACATTCATAAAATATTAACAAATAATTTTTTTTCCCCAAATATAAATATTTATTTTACAGTTCAAATGATTTATTTTACTGATTTTCAGGAATCTTTTCCTGAAGTTTTTTTTTTTTTTTTTAATATTTTATGATTAACCCCTGAAATCAACAAATGAAAAGAAAACTGAATATATCAAACTAACAACCAGTCAACACTTCAAATGAAATAATAAAATAATACTCCAAAATATTTTGAGCCTGAAATGAACATTATTTTGGTTGACATCTCAATCATAACAAATAGACAATTAAGAATTTAACTATACACGATAACTGTAGATAGTTAACTCAGATTTACATACACACACAGATGTATATATATATATATATATATATATATATATATATATTGAGCTACAAATAATTTCAAACAGTATTAGACTATTTTCACAAACATTAACGGAGTATTTAAGAATGCAACCTGGGTTTAGCTGGTTTGTGATCTGTTGTGGTATGGGTGTCTCTGTGATCTGTAGTTTCTCTTGCACTGCGCACATCAAACCTTGTGATTCTCTCTGTTCACCTTTACTCTGACTTTGCTGGAACTGGATAAGATTCTTGTACAGAGCAGACCATGTAGCTGCCAGGCTAAATAGTAAATGAATACATTAATAAAATAATATAGTGTCACATCGTAAAATACATATTCATATGTGCTTTAAGCTACTGCTAGACTATAATTAATAAATTAAATGAAAAATAAATATCTTATCAAAATTATAAAGGTAAATTTATATATTAAGAAAACAAAAATAAAATAAATAACATTTTCCAGAAAAATAGGCAAATTAATAAAAGGAAAAACATTACTGGATCTAAAATTTAACAGCCACTCAAAGATTGATCACCTACTGGTTACTTTGAGGTTACTGATTACTGTTACCTATTTTACTATGTTGTATTACAATTTCACAGATCAGACCTACTGATAATGTATGATTACATTTAAAAAAACACAGATTAAGGCATATAGATGCAATGTTACTAGTGATTTAATAATCCTTTAGATAAATATGTGCTGCATATTATTAATATTATAGAAATAAAAATATAGTGGTTGACATTACTGAACATTTTGCATGTAAATCAAATAAAGAACTCACCGTTTTGAAATGAGCTGATTACTGGTCAGTGCAACAGATTTTGAATGATCTCTCTGTGATGTCTTTGCCACTGCTGGTTCAAACTCATCCTGCTGGCAGAACTGCACGGGATACACATTTAATGAGCCTGACTTAGAAAACCAAACATAATTCTCATTTAACAACTTTTCTGTAAAGCTGAGAAGTGTGAAACATCCATTTAACGTCTTCAGTCTCGGGTCCTGCTGGTGCAAGCCCTGGCTGTCCAGTATCAGACTAGCAGTTTTGTTAGCCAGGAGCAGAGCCACAGGAATCAAATGTTGCTGAAATTTGTCAAACTGCAACACTTCCAGCATCTGCTTGTATATGAATATCACTTTAAACAAGCCAGCATTCTGAACCCCGACTGATGTGTTATTTTCAACAATCAGTCTGTTTATTTCTGCACAGTCCAAAATCAACGAGAACAGCTTCACCATGTTGTTCACAGTGTGTTTGGCAACTCGGTCGAGGTTTTCAGTCCAAGGTTCGCTGCAGGATGCTGCTAGCTTCCAAGAAGCCAACAGGGACAGTTTTGCATGATTCAGATGCTTCATGACTGATTCTTGTTCTGCCATGCTGAGAAATGAACCTTCACAAGTTGCAATTTCCATCTCTGACTCACCAAAGATGATCTTTCCAGAGCTGAGATTTTCAAGCTGTGGGAATCCAGCATGACTTTCCAGAACAAAACTGACTTCACTGTCCTGTGTTTCATTCAGACCTCCTTCTGCTTCCTCAAAAGTATATCTAGACTTATTCTGTTGATGCCTCTCTCTTTTAGAATCTTTACTTCTAGCTGAAGAATAATGATCTTTTCTCTCAGAAGGAAGATTGTAAGCATTAGGTAGAGACATGTTTAAATTGTGTTTTTCTTGAATGTGGTTTAAATGTTTTGATGAGTCGATGACAAGGTCACGCATGAAAGTCATGCAGGAAATGTCTCCAGGCAGCTGAATCACTGTGACCATGTATCCATCAGAGAACAGGAAAATGGGTAAAGAAGGATGAGCAGTTACTGAAAATTTCTGTCTCAGTGGATCTTCTACAGCTTCAAGATCAGTTTGTTGATGTTCATGTCTTGAATAAATTAATAATAAATATTATTTAAAATTACCATAATAAACAAAGTACTTTAAAAAGAAAAAAAAGAAAAAAAAATTATATGAAAAAATAATAATAAACATTTTATTGAAAAAATTAATAAATATAACATTTAAAAAAAAAAATAAATAAAAAAATGTTGTAATTAAAAAACAGTAATTTATAATTAACATTTAACAAACAGCAATAAATTATAAGTCTTGGAAACAAATTAAAGATAAATTTTCTCACTGTACTGAAATGACAGGATGAAGAGGCACAAAGCGAGATGGTCCCATTTCCATGCCACATCCAGATATCTTAATGGTTAATGGTTCTCCCAATCTAGACAAGAGACACACACATCCATTGTTCAGGATGCATGCCAAAATCAAGCTGTCTGAAGTCCAAGACATGTCAAAAACCCAGTACTGTCTGGAAGAAAGATTATAATAATGTTTGTTATTTTATGGGTTATAAATACATGAAGTCATTCATTTCATAAATAAAAAATAGTAACATTTGTTTTGTTTTTATACTTACAATATAGAAACTTATATCCATTCAAATGGAAAAAAACTGAAAAATTAAATCAAAACAGATATCCAAACTGAAATGATCAGGACGTCTATTATGCATATTTTAAAAATATTTCCTGTGCTGTTAAAGATTTAATCATTTATTACATAATGAATATTTTAAATTATTTTAAATAAGGAACACACCTTCCTGATTTGTTAGCAGCATTGGCCATTCCACAGCCTCTCATTTCTGACACAAGCATTGTTTCTGTAAGAGGAGAGAGAAACAACATGCTGATGTCGACAGGTCTTCTCTGATTGGCTGCCACTGCCAGCACCTGACCGTCAGGTGAGTATGATGTCACATAGGAACCTTTCACATTGATTGGTTCACAGCCAGAATTAATAATCCTCATTGGATACTGATTACAGCACCATTCTACATGCACAGATGGAATGCTGAAAATCAAAAGTGTTTATATTTAAATTACTAAACAAATATTTTCTTAACTTCTATAATCATTTATAAGTGCTTGTAATAATTGCAATAATGCTTGAAATATATGATGAAAAATTTTAAATATACAGTCATATTTATGTTAATCACTTAATGCTTAAAAAATTGATGAAAATTTAAAATTATATATTATTAAACTAGTTCTTTTTTCTTTTTTGTAGCTAAAAAAATGATCATAGACAGCAAAGGTTTTTATTAATAATAAATGTTTATAAAATGATCTTGTTGTTTTTTAAATCAACATACTACTACTACTATTAGTGTTATTACTACTACTACTACTACTACTATTATTACTGCTATGAACACTGCCACTATTACCACTACCACAACAAGTACTACTGTTAATTCTACCACCACTAGTATTGCTACTACTTCTACTACTACTACTAATAACAAAATGGCTGAAAAACAAAAAGATTTCAGTGTGAAAAGGACAGACCTGTCATCACTGATGTGATGAAGCTGTGAAAAACGCAGATGCAGAGTGCTCACACACAGCTGGTTGTTATTATTGAATACAATGGAAAACTGGCAGCAATCTCCAAGAACCTGACAGTCAATGATATGAACAAAAATTATGGAACATTTTCTGCCTCAAAACTCTTACCAGGAACTATTTTGTTATCAAATGGATTATACTTTAAACTGTTGAGAATTCTGACAAATGATACTGCCCCCAAAATACACATCAGGATATTCTCAGAATATTCGTTTAACGAAATGTCTTTGACATTTAGCTGATTTATTAAATTGTCATAAAATTAACTATAGAATATATAAATTACTAAATTATAATAAACTGAAAATATAAAGCAGATGTTACTTATTAAATCTTCAGTATTTGATGTTAATTTAATAAACCATTAATATCAGATGTTAATTTAATTAACATTTATTATTAGCTATTAATTTAATTAATCTTTAATATCAAATCCAAATTTAATTAGGATGTTACTTGAATTAAAATTTAACATCAGATGTTAATTAAATTAACATTTTGTACTAAAAACCTACATAACAACAGTTTTACATTTATTTTTACTTAAAGATTAAAATATCAAAAGATTTAATAACAGACCTGACTTGAGTAGAACACAGCACTTAAAGCTGTTTCGGAACTTTCCGAATTCTGCAGAGTAACTCTATCTGGGACACTGATTTTCATCCACTTTCCAGAAAGGGCAGTAACTCTGGGATTTCCCAGACTTTCATGTGAATCCATCTGCCAGACATAAAGCTGATAGCTGTCCACAACAACCAAAACCTTAGTACAGTCATCAGAAACCCAGAGCCTGCAACTACCTGCAAAAAGATTAATATCTTTTGCTTTAATTCTTAATATAAAAAGTATAATACGGTTCAATAAAATACCATAAAATTATCGTAATCAATATATTTATTAAAAAAAATTTTTTTTTTTTTTTTTTTAAATTCATAATTTAATACCTTCTTGAATATTTTCAATTGTTGCAATAGATGTCAAACCGGTCACCATATTGAGAAAATCTCGGTCTTTGTGCCATAAGAACACATTTCCTGATTTGAGCAAACCAACAACAAACAAGGCTGAAAATATAATTGAATAAAAATAAAAATAAAAAAATAAAACAGACTCACACACACACACACACAGAATTAATGAACAAATTTGATGAAAATCAGAATTAGATTTAATATTTAATATTTCCATAAATTTATCTATCTTTTCTTCACTAAATTGAATATTTTTTCATTTATTTATAAATCTGATTATACAAATAAACACAACTACACTGAACTAACTTAACTGAATAGGGTCCTTTTGTTGAAATACTTCAACCCAGTCAGTATTAACTTTACAAATACATTTTATTTCCAAACTGAGAATAAATGTCATTTTATTATATATTTAACAAATCTTATTATTTCTTAAAAGAGAAATAGCTGTGTTGAAGGTAAATATCATAAAAGGATAATATTATTTCATATTAACATTAATGTTAATGTTATTGTTTTGTTATGTATAAATTACTGAAAAGAGTTTATTAATATGTGATGATTAGAATACCATGTTTTGTAACTGTGACATAAACAGCATCTTCGATCACTGTGGAAAGGTTTGGAATTCTGTGCTTTGTTTTGCCTGATGGAACATACAGTACACTGACCCGACCTGAATCTAACAGGAAGAGACTTTCCTTTTCCTAAATGATAAAAAAACATAATAATAATAATAATAATAATAATAATAATAATAATAATAATAATAATAAAAATAATAATAATAATAATAATAAATAATAATAATAATAATAATAATAAAAATAATAATAATAATAATAATAATGATGATGATGATGATACTGTGTGCATGTATGAGTTCATGTGTTTGTTTCTCTGTGTTTGTGTGTGTTTATGTATGTATGCATGTCTCAAATCTACAATAAATGTCAAACAAAAGAAAAAAGTCAGTTTTCCCAAATTTCATGCCATTTATTCTCACAGCTTAGATTAACAATAATAATTATTATTTTATACTGCATCATGTTTGTAAACAAATTTAGACAGTATTATCTGATGATGTGATTTAAAAAATGATTATATATATTAATGTTGAATTAATGTGTAATTCATAGAAATTCATCTTCTAGTGCAAAAATAAGCTAAACTTTAAAACGAAATTTAAAAAAAAATAAAAATTATAATGTACATCTGATGAACTAAAAATAAATTTAAATTAAAAAGACAAAATATATTTCATAGTCTGAAGTCATATAATGTACAGATAATTTATCTTTTGGACAAAAAGATGAAAAGATTTTTAAAATATTTAATTTTTTTCTGTGGAAATTACAGAATAAACTACATACCTTGCCAACCCATACAATTCTGGGCCATGGCTTCCTTCTCTTGATACTGGTTGAAGCCAGTACTTCAAGATCAAGTATCATTATGAAGAAATATTATGCAGAACCATCATCTATAAAATCGAATGTATCTGAGATCGATCTTGAATAGCAAATAACAGTTAAAACTTATAATGTTGTTTGTTTTGTATGTGTCTTTATGCATAGGGAAAAGCAGTTATTAAAATAACAACGATAAAAAATACTTAGACTAATTTAAATGAGTTAAATAGTAACGAAACTGTAGTGTAAAGTGTAAACATATGTACATTAACAGTACGTTATTATGCAGATTGTTTCAATATTTTGTCACTTTTCAAAACTTTACAGTTTAAAAAGTATATTTTAAACTGTTATTTTAAAATAATAATGTATTATGTTATCAGAAATATTTATGTATAGATAAGATTTAAAACATCGAAGAAAATATTGTTGATACGAAAATAGGTATTGCACGATTATAAAATATACTGTCACAAAAAGGCTAACTAGCTCATAGCGTTAATACTGCGAATTAAATAAACTTCTGTCAATACCAAAAGTTGTAAAATAATGACTTATTTTAAATATTATTAGATAGTTAAATTATTATAAACATATTCTTATATATAGAATATACTCAGATTTGTTTACATGTCAAATCTTGTTTCATCGTGCCGCCGTAAATTTAACATTAGACTGTTTTTACACGTTTGCAGTACAACAGGTGCTTTCAGTATGAGCAGCGTAAAAACATATAAAATCGGTAGTGTAAATAAACATTAATGATAGTTTCGATCAACCTTAATCATAGTTTCGATCAAGCTTTACTTCAAGAAGTCTGTTTCACTTTTAAGAAATAATAAGTCAATACATAACATTATCATTTTGTTTTAGATTATTTTTTTGTTTTGTTTTAAAAATGATTAAACCATCTGTTTCATGAAACTGGCTGGTTGGAACGGGAAATAGCCTTAGTATGCACATCAAAGACGATCGTTTCGCTTAACCAACAACAACAACACATCATTCGAATGCTGAGCTATTCCCCCTTACATCTTTTTTTGGTAACCATTTTTCTCTTTCAAGATTTTGGGTATATTTCACAAATTGTGATGGTCGCCGGAAGCATGCTGGGTTGCAGGAATTATCCTCGCTGTTTACTCGTTTAATTGTTTTATGTTGAACTACTATTCCAGCTAGTGCTGTCCAACATATATTTATCTAATACTTTGGTATCTTCTTTCCTGTTTATAAAAATCCGTATCATAACTTTTGGTATTTAAATGTATTAAGGTACATTAGAACAATTATTAAATCATTTTCCTGTTTCCTAATAGGAAATATTTTGGTCACTAATGAAAAAAAAAAAAAAAAAAATAACAGCTTATCATGAAAGCACTAATCAACAAGCTAATTTGAAACAATAACAACAACAACAACAACAACAACAACTTTATAGTAGTTTTTATGGTTACCTTTTTTTTTTTCTTTCTTTCTTTCCTTATAATAAAAAGTATTGTGAAACAGTACAATAATTAAAATAAAATAAACAAACAAGTCTAATTATTTATCTCTTAAAAATTTATAATTGTGAAAATAAAACAGCATGCTAAGCTCCAATAACTTTATCGTATAGTAAATATAACGACGCCATCATCCCATGTTTTGTTTGAGGAAGTTATTTAGTGCAAAAGATAAGCGGACGCGAGATCTTATCTAGTTAAATGAATGTCACCATCAATCAGTTGTTGCTTTTGCATATTAATGAAACATTTTCACTGAAAGGAAATACTTCTTTTGTTCACGAAATTCTGAACACGTTTTATTATTACTTTTAAAGACGATGGGGAGTTGATAATACATGTAATATAAACTTAGCAGAGTTAAATAGTTGTATGTGTATCAGAGTTAGACGTCATGTTTAGCTATTTTTGATAGAGCTAGAACTCTGTGTAATAAATAATGTTTGTGTATGAGAGAGAGAGAGAGAGAGAGAGAGAGAGAGAGAGAGAGAGAGAGAGAGAGAGAGAGAGAGAGAGAGAGAGAGATTAAAAATGACGTGTTTTCGCCTTAATTATTAGCAAAATGAATAAATAATATACATCGCTTTTTATTATGCAGATGGTCAGTCCATTTGGCTGTAAATCTTTTTGTTACGTTAACGACATGCAACCACTGCGTCATTACATTCTATTAATGTTCTCTGAAGAGGTTTATCCTGAGCATGTGTGCCTCATCTGGTATTAGACACAGGTGCCGATTGAGTCATTTCTTTACGAGATTACGGTAAACCATGTTGGTTATCGTAAGAATGTCTTGGAGATAACTTAATGGTCGGACAAACATACGAATGATCCCTGCTTTCAAAAATATAGGGTTGCGACCAAGTTTTAGCGAAAGATTACTCTATAATGATCAATCATTTCTGCTACAGCGGCTTTCGTTTGTTTTGAATGCGTGGATGGTTCGTTATATAGAGAACATTTTTTACAATTATTTAAAATATCCAGATATTTTTTTATAGTTATATTTTACAAATAAGATATAACCGAGGTGTTTGGAAGCTAATTAAATTTATTATTACTACTTATAGCAATCGCATCAAAACAAGATAGGTTCGCAATTAGGCGAGATAATTATTTCGAAGGCAGTAAATGAAGCAGAAAACGCTATCGCTATTTGATACGGACAATGTGTTGTCGATCTAGTAGATAATTCTAATGTTCTGTTGCTGATAATGTCCACTTCAGAGTCCAAGTTACCTCCCATTATCCTGACATTTATCGTACATTTATTTGACATATGTGTTGGTAATTTTAGAAATAGCGTAACGATCCAGCGAAATGTTTATTTTTTTTTTTTAAAAGACAACTTAAGACAAGTGACTTTAAAAGTATTCGAAAAACGATTTTATTACCGATTTTAAAAACATCATTTTTATTAAATCAATTTAAAAGCATTTTAAACACTTTACTAAATTTCTATTTTTTTATTTTCTATAATGTAACCATTTATTTTTTTTTTTTTTTAACAACTCTAAAAATCATTTAAAACGACAATAACCTGAAAAATATTTGCTAGTGAATAAATAATTAACAAATTCAAAACTAGTAAATGTTAAAACATGACAATTTCGGCCTTAACATAGACGCCAGAAACCTGATAGTACGTCCACAGAAGGCGTACTTGAATCTCGGATAATATAAAATTATGACTGGTACAGTGAATAATTAATTCCAAGTTTAAAGAAGACAATCTTCACGTTTTTAAATATTAGAACCTCCCACATAGGCCAAAGTATATATACACACAAGTAAAGAGAGTTTTTATTTGTAACAAAAATGAAGGCTAGCAAGAGCAAGAATAATTTGGAAGTTAATCGTTTCACACGCACGCATGCACACGCACGCGCACACACACATATTAATGACTGATTTTGCATGCATGTATATATTTGAATATTTGTACTTGGATAGTCATATACACGCACACATAAATACATCATACTAAAAACATTTTAATTCGTTTCTTTTATATTTAGTAATCGTTAAACAGATACGAAAAATTATTATATTTATATTCAATTTTATTTCACTCTCCCAACTTGTTGGCTACATTAAAATAATATATCTAGAAAATGTATTATTATTATTATTATTATTATTATTATTATTATTATTATTATTATTTTTAATTTATAAATTTTAACGATGTTGTTTTTGTTTGTTTGTTTGTTGTTAAAAAAAAAGAAGTATTGCTCTGATCTGTAGTAACGACAATAGTTTAATTTAATTTTTACTTTTGTTCCAGGAATTAAACAATAAAGTTTCTGACCTACGTAAAAACAGCATTAAACAGAAGACAGTTCTGCAGAAAGAAGACAACACACCGTTTAAATGAATACTGAAGTGTGCAGATCTTCATCATCCATCTTATTTTGACACATGCTACCAAGTTTTCACATCTGTATGCAGTAAACGCCTCCGAACATTCGGGCACCTCAAGGAGCTTTGGTTGGTTTAATGTAGTAAATCAAGGTAAATATACATCTGACTTTCTGGCCATAGCTAGTACTTTCTTTTGATGCAGTTCTAGTTTTCACGAGCAACTGTAAACACGTTCACTTCTGCACGCAAGATACAAATCTCGCAGCGCACCCCACTTATTTCAAACGGCGATTTACTTATCTTCAACGTTAAAGAGTTGTCTCTTGTATCAGGTAACTACAGGTTTCGGAAGATAACCGTAATTTGACCTCAAAGAACAGAACGCAGCTTATAATATACTGCGTGGGATCGCCAGCGTTAATAAAAAGTCTTTAAATTAAAAAAATAATAATAATAAATAAAAATCTGTTAATTATTTAATCAGTTTTCGTTTCTGTCGAGTTTGTGAATCACCAAATGGAGGTGAAAAAATTCCACATCGACTTATTCGACATGTAATTCTGATTTCAGACTTATTTCATTCAAATATTATATTTGTCATGCAACAGAGTATGTTTTGAATTACAATTTTATTATTGTTTAAGTTCAATCTGTTTTCTGTATAAAAAAAATTCATTAAAAATGTATCCCTTTTGAACACCAAAAAGGTAGACGATTATTATCGTTTGCAATGAAATAAGTACACGCTCACCCAAAATGACTAATTTCATCAACAAGATAATGAATATTTACGTTGAATCTACATCAGTTTTTTTGTTGTTGTTGTTTTTTGATAGTCGACTTAAACGTCAAGAAGACTCGTACACAGAGAAATGTGGTATAATTGATAACTTAATTGTAAAAGGCGCGAGCGTATGCCCTGTTTGTATGTTAATCTCTGCTTGCAAGATAATCTGTATGACTACACGCAGAATAGCATTCTTGATACTGATTATAATGCACATGAAGAAAATTAACACATTAACAGTGTGAATAATACATTAGCAGTTTATGTCTAATTAATTAAGCGAACTAATCATTGTCTGTCTGCAAACGTCTTTTTTTTTTTAACACTTTGCGCCGTTTTGTTTTTGTTTCATATTATGTCTAATTAAACATACAAGTATAATCCCAGCAAAGCATGCTGGCTGTGTACAAATACGAAACAGCTGTATATAATGATAATTCACACATTAGTTTGTCCAGAACAAAACACAAGGATTAACATTATTTTTTATCTAACAGGTAAACAAACCCGTCTTCGATGCCCGTAGAAACGATCTGTCTTTTCTGACACAACAATTGAAATTCCTAGTCTTTTCATTTCACCGCCAGAACAATTACACACCTATTGAAATGTACACAGATCTATAACGTAATGTTTCTTACCATACGCTTTGTTTTTTTCGCAAGAGGCTGCTAATTAAGCAACCAATCGACAAAAGTTTCATCTCATCATGAGATGGCCTGTACATCAAAGACACGGGTATTGAGGGAAACGGACGAACAAACCATCACTTGAAACAAAAAGATATGGAAGGTAAAGAAATCCAGCCTCCGTGGTAGTTGTTAAACTCACGGACTTGTTAGTTGCCATACTCACATCCCCAAAACGCAGCTACACGAAACAAACGTACAGTTGGAACTACCTGAAGAGGTGCAAGGCCAATGAATCAGCCTGTTCACTCTAATCTTTAGCACACTCGCCTAATATTAACTTAGTGGATGCTGTATTATGTATTCATAAACTGCATGACTGATTAAAGTTTGTTAAAAATGTCCCAGACCAACCCCAAAAAAGTTGATTCTTGTTTGGAATTATTTTTATTATTAAGATATTACAATTTATAAAGTAAGAAAATACAATAACAAAACTGATAAACATTCACTCACACTCATAAGAAAGTATCTATCGCACATACCCCATGCATGTAGAGAGAGAGAGAGAGAGAGAGAGAGAGAGATAGAGAGAGATAGAGAGAGAGAGATAGAGAGATAGAGTTTCTCTCTCTCTACATGATTAATCTAGCAAGTTATTCTCTCTCTCTCTCTCTCTCTCTCTCTGACATATCTCTCTCTCTCTCTCTCTCTCACACACACACAACACACACACACACACACACACACACACACACACACACACACACACAGCCATACACAGCCATCCAACTACACGGCCAAGTATATCCATCTACGAAAATACAGCTGAATATGCAGTAAATAACTGTGACTTGTACTTTTAACGTACACCATGCTGCTTACAACCCACGCTGCATTTTGGCACTGATAGTTTGACGCTGACGGTGAAATTGCTTTTCGTACGTACTAAACAGAAAGGTTATTTCGCTGTTACAACAAACACGTTAAGTAGCATTACCTACCGTGAGTTGGTTAGGTACATCCAGTACTCATAACTGTAGATAAATAAACAAAAGGAAAAGTAATGAGAAAAAAAAAGGAAGAAAGTTAAACAAGGAGAGAGAGAGAGAGAGAGAGAGAGAGAGAGAGAGAGAGAGAGAGAGAGAGAGAGAGAGAGAGAGAGAGAGAGAGAGAGAGAGAGAATAAAAAAAACCCTACAAAAAAAAAAAAAACAAAAAAAAAAAAAAAAAAAGTTATATAATAATAATAATAATAATAATAATAATAATAATAATAATAATAATAATAAATAAATAAAATATAAAATTTAAAAAATAAAAATTAAAAACAAATAAAAATAAAGACAATCAACGCAATACATAAATACATAAATCATTCCATATAAACAAAGACTTTAACCATTTTTTTTAAGGTTTATTTACGTTCAGCAAATTGATTATTTGAAGATTTTTAGAAGGCATTTTAAAATATAATTGTGGTATACCTTTATTTATTTATTTTAAGCCGTCTTCTATTGGAAAATTTCTACGTTTATCTGATATTCACATTAAGAACCAAATATCAAAATTTTACTTTTTATATTTAACATTTGATGGTATACATATATAAATGGTAAAAACAGGAAGGCTGTCGATTTTTGAATCTCTGACAACCAGATTTCAACAAAAATTACTTTGACAATTTTTTTTTTTTTTTTTTTTTTTTTAAACTAATATTTTTCTCATGAATAGAATGAAGGTTTGAAGATGGTCGATATTTTTAATCAACCGGATTATAACCAAATTTCGAAAAATTAATTTGACGGTTTTCTTCTTTTTTTTTCTCTTTTTTTTTAAACTAATATTCTTCCCATGCATATTTTGAAGGTTTGAAGATGGTCGATATCAGAATGTCTTTCAAGAACTCTGGACCAAGCGATGAAACGCCAAGAGAACTCGTGTGGAGTCTTGAAGAACCGAAGAACTAACGAGGTCGAGATGACCTACCCGTGTTTATCAACTGGTGTTAGGTCGATGGAATCCAGTTACTTTTACGCTAAATGTATGGAACATTCTGTCCGAGTCGTTTGAAAGGATTTATGAGATGCAGTCGGATAAGACGTGATTGTTGGTGCCTTTAACACCAACATTCATTAATGTAATGCGGAAAATAAACGGAGGAAAGGAAAACAGCTGCATTGCTTGAATAGTGTGGAATGAGAAACGTATATAAGGAAACATGCAGATAAAGAACACTTTGAGATTCCGATAACAAACGGGTTGTGGAAAATCTAGTCATTTCATCTGCAAATATTTCATTCGTTTCCATCAACAGAACAAAGTAATCATAAACGAAGTCAAATATTCAGAAAGTTTACAAGAAGAGATACGAGGATTCTACAACGTTAGAATTTTTTGGTTATCCAGTGATTTTACGAATATGGTAAAAGGTATAAATAAAGATGTTAAACAGAGGCCTGTTATACCTACAACGAAAGCATATATGTGCGTGCGCGCGTGTAAGTATTTTTATACCTGCAGATACACTTAAATTGAAAGTATGGTGCTGAATTTGTAGCATGAAAGAAGAAGAAAACGAAGAAAAAGACCTTTAATTTTCAAAACAGAAATAAATAATCTCCAAATTAAAAGCAATAATAAAAACAACAACACAACAGTAATAATAATAATAATAATAAAATATTATACAGATAAAAAAAGAAATAATAAAAATAATAATAATAATAATAATAATAAAATATTATACAGATAAAAAAAGAAATAATAAAAATAATAATAATAATAATAATAATAATAATAAAATATTATACAGATAAAAAAGAATTAATAATAATAACAATAACACCAGTGTTATCACTTAGTCACAGATACATTTTTGCACCTACGGGTAAACTAAAAATATTTTGTTGTGACGGTATTCAAGGTATTTAACATGTAGTTCGTAAATGCCTTTGGCAAAAAACAAATTGTGGTTAACGTCAACATGTTAATTAAGTTGAACAAAGAAACAAATATTTGTTGAACCATCACATCAGATTAAGAAGTAAATATGCTTAGAGGTTGTCAACGGAGCATAAATTTCTGACAACCTTTCGTTGAATAATGTGTTTATTCTATTACAAATTAGGGATTAAAGAAATGATCTCTCTCTCTCTCTCTCTCTCTCTCTCTCTCTCTCTCTCTCTCTCTCTCTCTCTCTCTCTCTCTCTCTCTCTCTCTCTGTTTGTAACTATAAATAAACTGACATAATTAAAACAATATGAGCCTGTATCTATATCCCAATGAAGTCCAGTTAAAGTATTTCTTAAGTTATTACTAGCATTAAAAGGAAAAATCAATTTGTAGTACCTCATGAAGCTTTATTTTTATTTAAAAATCTACCGAAGCTCACTCACGTTTCCTTTAAAAAAAAAAAAAAAAAAAAAATGTATACGAAATCACACATTTATTAAAAACTGCATTAATTTTAAAATCTATTTACAATAAATTCATTTTCCTTTACGATTTGCTGCTCCTTTTTTAAGACAAAAAAAAAAAAATCTTTTACACAAAGTAAGGTTGAAATGGTAGTTAAAACACCGTGTAGTTACGCAACTCTAAGCCGCAACGCACGCTGTGCTTCGTTCTTTCATTCAGATCGTAAAACGTCTTTGCAGTCTGTACGTCACCCGGCAGTTCAGCGGTTTATTAACATAACACTCAGTCATCGAGGTAAACTGATCAGGAATCAAAGCATCCAGCGACTGGAAATGCCATCGCTACAAGGCTGGCACGTCGGTGGATTCCGCCGAACTGCATTGTTTGCTCATACCTGTCATAAACGGTTTACGACACCTGCAATTCTCGGTGGGAGTTCCTCAGTTCCCACCCTGTTCAATAGCCGCGAAGGCACGTGACACAAGCGACCAATCAACAGCGAGCTTTCGTGGTTTTGGGGGAAGCTTTATTTATCGCGCGGCACGTGAGAGATAAATATAACTGAGAGCCGAGGGTAAACAGTACTCGTTTTCTTGGGGAATACCGTATAGGTCAGCTGTGGATATACACATCGAACTGGAGAAACATAACGTATTAACAGTTACCTTACTGATGGATCTTTACATTCTCATACGGTACGTACATGTTTTGCAAGTTACAAGTGTATTTAACTCTATATTTACCTATATACCTGTGACAATTAATTAAAACAAAAACAAAAGCAAAACTTTTTTTTTTATTATTATTTGTGATAGGATTAATTTAATAAATAAATAATAGGTAAATTATTCTGTATGTATGTGTGTGTGTGACTGTGTGTATATATATACATATATATATATATAAATGATAATAAGTATATTATTTAATTATTTACAGGTTACTAATATTTCTGTTTGGGATGTTCAATCCAGTAGACTGTCGTGGTGAGTTAAACTTTCTGTAATACATTTTTTTTTTTTTTACAATACTACGTATATTACAAGTTAGTTATCCTTTCTAGAAAAACAACTTTACAATACTACGTATAGTTTAACATTTAGTTACTCATTCTAAACTACAAACGTCACATTACTATTTATATTTTAAGTTAGTTACACATTCTGTAATAATACTGTATACAATTTCAGTACTGTATATTTTTTAATCTAAACATTCTGTAATATAAACTTCTGGTAGTTTTACTATTTTCATTATATGTGAAACAATGCTCTCTCTCTCTCTCTCTCTCTCTCTCTCTCTCTCTCTCTCTCTCGGCAAGCATACTCTAAAATGATAAACAAACGTAATTTATTCCAAGAGTCAGTACATAACATTGACGTACTGAGCAGAAGTATATAATGTTATACCGAGTGTCATTTTGCTTCTGGTCAAACATGGAGTGGTCTTAACACATGCCGCATCTGTTGACGAGCATCTGTTTCGAGATTTCTGACAAGCATCACTTTTAAAGCATTTCGATAATGTTTCCAGATTTCCAGTTATTACCAATATCTAAACTTTAGCCTTTGAAGAATCAGAATGTATTAGAAAACCTATGCTTGACTCGTACATTCAGATGACTTAATGGCTTAGGTATTCAATGCAAATTTGAAGCCAAGACAACAGTAACACCAACATAACATTAATTATTATTGTTATTATTGTGCATTAATTATGATATTATGTTCGACTATGCTATTATGATCCATTTAAAAAAAAAAAATTTTTTATTTAAACAAAATAATAATAATAATAATAATAATAATAATAATAATAATAATAATAATAAATAAGTTATTCATCTTGTGTTGGAACGTATTAACTGAAATACGGGATTAAATTGGCTTTCAGGTACACGGAATATAACATGCCACTGTAAACAAGTTTTTCAAAAACGCTGCTAATTAGTATCTAAACAGAGGCTACTTCTCATCCATTTTCATTTCATCTGAAGAGGCCATGTCGAGCTAATGTCCAGATTCACAGAGATACCTCTCTCCGCGAGGTAGTCCGTGCAAAATGTGGTCAGCTGTAAATAACGTAAAACTTTTCTTATCAAACATTTTATCGGTTGTCAGTCCCCGGTACCATCATCTCTGTTGATGGATGAGGCTAAGTATTAGGGGAAATTTCTCGGAACGGGCGTTAATTTTACAATATCGTCTGCTAAACACTTTCTACGTATATGAAACAGCTCAGCCACTTAGCAAAAAGTTCTGGAGATAAGAGCGCAGTCGATGAACAAGTTTTTCTCAGTTATCTACTAGTGATGACAAAAAAATATATATATATATATTAGCAGGTTAAAAAACACACAACCCTCTGCCCCCTATCACAGTAACAACAAGAAGAAACAAGCAAAAATGAAAGCAGTGTAATTGTTTATTTCTTTACCAAGGCTTAGTTGCCCCAGTAACAATTTTTTTTTTTTTGGTTTTTTTTTTTTACTCAACGTAACGTGATGCAAGAGACACAGATAATTACCAAACCTATTGTACTTTGTTAACAAACTGGCGATGTATCAGCGCCCTAGGGTTCACTCGTGTGTTTGGCCAGGGAATTATTTAGCCCTTTCTTATGACGAGTATATTGTAGGGGTTCCGCATGCAGCAGTGCGAATGCTCTCTAACTGTTTTCGAATGCTGACATGGTCATGGTAATTACGAAAAGACGGATTAGCTAGCACATTTAAACAAACAACACCAGGGTCAAACTACATACTGAAGAGGGAAGGAAAGAAGATACGTTTGACTGCTTTAAATACATGCATTTGTCGACATTGTCTTCCTTTTTTTTTTTTAAAAAGGAAGAAAAAAAATACGTTTTTATAATTTGATTTAAAAGGAACGGGTGAAGCCAGGGAAACGCATACGTTCATTTTTGACCACATACTGAAAGTTCTGTTTCTTTCTGTGAATTTTAATCATCTCAATAGAATCTCATTTCTGACAGCTATCACTGTTCATATACAATCAGCATGTCAAATAGCATTCCCGCGCAAATGGAGATTTAATTAAATAGGCACGGACTGTACTATGTGTAGCACACGTTTCTGGCTGACAATTCACGTCAGGCTAATTTTTATTGGCAGATTTCTCACGAATTCTTGCAAAAGACGCCTTGCAGTCTCGCTTCCAGGATTTATTTACTTGTTTGTTTGTTTCAAAATATACTTCCCTTCATACAACAAACTGTCAAATCACGTTCACAAAAAAATAATTCCTGTGGCTACCGGTTTAATTATTGTAGGACTGTTTTTTACTTCTGGTATTATCAGTTATTGCTACTGGGCCTATGAACTAACCAAGTAGATGTAAGTCCACTGCTTTTCTCTCTAACTAATCATTATACGCTTATAATCAAAAACTGCAATGGAAATAAAACGCTGAGAAACAAAAACAAAAACAAACAAACAAAAAAAATCTTATCTATAATCTACATCTAAATTTATACATTACAGATTTCAATCAGGGTGTCTAAAAAGTAATATATAATTTCATTCGACAGTTCAAAGAAAACTTTATTAAGATATATTTTTAAAACATACAACAACGGGCTTTGTTGCCATTAATTCATTTCTTGTTTTATTATGAAAATAATTTATAAAATTTCTTTAGATTTATTTGTTTTTTTAAATTAATAAAATAGCCAAATTCTGATAATCAGCGAGGCGTGGTGAATCAGAACTAAACTGAAAATATTTAAAATTCTTTGTAATTTAATTACTTCACCTAGATGACCTTTCGTACTGAAAGATTTTGTTCACGTCACTGTTTTCGCGACTGCCTTTGATCTCAGCAGAATCAACTTTTGATGTCAAGATCTTAGTATTTACAGTGAATGTTTATGTTATTTTCTAGACACTCCATGCTATATAAATATCTTCTTAAATAAATTAATACTTGAAAATCTGCTGTGGAAGAAAAGGAAAAGAATACCACTGTATAATATCCCCAATTAATTTAATATTTAATTTAAATACTCCTGCCACCACCACTACTACTGTCACTACTACTACTACTACTACTACTACTACAGCTAGTATCACTGTTACCACTTTGATACAACAATTCCTAATCGTATTATAACAGCAACATCAACAACACCTACATCTACTATTACTACTTCCATTACCATCATTACTACTATTATTCTTACTATTATTAAAATTACTAATAGTAGTAGTATTTTCATTACTTCTACTATTAGCACTATGTCTGTCACAATTACTACTCATCTAAAACTATTTCTGCTACTGCTATTACAACAGCAACGACTACTACTGCTGTTTCTACTTCTTCTACTTCTACTACTACCATTCTACCACCGTTACCATTCTACTACTTCCCACTACTGTTACTACCATTATTACTACTTCTACTACCACTACGCCTTCTATTACTGCTGCCACTAATAATTTTTAAACTTTAACCATCAAATACTTGTACGACTGTCTTAGTTGCTTATTATATATCACTAACAACTGCGTAAATCTAATTATTAAAAAAAAAAAAAAAAAAAAAAAAAAAATTTTCTTCATGAACTATAGTGGTTCTTCTGGTCACTAAGTAACAATTTTATTATGTTATCACGTGGTTCTAACAACCAGGCCTGGTGCCGTGTATTTCTGCTTGTCCTGTTTATCTGTTTCTCTGATGTAGATATGGAATCACTCGCTTTACAATATCACACCGGGGCGTCTGTGGAATACTGACGTTTATTACCCACATGACAGGAACTACCATTGTTTACACAGTAAATTACTAAGAAATGTATACTCCGTGAAAAAAAGATCGGGGTCGTTTCGCTGTAACGATCGAGATTCGGGGAAGATGGGCCTTATGATGACCAAACTGTTGAAATTCTTGTAACTGTTTCGACGGGCGTAATCTGCAGATCAAAGCTAAATAATGGCTGCTAGATAGGGATGATTGCAAGACTGCGTAGAAACACTTGGATACGTGCATTCCTACGGTTACCTAATCGAACCTGAAGAACAGAAGGTTTACGGTTTTTAAAACAACGTATTTTTTATATATATAAATATTAAGTCCTATAATAATTATTATTTCTTCTATAAATCAGTACCAAACACGTTTTCGTTAGCTTTTTAAATAATCCATCTTTACAACTAATAATTAGTACTTTTGCAGCTACTGGTTCCACTGCTGTTACTGTTACGACTACAACAACAATAACAACCAGCATTACTATCACTAATAATATTAATGGAAGAAGATGAAGATGTTGCAGTAGAGGAGATCGTTGTATTAGTATTAGCAGCAGACATAAATATGAAAATAGAAAAAGAAACATAAGCAGAAATAAATCAAAGAACTGACCTAGCGCCAACAAATTAGTTACTAAATTCGCTTTGTGTGGTAAAGAATTTGTTAAAAAGGTAAACGCACTAAACATCACACACATTTTCTGACGTTTTCACGCTGATTTCTCGGAAATAATAATTCCTGTGAAGTATTTCCAATTACGTCTCTGGGTTCAGGAAATCAGTTTCTCAGCAGAATATATAATTTTCTGTTCCTTTACGTAATGAAAAAAATAATTTTGGAATGAGAATTTTAATTTTTCGTTAGTAATCTCTCTCTCTCTCTCTCTCTCTCTCTCTCTCTCTCTCTCTCTCTCTCTCTCTCTCTCTCTCTCTCTCTCTCTCTCTCTCTCTCTCTCAGTAGCCTGTTTTAAATAATATATTTAAGTCCGAATTAATTAGCAAGATCTTAAAGTCGGCCTCGTTATAACATGTAAAGGCCGAATACTGATCATCTAAGGTGTAAATTATTTTATTAACTAATTAATGAAATGCCGATCGGGTGTTAAGTTTTCTTATTCCTTTGGAGTTTAGAAGCTTTTCAAGTCGAGCTGCTGTAATGGTTAATAACACTTATGGGCATATTAACACAATTTGCCTGTTTTAATTCTACCACTGAAAGGATTGAGTTTCATCGGTAGTTACAGCATTGGCCTCTGTCGTTTACCTATTTCATTTACTTATTTATTCGCAGTGAAGTCAATAATTTATACGAAAACTAATTCATTACAAAAATTATATTATTAATGAACCATAACCATTGCAAACCATGTTTTAATGTGTGTGTGTGTGTGTGTGTGTGTGTGTGTGTGTGTGTGTGTCTGTATATAGGTAGGTAGGTAGGTACGTATGTATATAACCTGTGAGTGTGGGTTTTGGTGTGTGTCTGCGCGTATGTGTATTTGTATTTCTGTTTGTGATTTAATGAATGTATAATTTAACTAATTATTTTAATTAATTATATCCAAAAAAAAGTTTATTATCAGGACGGCAAATCTAACACCTGCAGAGAAAATGTGAAATGTCAAAAGGTGTCATTTATATTACAACATTTACTTTTACTTGTCAACAAAAAGGTGTAATTTAATTGCGTAATTAAATACCCAATTAACACACACAGGAACTTTTTCAGAAGCATTAATAAAAACCTTCAGGTAGCAGTCGGGTGATATTAGTAGCGAAATCCTATTAGGTTTTTTTTGTTTTTTTTTTCATTCTTTGTTAACACGATCCAGTGATTTTCTTTATATCACAGAACCTTGTTCAGAAATACATATCTACAATAGATGCTGATGTCTTGTACCCAAAGCTTTTGGATATCGACACGAGCTTTGTATACTAATCCCCATTTATTCGTTAAAGGATTAACTTTGTATTATCAGCATGCGTTCATACAGGTGGCTACATTAAAAAGACAAATCCACCGATAAAGCAAAAAGACTATTATTACATGATTTGCGACATAAGGTAGAAAATAGGGTTGAAGACCGATAGGTGTAGGATCAGTTCTTGTGAACGAATTTTAGATTCTACCTGGCCCGTAGACTTTTTTTGGTTTACTAAGATCGCACATTCAGATGATCACATTGCTAATGTTTTTTCTTTTCACTAACAGATAAAGATAACTTTATATCTTTATATGTGTTTGTATGTATATATACACATATACGTAGACACACAGGTTAGTAAGAATGCGTAGACTTCAAACAATTATCCCATACAAATATGTGACTGCCGCTCCTCACATTTATGTAAGCATGTTTGAATGTTAATAGTACGTATCTTTATGTTAGCTGTAACATCAGCCTTGGTCATAAATGCATTTATAGTTTAATTGCATGTATCCGTTCTCAGTTTAATGTTTAAAATTTACATATTCAAGATACGATAACATCTTTATTGGCGATAATATTCTCTAGAGTAGTTTGCTCTCTCTCTCTCTCTCTCTCTCTCTCTCTCTCTCTCTCTCTCTCTCTCTCTCTCTCTCTCTCTCTCTCTCTCTCTCTCTCTCTCTCTCTCTCTCTCTCTCTCTCTCTCCACGTAAAGATATTAACTTACGTTTCTAATTCTACATCATTTATAAACGTATTTGACGAGTTCTCGTACACTATAGATAATTCTGTCACCAGTGTCGGATACTGAGCTGCTCGCCCCCAATTCACCTGTCTGTAACACCACACACGGCGCCGAAAACCTGTTACAAAGAAATTAAATCTTTCGTGTGTCTCTACACGTATAAATGACACATATTATCCATGTGACCATCCTATCTCTGTCTGCGAACTATTCATCTTCTGTTGTTAAATTATATTGGCTATGAATATCACCGACAACCTTGCATTAAATGAAAAAATTCATTTGTCTTTATACCCAAGTTCAATGTTCTTTTATGTAATCTTTCCAAGTTAAGCTGCTCACCCCGATTTTTTTTTGTTCTTCTTTAAAATATTATTTATTTATTTATTTATTTATTTATTTATTTATTTATTTATTTAAAGACTAAAATTACGTTTTTGGTATATATTAAAGCTACATGAAGTCAAGATACATTCCTGGAGGATTAATTTGCCAGAAATAACAATATGATGATAATAACACCGATACTCTTACAAGAAATCGGTCATTTTTCTTCTTTTCTTTTCGATTCGTGACATCACTATAAAACAAAATTAATATTTAAAAATACTTTATTTTTTTTTTTTTTTTTATTTTTTTGAACACAGACAAATGCTAGTAAATGTAGCAACCTTGAAAATGAACATTAATAATGAGGAATAACAAAAGAAATAATATTATAACCGATTATTAACCGTACTATGTAATAAATGCAACTTTTCTTTGTATTACTGAATATTTCATAACTTACAGGCTTATACTTTAGATTTTTTATTATTTTTTATTTCTATTTATTTCTCTTTTTCTCTAGGACCAAAATGGCTTACGTTTTTGCTTCAGAGACACAAGAGAAATTTTAATTCTGGTGTTTTATCTGGTAAGTAGATTTAATTAATTACAGTTTTAAATTTATATTTATCTGTTATAAAATCAAAAAAAAAAGCTGAATTCTGAATAACATCAGACAAGTTTATTTAAATCATTACAATTTTATATTTCTGTTTATCTATTAAAATAAAATAGAGATCTGAATTCTGAAATTTTATCTGATAAGTAAATAAAATAAATTATTGAACCGTTTCTGTTTCCCTAAGTTTAGCTCGGACAGTCGTAGAATAAGAAACGATTGAATCGTTTCTGTTTAATTCCCCTATTTTCGCTCGGACAGTCATTTAACTATCTCCCATTGAGGTTCGAACCCTTGTTGTCCCATCTTAAACCACCAATTCAACACACTTGTCGGTTGTAACGAATTTAAGCAACGTTTCTCACGCAGTATTGTTTTACTAGCCAGAGGGCAGGCAGTGTCGTTTGCGGTTCTTTCCAGAGATCGGCAATGATTAACTATTCTTAAACATCTGTCTTTGTTTTATCCCTCGTTAGTGACCAACAGTTATTTACTACATGCGGTTTTGCCTTACAATTATTTTAACCATTCGAAATTTATTGGTAACTGTCCGTTTACTGGGTATAGGAATCATATACATTAGAGGGAAGATTATGCTGAGCTGTGGGATGCACAGCCATAAATTGCTCAAATGGATCCTGACAAGACGTCTGCAGTTTTATTTTTCTCAATTTTTCACCACAGATACAAAGCCTTTACAAAGAATCATGCATCGTTCAACGTAATTGTTGTCCTTTCATTTGTGTTGCTATGTACAAAAGTTTACATTCATACCTGAACATACGTGAATTTTCGTCTATTTATGCACGTGCGTTTGTGTGTTTGTACGTACGTATGTAGTTGGATAGTCGTGTGTGTGTGTGTGTGTTCGTGCATGTTTTACATGTAAATCTAAGAATTTTTTTTTTTTTTTTTTTTTTTTTTTTTTAAAGCTTATATCTTTATAAACCAGATATAGACCCACAGCTTATGTACTTCACCTTTGCTTCGTGGACCAACAGGCTGGTAATCCTTTAAACAGCAAACTACAAATGTTAGGAATTACGGGAATTAGCTGACGACAAGCAGACCAACAGTGGTCAGTTGTTTAGAATAGATAACAGTCTATTAACGCTGTCCCTTTCGCGTTAAACTTCAGCCGTCTTAACTGACTTGCTTAGGACTAGTCTACAATTAGCACTGTTTATATGAGATAATCATGCAACTGCTGCAACAACAGATTTAGTTAGGCGTTAATACAAATTATTTAACTTTTAAAGAAACTCTACTGTGACATTATCAGTGTCATTCAGATGTCAGTCTGTGAGGAAGTAAATGTCGAATTCATAATGGAAATTTGTTAACTGATCAGCTTTTAATATAGTCATTTAATTAAATTATAAGTTCAGGTTCTGTTGCTGTAAAAAAAAAATAATAATAATAATAATAATAATTGTATTAAAATAAAAACGTAAATTTATGCTGTTTGTTTTTTAAAATTATGAGAAATTAATGTTTAAAATTACTTCCAAACAAATTTTAAAATGAGTAATTAATTAATTAATTAATGATAATAATAAAATAGAAATAATTACACAAAATAATAAGAGGTATATTTTCCTTCCTTGTTTTAATTTCTTTGTATGTTTCTGCGTGTGTGTTTATCCATGTGTCTGATCATACTATTATACATGCATAAATAGTAAGTACAGAATTAGTCACTTAGCTATGTAACTGATACATAATCTTTTATACAATTATGAAATTTTACGTACAATCCTGGTTTCATTGGAGACGCAGGTGCATAAGTTTCTTTCGATATGTTACATAATTAATCTTTACGAGGATTTTGTTTGTAGACGCCGAGTTCACGAGGGGAAACCAACACAGGGCTATTACGAAATTCTCTAACCCCTGTCACGATATTCTAGAACATTATTTAACCAACTTCGCTGTTTATGTCAAACTTTAGTTTTGAAGGACGTTGCAAGGACATTTCAAAGCAAGTTTCCCACCAAGTTATGTGCGCCTTGGAGATTATATGGACGTCTGTCGAGACGGTGGGTCCCTAATTGCAATTAAGACCCTGGACCGTCGCCATCTTTTCCTGTCGCCAGGTCGAATTTGGCATACCTCTCCTCCATTCCGCGCATGCCCGAGGGACTATTGTAAACTGATTGTATAGATGAAAAGGCACAGGCCAACGACAGTGATAAGTGGATAACCGGTACTAAAGTGATCCCCTGACAATGGAGGTCGAGTATTATCAATTTACCATAGGCCGAAAACGAGTTGATTTAAGATTTACGTCGTGCCTGTGCGAGTTCATTCACGCGGAGTGGTCTTTGGTTACATGCTAAGAGTTGGTTGGGCCTGCACGGTTTAAAGCGGCGTAAATATCTGCATGTTCAGTCTATTTGTTTAATACGCTGAATTTGTGAAATCAGATATAAAGCATTTAAAAATAAAATAAAAATAAGCTTTTGATATTAATACATGGCGTTTTCGAAGATCTGTATAATAATAAAAACACACACATACAAACACATAACAAAAATAGTTAAAAAAAAAAGAAAAAAAAAGAAAGAGCAATGGCAAAAGATATCTTTCATTTCATTCCTTAAATGTTTATTTATTTATTTATTTATTACATTTTATTTTATTTCATTAGATTTCATGGAAGAAATGGATTAACAGTACTTAAATGAAAAGTGTTGAAAATTAATGGGACATTTAAAGCATTAAATAATTTCGTTTTCTGTTAATAAACTATTGCTAATAGAAAAGCTTACACGAAGAAAAACTGTAACTATTAAACAATACAACATATATATATGTATGTATGTGTGCTTGTGTGTGTGTGTACGTGTGAGCACATGAGATGTGTGCATTTATGTTTATCCTTGTACGTAAATGGGTATATGTATGTGTATTTATATATGTGTACGTATATACATATATATTGATATGTTTGTCAGCATACAAAGCTTTGTTTTAATTCTACAAGAGTTCTGTATAAAATTGCGTGAAGACGATTTATTGTTGTTCTTGGTGAAAATATTAAAAAAAACAATTTATCAAAGGCAAACAAGCAAATATAAGTTTGGCTAATAAATTTTAAAATCTATTAGATCTCTCTCTCTCTCTCTCTCTCTCTCTCTCTCTCTCTCTCTCTCTCTCTCTCTCTCTCTCTCTCTCTCTCTCTCTACTTCTTCAGTTGCCGTATGCTTTCGAGGAAGACACATACATACCTTGTAATTAATTTTAATCTTTGCATTTCAGATTCGCCAAGAAAATTTAAGAAGTGTTGTGAAAATGGAGGTGTCTGTGTTCTTGGCAGCTTTTGCCATTGTAAAAAGTAAGTTTTACAATTACTGTAACATGAGTAACAATAAAATAAAAATTAAAGCAATGAAAGATAATAAATAAATAAATAAATTAATTAATTAAAGAATTTTTAAAGAGCTTTTAATGAAGTTCACATTTAAATACATAAATTTTGTTAATGATATAAAATGTTTTAATAATTTTATGAATTGGATATATAACACGTTTCTTTGTTATAGGACACTGAACAAAAAATAGATTCTTCTTAAAACTTTCCTGTCCCACCCACCCCAAAAAAACACCCCAATAAAACATAATTTACCATAAAAATTTATTTAAATAATAAAAAAATAAAACAAAAAAAATAAAACAAAATTCTTCTTTGTATCGTATCACAAAAGAACTTTAGTTAATTACCAAAATGGCGTTCCTGTTGCAAAAAACGCACAAAAGAACTGCACAGGCTTACGTCATTCAGAACCATTACAAAGGTGTAATTAGCGCCATCTATTTCCTCCTATCTTTTTCCATGGAACGCTGTACACAACTGCGTCGCCATTGGCAATTTCACGGCCGTTGTTTGGCAACAAAGAAAAAAAGAGAAACTGCCATAGATTCAAGTTATACGCTGAGTTTGAGGCAGTAATGATTTAGAAAGGTTTAAATTTTATTAACGTTACTGACGTCTTTGTTTTTCAGGCAGTTTTACGGTCGATATTGTCAGTTCAGGAGTAACCTGAGGCCTTGCGGCGAAGTGAAACACGGATCTTGGCTCAAGTCAAACTGTGACCTTTGTCGATGCTTTGACGGCAGGATTATGTGTATACAAAAGGCTTATAGCATCTGTGGTAAGTTTATAAAATTTAGAAATAATGTTATAATTTTTTAATAATAATAATAATAATAATGTTTTAAAATCACATGAATTATTGAGTGACATCGCAGTTATTATTGTTACAGAAATATAATAACTAAATATCATTTTCATTTGCCAAACGGCATATTATCTGTGTAATATTTCAAGAGCGACTGCACAGATAAAAGTAATATTAATAATTAAAAAAAAAAGATTCACTGTTATAATATAACATATTAAAAACTAAATTTACAAATTTGCTTTCAGATTTTAAGAAGTCTCAAAGCAGCTTAACTCCCTTGGATCCAGCCAATAACATTTACGTTTTTCAAGATGACATCAATAACGAAGAATCATACGACGATTATTTTACTGAAAGTACAGCGTCACGAAATTTACCCATAATGCTTGCTGTCGTGATAGCCTGTGTTCTTGGATTTCTGGTGTGAGAAGAACTGTCACCTTTCTCCCAGCTTAATGTGCAATATAGACTTCTATCTCCCAAGAGGAGGCTAAATATCTTCCCCGGTGCATTCCATATGTCGCTAAAAGCGATCAAATTGCTGCCTGTAATTAAATACTTTTGTTACTGGATGGTGTATATAATACAAACACGTTGAAGTAAATAAGAAAGAGAGAAAATGCGAAGACCGAAGTAAAAAAAAATGTATTAGAGGAAGAAAATACGATGTGAAGAGAAAATGCGTCAGAGAAAATGAGAAAATGCGACGAGTAAAGAAAAAAGCGACAACAACGAAAAAATATGTAGAATATATGAAAATGCTCCAGAGAAAAAAAGACGAAAAGAGAAAATGCGAAGAAAGACAAAGAAAAAGAGAAAATACGCCTGATAAGGAGAAAAATACGACAGAAAGAAAATGCGATTGAATAAAACGGAAAATACGTGAAAATAAAGAGAAAAAATGCAGAGTGAAAGAAAATGCGGCAGAGTGAGAGAGAAAATACGATAGAGTAAAAGAGAAAATGCGATAGAGTAAAAGAGAAAATGCGACAGAGTAAATGAGAAAATGCGTCAGAGCAAAAGAGAAAATACAGTCGAGAAAACAGTTTTTCATATTTATTCCAAATTCTTAAGTGCCAATCTAAATAATTAGCAGATAATCTCTGCCACTTTTAACTGTTAATAAAAATGAAATAATAAATCTATAATTATAAGCATTTTTTTACGTACAAGTTTCACATGTTTTTTGTTTGTAAAGTGTCCTTTAATGCAAATGTAAATTATAAGGACTAACAAAAGTGAAACAAACGTGATATTCTAAGTTCATGAATAATTTGAAATTAAAGTTTACTGCAAAAACAGTATGGCAACTGATGTACATAGTTTTTAAAATCATCGTTAATTTCACAATTAGAATGACTCATTTTTTAGAATCACTGTTTTAAGGTTCAAAGCCATCAATCTCTGTTTGTTACATTTAAAATGTGTATGCTTGCAAGCAGATTAACATACAGTAGTAGACCAAGTAATAACCAACAGTCTAATATATTTACAGTAATATAAGAAAAAAAAAGGTTACCAAAAAACCTTATTTAGAACAAAGATTCTCCATCGCTGATCTCAAAAGCAGTTATTTTACGGGTAAATCATTATTCAGAATTGCTGATTAGTAATAATTTTATTTGTAAAAGTATAGTTTATCGGATAGAAAAATATTATATTAAATGTGATCTTTATCATCCAAAAAAAAAAAATGTATCACTTTCAACATTATGCATTTGATTTATTAATATATTATGGTGATGATGACGACGATTAATAATAATAATAATAATAATAATCATAATTATTATTATTATTATTATTATTATTATTATTATTATTATTATTTGAACACTGCCTAAATTAAGTCACAAAAGCCTATGTTCGTCGTGTTTTCTTAACCAAAGAATATGCATTTTATCATTTATTATTTATCTATGAAGTATGCTGGTTGTGCCTGTTATTAACTGTGAGGAACTTCATTTTGGAATTTTTACTCATTATCCATGTATAATTATTATTAGAAATATTTTGTACACTCCTATTTATTGAAAATGTGATATTAAATATTCCTACTATTTGTGAGGTGTTTATTGTTTATTTGTTTCATTGAGAAATAAAAGTGTTTATTTTACACGTAGACTATGTTGAAATTTATATTTCATCTATATGTTTCTGTTTATCTCTATGCATTTGTGTGTGTGTGTGTGTTTCTCTGTTTGTTTATCTATCTCTGTCAGGCAGATAATGCTAAATACAAAATACAACTTCAGTAATATTAACCCATTTTTTTACCAATGTACCTCCACAAGGTACATTCACTTTAACCATTGTTACAGTAGCCACTATAGGATAATATCTAAAATGAACTATGTCCGTCTGCTGTACATTTCTAGAAGTTTCAAAAGCGGGAAGAAAGACCAAAAATAAAATAACTAAAAACATTTTTTCAGAACAAACGAGGTAAGCTTACTAATTTGATCAAGAAAACATAGTTTAGTAATGCATCTGTTTTCAGAGTTGTACGGGTACCGGACCAATTTATTCGGCGTCCTGAAATCAGGAAAGACCAGAAGACTGAAATTTTTTTCCCTACGCTATTTCCAAAGATCGCGCGCGCGTTTGTTGTCTTCACCAGACCGGAACTACTCTTACAAGCCGTGTGGCGTTCATTCACTCGCCGCACTGTTTACGTGTCGAGTCGCCACAGTTGTGTATCGTCAGTTTTCTTTATGTTTTTAATTTAAAATGTTTATGCCTAATTATTTACGTATTTAGATGCCTTGGACCAGAAAACCGGAAAATCCAGAAATCCGGAATGCCTCAGGCCCCAAGGAATCCGGATAATTGGTCCGGTACTCGTATAAGTAATTAGAGATAAGTGAATACATTACTTTTATGGAAAATTAAAATTTTCCTTCAACTTGAAAAATTGTAAAGCTCATCGCTATGGTGCACTGGGATCGAGCGGGGGACACTATTTTGTAAATGGATAAATATAATCTCCTGTTAAAAAAATAGTATTTGTATAAATATAAAAACAAATTTGTGATTTAATTTATATTTTGATTCCTAAGCTCTTCCACTCCTTTTGTTTGTTATAAATGTGATGTGTAAAAGTACTAAAGCTGTACATCAGGTTTATAATTTAATTTACTATAATATAGAACACATATGAAGGGCGCATTTGAATGTCGAGCTGATGTGGTTATTTTTTATTTTTCTAGGCTACTGCAGAGGTACGCCATCCATTCTTGAAGATGATTATTTTCTTTATGCAGCTGTTTACATTACAAACTAGGTGACAGTTCAGAATCTGATGAAAATGGAGGTGGCATTCATAATTTAAACCACTGAGAGAGTTTCATTCTGTTTCAGAACGGTGGTTACCAAGAACCAGAACAGTTAATCTGCAGATAAGATCTACCACCAAATCTAAAAATACAAGAACAGACAGAACTTGGGTACTGTGGAACCGTTACAACTATTCTTGTTGTGGACTACACTGGTTACCAATCAAACACGACAATGGTAATCATAGTTATGATACCAACCGCCATGACATCAGAACCTTTCTGACTATAACACGTTGCCTTGTCATGGAGTGTACTGGAAAAGAAGCATCACTTCTTGTCTGATAGGCCTTGAATTCCCAAAGAATTCATCCAGATCATAGGTTATTTCTCTGGAAACACGCAGACGCAGAAACAAATGTTTCAAAACAGCACGCTGCACAATATATTACATTTCAAATGCAACCCAAGCCATTTGTTTCAAAATGAAAAAAAACCGTATTCACTGGTATCCATTGCACCCCACTGAGGGGTATTCCTCCAGCCCCAAAAATGATACGTTGGGTTCATATAAGTTAATATTAATATATAAATTTCAGTCACTTTCGAGGCTGAATTCCTTATAGTAACATTCGCAGAATAAAGCTAATAATGATTGCAGTAACCAGTTATTCCCTGCATAATATTATATGTATGTATGTATCTATGTATGTATGTATGTATGTATGTATGTATGTATATCTGTGTGTGTATGAATGTATATATATATGTATGTATGTACGTTCGAGTGCACGATGTATGTTTGTTTAAACATACCTGTGCATTTATGTGTGTGTTTGTATACATATATATGTGTGTGTATATGTGTACTTGTGTGTGTGTATATATATATATATGTGCGTGTGTGTGTATATATTACAGAATTGCACTTTCAATCAAAAGTACTCGTACTTTTCCATTCTTAATGTAAATTCAAGATGCCAATGAATACAACAACAAATCTCAGCTTTGTCTGACATTCTGTTAGTCATGTCAGACGATTACAAACAACAGAAAATAATAACGTTGGGGCAAGCAAAGTACGTAATAATACGACAATAATTGGAGAAATCCTGTATGGGGCAAGACCTACTTGTCTGCAAATACAATTAACCTGTAGTGTGTATAACGTTTTACAGTTCCGTTTATTTATACCGAAGCCAAATATAACAGATGCAGATGGTTTTACCATTAGTGACGTGATACGCTGCCATTCTGTTATGTCGTAATAACAGTGTACTATTTTCCTAACGAGGATGTTGATTATATGTTTTGAACATACGATGAAAGTAGGGCCATTATTTCGACTGCAAAGTAGATTATTTCTGAAAATATGAAACAGCATCAGCTGTTAATATAACTTGTCAGCTTTAAAGGAGTTTGATTATTAAAAAAAAAAAAAAAAAATATATTGGGAAGTATAGCTCGAACATAGAAATTTAGTTCGGCAAAATCTTGACCCTAATTATTTAAATTATTATATCCAAATAATTATATTAATAAAGTAGCATTAAAAAACCCAAACAAAACCTCTCCCCCAAAACCCCCAACATTAACAACAAACTGAAAAAAGAATAAAAAAAAAAAACCACAACAACAATAAACAAAGCAGTTGTTATTATTATTATTATTTTTTTTTTTTTTTTCAAACTTGGATTTCTAAAATAAATAAATATATATGTTGGTGTTCATTTTCATAACTGCATGCGTTTTCTGCTTGTTGTTATGTGATGGAAACATTCGCATGCGCACACGGCTCATTTTAAGCTCTGAAGCAACTGAAACCGGTTTCTGGTTGCGATTGGCGAACTGTGCGACAGATCTGTCTTTGAGCTTTGTGGTCCATCCTTTGTACCTTTGTTCGATCGTTTCTTTTTTTCTTTAGTCTTATTTTCTTCATCTTCGTTCTCTTCAACGGCTCTGATTTTATTCTGAATATATTCAAATTCTCTGTCTCTCCTAATGAGATATATATTCCTGAGGAGAGTCCGTCGATGAAAATTAAAACTCAAGAGTAAAAGTTTTCCGATTATAGTACCTGTGACACACACAAAAAAACAACAACAACAACATAACTATAATTTTAAATCAGAATGATTATTTATTTATTTAAATTAAAACTGTATATATAAAGAGAACGTCTTTATTTATTTATTCATTAAAACTATATCGAAAAACACATACCATCAGAAACTAAAGATGTATCTTATAAGACAGCAAACATTTCAGTATATAATTTATTAAATAAATAAATAAATAAATAAATAAATAAATCCAGTTAAGTTCGAGTGTTGATACAGAAATTATGAAATTAAATGTTTTATTAAATGTTAAATTGAACAGTTTTTTCCCAATAATAATAAATTTATTAATTCTGATTTTATATTATTATAAAGCAGTTGCTGCTTACCAAAAACTGTAAACAAAGCAATCACCAACATATCGTCACTGGCAGATTTCTGTAAAAAGCCTGAACAAAAAAACAAACAAAAAAAAAAAAAAGTGTGTGTGTGTGTGTGTGTGTGTGAATTTCATATTATATACGTGGAAGGTTTTCATATTATATACGTAATGTGTTGATAGATACACCTATTCCATTTGTTATGACTGATAAATAGTAATGTTACCTGCTTCATATGCTGATATGACATGAAAACGAGAATTAACAGTAATCCAAAACACTACATTCTTTTTAATGTCCAGTGTTATACTTTGCAAAAGAAAGAGTATCCTGAAATAAACACTTATTGTTGCAGTTATAAATATACATATATATGTTTTCTTAGTAACATGTTTATATATGTAATAATACAAATACTGTTGCCAATACATGTAAAAGATTACACTGACGAATAAATAATTATGTTTTTATTATTCATTTTAGCTCAAAAACACTTTAATAATTAAATAAAATGGGTGTGTCATAAAAATATTAAAAGCAATCGATACTGTGATTTGTATTTGTTCTTTATTATAACAATTATATGTGAAAAGAGAGGGTAATATTAAAATAAAAAATAATATAAAATAAACAAAACCAAGATGAAAAAATAAAATTAAATATGTCTGTAAACCTACCAAGCGTACGATACACATGCTACTTTCATTGAAACACCTACGAATACTATGAAAAAAGTGAATAATAAGGAGCTTCTCGTTTCGCTGTTTAAAGTTTGTAAACACCAGTCCAATCGCAGTAACGCCATTTGTTTGGAACAAAAGAATGACGTAATTTTACACAGCAACAACGAAAACTGACGTAGTTGGGCGGAAACAAACAACTTTTTGAAAACGCGTCGTCATTTTATTTATTTATTTATTTATTTATTTATTTATTTATTTTCTATTTTAATTGTATTCCATAAATATGTTAAGTATTCTGTATTTAAATGATAATTTATGTTATTGTTAAAGTTTTCGTAATAATCAAAACACCCGAAATTAATTTGCAAATATTCTTAATTCAGAGATAGTGGCCTATATAACAACAGCAGCAGCAGCAGCAACAACAACAACAGCAGCAATGATAATATAATAATAAACTGTATAAAATCATTCAGTAACAAGAGCATGTGGCTCAAAGTCAGATTTCTCGAAAAGATGGTCAGATACCAACTCAGTGGGTAAATAATCACAATAGACACAAATAGAGCGTTATTTTCAAATCTGGATGGAGTTAACACAAAAGCTAACATTTTTATATTACATACGCAGTCCTGAATAAATCATCTGAAAACTTTAAATGGAAATACGAATTACGACATTCGGTCAAATAGCGTCATTATATTTTTTATTATTGCTTTTTGTTAACATCCAGTCTGTCCAGCATAATTTAAAAAATGTCCACTCACCCCTCTCTCACCCCCCACAAAATACAAAAACAAACAAACAATCTGTTTATTAATAACAGTTGAATCTCTTGATTGTAATGAAATAAATATCCTAAAATTATGTTTCAGTAATAGATTGTCATTCATTTTAAAAAAAAAAAAAAAAAAGGTATAGAGAATAGTATTATGAACCCCTTCATGTTTGAATTGGGGAATAACATGAAAGATTACATATATAAATAAATAAACAAATTCTGAAAATATGGGCTGATGAAGGTATTAGTCAATAAAGATTATTTTGAAAACATTATAATAATTAGCAACTCACCCAAAACTACTATCATGTCTCTTGTTTCAAATAATTCTTTTATCTATCGTGTATGTAATTTCCTCTGTAAATGACTTTGAAGCTGAACCCCAGATTTTCAGGATGAACTTTTTAGACTGTAATGCTTGTTACATAATATTAATATATACAAATAATGTAATAATCTTCATCTAACTCACAAGTGTATTAATTATATGTGAAGGACACTTCAAAGTAACAATCTGACAAGCACATCAAATCCTAAACTGGATTAATGTTTTTCATTGTCAAAATGCAAATTAAGGTGATGCACTACTTAAACACCCTATTTTTTTTTTTAATTTTTGTTTCTCACTTTGACCATTACTAACCCCAGGACCATCCCTAAACTAGCCTCCTAACAATATCTGCGTTTACAAACAAGTACATACACATAAACACACATAACCCAGCACACACACACACACACACACACAGATGCACATAGGATATGTATCTAAAAAATCCAAGTTATTAGATGTTCAACAAAAGGCAAAACATTATTAAAAATAACACAAATCAGCTGTTTGAAAAGCCATTGTTTTAACTACACTTATTTGATAAAAATGAAAAACAAAAAAAGTAGGATCTTTAATTTGTTATCACCAAAAAAATAATTTTTTTCCAGTTTTAACAAAAAATGTAGTTTCAATATAGTTTGATGGTATAATGTGTGTGTGTGTGTGTGTGTAATGGAAATTTGAAACTTAACAGCTACTAAAATTATCTTTTAGGTGATTCTTAGAAATAGCCAGAGTAGAACAGAAAAAGTTAAGTTGCAACCACAAACTCAATAAAATGATTTGTTATATTTTATTGTTACAGCAAAACACAGAATATGAATCAAGTCACACACACATGGCACCAGCCACTTGACAAGTTTGTGCACATTGGGTGTAAATTTGTATAATACAGTTGTAAGAACAAAATAATTCAATATGTAGTTGCCCAATTTATATCTATTTATTCACGTATATAGTTAATAAAATGCATCAGTTTATAAATATATATATAAACACTCAGTATAGTGTATTATTAATCTATTTTAGTATATATATATATATATATATATATATAAAAAATTTAAAAAAAAAAAAATTCATATAGCAGTTATCAAAACAAATATCTTTGGTGTGTGTGTAAGTGTGTGAGTGCACAAAATTATCAAAATTTCTGTATAATATTAACCTTTTTATTATTACATATAATAAATTGTATATGAATTATAAAATAATGGTTTCTGTTCATCAAATTATCACATGCTATTAAAAAAAAAGATATTTCTGAGGTACCCTCAGCTTGTATATCTTATTGATATTCATTTTAAGCTTTTATTTCTTTCTTTATTTTTTGCATAATGTCTCAGTTATTTGTCTACATATTATGAAGAACAAAATAATAATAAAAAATAAGAATAATAAATAGTAATAAATAATAAATAAAAAATGTATTCAAATAAAATTATATAAAGCTCTTGTTTTAAAATGACACAACCTGTTGTATAAAAATCTGTTTCATTATATTTGATGCTGAAAAAAGAGTTAAAAACCCAAAACAAAGTTTATTGTAAATGCAAATTAAAATAATACCATGTATGTATATACATTTGAGTGCACGATGTATGTTTGTTTAAATATACCTGTGCATTTATGTGTGTGTTTGTATATAAATATATACATGTGTGTGTGTGTGTTTGTTTAAATTTAGAAAATAATTTACTGAAAAAAAAAGAAAAAAAAAAGAATGTTAAAATTTTGTTGCAAATTACAATTGAATATGCTTATTAAAAAACTGTTTACTTTATTAAAATATTTAATTTGTTGTCCTGTTTTGAATAAATATATTAAATATATAATTGAAAAAAGGGAACTGGAAAAGAACAGTTATGAACTTAAAGTTTTGAGATAGATTAAAATAAAATAATGTCCAGGATTAATAGTACCATAAATAAAATATTTAGAACAATTTTTTTTTTTTGAATATAGAGAATCAAATTAATAAATTTTTGAAAATAATACAAAATGTTCAGTTAAAAAAACAAACAAAACAATTCTTAATGTATTGCACCACATACAACTTAAGCATACCTGAAATATATTTTTGTTATTCTTCATTTTCCTTTTAAAATAAATTATTAAAAAAAACCTCGACATAATGTATATTAAATATTTTGATGACCATCAACAACAAAAAGAAAGAAAAAAGAAATCTGGATCTTACATTAAAAATTATCAAAAACAACAAAAAGAACCACATATTTTTTTTTTTTTTTTTTTTTTTTTTACATTAATAAACACCACACCCTACACTTTGTTTAACAAAACAGTTCAGTACAACTATGAGCATTAATAGTTTACAGTAAATTGTGCTTAAAAGATGATGCTCTTAAAACCTTTAGGTCTGAAAACTGAAACTCTGAAATACAATAAAAGAAAGAAAGAAAACAAAACAAAATACACAGCATCACATATCTTGTGGTGTATAAGAACAACTGGTTACTCTCTGAAGACATCAGCTTTATTCTGCTCAGTCTGAACAGTCTCACTGAATCAGGCCATTCTTCCCTTCACAGGATAAAACATATCTTTTGACAGTAAGTGATCTGTTACTTTTATCCTGCAGTCCTTAATAATGCAAAAATTAAATGAAATTAACTGTTTTATTTCTCAGCTTAAGCTCTCACAAATACTAGTTTCACACAAACTCATTTTGAAATGAAAACTATTTTCAAAATGGTCTTTTGAAATCTAAACCAGCAATTAAGTACTAAAGAAGTAACTTTGAACAATATATATGTATAAATAACATGTAAATTATCAAAATATAGTTCCCCTGAAATATAGAAGTTATAACTAGCATAAAAATACTGATATGGAACTGAATAATTATTAATAATTACAGCAAACTTGATATATTCTACCCTTTTGTAGTACTATCAAAACTGTGCTCTGGTATTGCTGTAGACATGCATTTTATTTCCAGTATCTTTAAAGAATGGAATAATTTAAATTGTGTAGATTTGTTTTCTGAATCATTTTCACACAAATAAAATAAAAATGGCACCATGACAACATAACAGAAGCATTTACAATTTGTCATAAATAATTCAGTACTTCATGACTTGTTGTACTAGATTAATATTTGTACAGGAGTTTTTGACAACAAATGACTGCACTGTAGTAATACTGCTTAAACAAAATATTCTAATAATAACAACCTTTCACTTACATCATATAACTTAGACAAAGGAACTACAAATATGAATTTTTTTAAAACATCAATGATTAAATAATTTAAATTATTCTTACTCAGTTGTGTTTTAAACATTTTATCATAAAAAATGTAAATTTAAATTAACAAATTTATACCATAAAATTTAAATTCATTTAAAATTATTCATTATTAAATAATTTATTAAAAATCTAAATTAAGATATGTCAGAATATTAACAAAACAGTTCTTCTGTAACTGAATCTGAGACAAATAACTGTCATAATTAAGGACAAATAAAACACAATGATCCGATTAATTACAAGTTTTGGAAAATATATAACAAATATAACAATTATAGATTCAAATGGTCAATCATCTGCACCAACAAATGATATACATTGAATGATTTCAAGTATACAGTCATTGGAGATGATTGATTATAGATCAACAAACCTCAAAAGAGCTGTAAAATAACTAACACTGGGATAATTCACAAGTATTTTCCATTACTGTAGACAGTGTTGTTCATTATTTATATAATTTCTTTGTCATACAATTTTTATAAATCATTTAATTCAGATACAATCTCTTCTTAGCTACCATAACGAAGTCACTTAAATAACAGCCATTTAAAAAAGCAACAGACAAACAATTATCCTTTATGCAAGTGTACACACACTACTTCCACCACCTGCAACATTACATGTAAGCCTGTAACTGAAGGACAAAGAAGCAGAGTGTTCTAACAAAACAGCAGTAAAGAAGGAGTTTGGTTCTTACAGTGTTACAGATGTTGATAAGATCCATCATTTGCAGCATGGTCTGATAATTGGAATCACATGTTGCAGTGTCTAGGAATGATTTTGTACAGGATGAGGATCCTGTATCTGAAAAGCTGAAAATCCTAAATTTTACAGGCAGCAAAAACAGTGGTATATTATAGTTTTCAAATTGCTGTGCATACACAAGAATTTATTTTAAAACACAAATTTTTTAAAACATATGTCACCAAAATAATCCTGCAGGCTACTTCCATATATATTCTTAGGTTTCGCTTACTATTTCAAAATCAGAAAACATTTCCTGTCCTGAGCTTTTGAGACAAAGTATTCTCAAACTGTATTATTTATAATATTTTCATTCACTTTAACAGCTTTATCACGAGTTATCTCAATAACAATGCTCTGTACGTCAGATCATGCCAGTTCTAAGTCCTTCATTTGTCAAACGGCAGATTTGTTACTTATTAATGATTAATGAAGAAACACATATGCAGAATAGAGAAAACTGATTATAACAAACTCATACATACATTCTGTTATTTACACAGTAGATTACATATCTCCTATTACATCTTCACAAATGCATATATACTGTTAGTAACTATAATGATAAATTAATTTTTTATTTTAGATCTAGTATCATTGTTGTGGGATTTTCAAGATACATCTTCCACACGTTGGAGAATCTGGCCATTGTGGCACCGTCTATGACTCTGTGATCTGCTGACCAGCTCACATTCATTATATACGCTTTTATAACATTATCACTGTCGTCAAACCTCGGAACAGTCTGAAAATAAAATTATCCATTTCAATCATTAATAAAACAGTTTTAATATACATATTTTTTTTTAAACAAAATGTTCATTACATATGCTTTTACAAATGCTTTTTACAAAAAATGGATTAAGATGCATGTTTCACAGTTTTTTTATTACTATTATTTGTTTTTATTTTAAAGATATTTCCATAGACTTTTCAGTAAAGACATTCTGTTGTTTTTTTGATTTACAGTGTTTGACAAACAACCCTTTTAAAACTATTTAATAGTTGATAATATTCATTTCACAATTTAATGTAACATTCAATAAGCTAGAAATATTGGAATCCAAATTAATATAATTACATACTTTTATTATCCCATAAAACTATTACTGTTCTTTTTTGTTTGTTTGGATTTTTTTCTGTTGGGGTATGTTCTAATACAAAAATCAATTTCTATTACAGCTGGTAAACTTAAAACATACCAGTATTTAATGAAAATTTAATCTTACTTGTATTTTTCCAACAGCACCAATAGCAACTTGAGGGGGCAAAATCATTGGTTTTGTGTATGTACCACCAATCTGTAGAAAAAAATACACCATTTGATAAAGATGATGATTAAATGTAAATAAACACTCAGTAAAATAAAATAAATAATAGACAGTAAATAAATTTAAAAAAATAAAACAATTTATTATTTATTAAGGGCATAATTAAGTTCTTATTTTTTTATTTAAACTTTAATTATCAAACCATTCTGCAGAATATTAAAGTTTTTTAGATTAATATTTATAACATGAAAACATAAACACAGTTTTAATTATATATCATATTTTCTTTTTGAAAAAATAATAAAAATGGAAAAGATTCTTTCCATCATTTTAATGTTTTAAACCTTTCATATTCTCTAACTGGAAAGAATGTAGAAAAAACCCCAAAACCCTGTAAATCATCTGAAGAAATAAAAACACTATTGAAACTCACATATTAATTATTAAAAATAAAATAAAAACAATTAATATAAATATAACAAAAAGCTGTTAAATTCAAGAAAAATGAACAGAATAAAAAAGTAAAATATTAAAATATTTCTGTAATGCTAAAACTTGCAGTTACTGCTGCAAAGCATTTTAAAACTGAACAATTATTGTATTAGAGAAAAAAGCAAATGTTAATGCAAATAAGTTAACTGTTAAAATATAAGAATCAGAACAGAAATTGTATGAAAATGACAAAAACCCAGCTAAGGATAATTTCTGATTTTTGTTTCTTGAAGTACCAAAGTGCAACAAGTAAACAAAATATCATTTAAATATCTATAATTAATCATCAACAGAATTCAAAATATCAAACAGGGTTTACTAAAAGTAGATCTGTAGGTGAAAAACTAAAAGTTATGCAATTAATAAAAAATACACATTTGTCTTAATAAATTTTATAAAAGCTAGTTTACTGACTTAGTTTAGTGATCTTTTGTTGAAAAAATTGTATTCATTGAAAGATCAAGAAACTAGTAAACAACTAATAATTCAGTACAATGGACAAACAACATGTTAATTTTCTTTTCTTCAAAGACTTTATGAAAGTCAACCAGACAATGTAACTGTTTCCACACATTTTTACTTACTATTAAAATAACAAAACACTAACTGTATTAATAAAAAGCTCTAAAACAATTAAAGCGTAAGTACAAACAATGAAGAATACCTTGTATCCTAGCATAGTGATGACATAATTTTTTACTTGATTCCCTAAACAATATATTAAATATGTTACAGATGCATGCTACTGTTTCTGGCCTCTATAAATGCATTAATCTAAATAAAATGAAAATAACATTAGTGGAATATTTTGACGAGATGTTTTTTTTTATCCATTTAAATCAGACTGTTCATTCAGTTTGTATGATTTAGTTGTTTTTCTTCAGATTATAGATATTATGGTAGCAATGTATTTTATGAATGTTATAATGTTTCTGAACTATTTGCAGAAGCAATGGCATTTAAAAAGATGGAGCATGCTGTTCATATCTGGTTAGAGTTCAACATAACTAATGTCCCACAACCGGAATGTTTTAAACTAAACAAATCAATGACTCCCCCCACCCCCACCCCAAAAAAGACATACTGCTTGCTTAATGAATAGATTATAAATTTATGGGATAACTGGGTGTTTTAAAAAAACTATTTGATATCACATTAGTATTGTCTTTATTGGAAATAAGAAAACTGACCCACTCAGTTACAGAAATTTCTAGAAAATGAAGAACACACCATGGATCACATGAGACCAAGAACTGGTTAGAAGAATGAATTTCCGAAAAAGGACTGAGGCTATACAAATGAAAGATTTAGTATTTTTGGTGGAAGAGAGAAAAGAACTGTTATATATGAATGTGGCTAAATGTTTTGACAGCATGATGTAGGAATTATTAACATGATTCCAAGGATTAAAAGAAAACAACGTATAAATATAGGTGAAAGACATTTGTATGTTTTAGTTCTGGCTGTCATTAATAATAACAAAACCACAATCAACTACTACTTTCAGTCAATCCATATTATCATACAACTAAATAAATCACACACAGTCTGTCATTTAATAACACTACACACTGTCAAGTAACTGTGAAGTTTTGTACAATGCTTTACCGTTCCAATGTTAGATAATGAAAATGTTCCATCTGACAGGTCAGCTGTCCCCAGTTTGCCAACTTCTCCAAGTTTCTGAAGTCTGTTCAGCTCAGCTGCCACTTCAAAAATACTCAGTGTCTGTACATTCTTTATGTTAGGTACAACAAGTCCATCTGGGGTGTCCATAGCCACACAAATGTTGTGAGAGGCCTGGAAATAAGCCGTATTTTAAATAATAACAACAACAATAATAATAATAATAATAATAATAATAATAATAATAATAATAATAATAATAATAATAAAAATAATAATAAAAATAATAATAATAATAATAATAATAATAAATATATAAAAAATATTATTAGAATCCTCTAAATAATTCATCTAATTGTAGATAAATGAATAAACACTGTTTTAAGTGTTCATTCATTATTCATGTTACAGGTATATAAATATGCATGAAAATCATTATTTTGGACAATTTTATACCAGGTAAATGTAAGAACGTAAAAATAAATAATAGAAACAAAAACCCTTATGAGACAAATCAATACAGTTTCTCTTTCTAACATTTAATCAAGTCTCACCTTGTATGTGATATGTTCCACTTTTTCATCAACATATGCATTTAGAATAGGATACTGTAACAAGGCAAGTGAAGCAGCCTGTTGTGAATATATAAATAATTTTAACATTTAATTATAATATCTGTACCAGATTATATATTTCCAGCAAGTTTAACAAATATTTTTCATTTGGAAAAAAAGGTTCAACTAAAATTGTAAGATTGCATGATATTTATACTCTCACATACACTACATTTTGATTAAATCATTAAAAAAGGTATTTACTGTATAACGAAAAATAAACAGACAAAAACAAATAGTACACTGATAAAAAGAAAGATATTCACTGTTTAAATAATGAATAAAACATTGTTATGAAATACACAGAAAATAAACATAAAAAGTTGATATATAATTATTATCACAAAGAAAAAAAAAAATAAAGATAGATAGATAGATAGATAGATAGATAGATTTCATATATAGATATGATTTTGGAATTCAGTGCATTTCTAAGATTTCTAAACTTTAACATGAAAAAGGGGCCCAAAAAAAAAGAATGTTTACTTTTATAAAAACTGGCATGTATGAAAATTTAATTCCTCGTTTCGCTGCCACTTCTTTCAGATCCTTTCTCAGATTTACAAGCATTGTAAGGTCAATCTCATCACTGTATCCAAAATGCGGAATCTTCGAAGCTGCAGTCATAGTTTTTGTCATTGCTTTTTGAAGTCCTACAACACGGACCGTCTTATCTTGCTCTATAACCACTGTTGTCTTGCTTAACTGGGGTGGGGGTGGGACAGGTTTAGGGGGTCTCTGTGAAGCAGCAGCAGTACTTCTTGACAATGCTGTTGACGCTGTTGATGCTGGTTCCATAGGGGTTAGTTCTGGAGTTGGTTCTAAAAAGGTTTTGAAGCATTAAAAATGCAAATGGACAAATAAAATGGCATTTTATACTCCAGCAATAAAAAATGTTTTGGGAAAGGTTCAAATCAAATTAATTTATGATTTTACCTAAATGATATATACATGTATATTTTCTCATAAAGAAACCAAATCTACATAGCATGTGCTTTATACTGGTCTCCTAGAAATATTATTTACCAAAATTATCCAAATAATTTATATATAACAAATTTTATGCAACACAAAGTTTACTCTTGTATTCTTTATATTTTACTAATTTAAATATTAAAAAAAACATAAAAAAAAAACATTGTCAAAATTAAATTTAAACTTTGTAATATAAATATATATATATTTTTTTTTTTCAGTTACAGTGGTATGATTCTGTATGCACTATAGATAACATTACAGTGTTATTATTTATTTTACCAAATGCACTTCCATGTTGAACATTTTCAATATGTTTCACAATGTCTTCTTTGAGTATGCGGCCATCCTTTCCAGTTCCTACAACATCACTCAGATTTATCTGTGAAGTAAAGAGTTGGTGGTATTATTCTATATTTCATAGCCAGCTATCAGTAATCTCAGTTTTGGACTGGTGGTAATGTCTTAAGCAATATAACATTCAATAAAACACTTGATATATAAAAATTAATTAGAAAATTATATCTCATTTTTCTTTCTTATTTATTTATTTATCTTCTTTTTTTTTTAACTTTTAAAATGTTCAGATATGGATACATTTTATTAATAAAATTCATAATGAAAAGGAAGTGTTACATAATTATTTGAATGAAATGTTTTTGGACATTGCTTTTTCTTTTCTTTTTTTCTTTGGATTTGTAGGTGGTTTGTTTAAAATAGCATGGACTGTAATTCTTCCATCCGTGTCTTTTACCTTGCTTTCCATTGCCAGTTTTCTGACAGCTGGTGTTGCCAGCACTTTATGGCCACCAACAGTCTGCATCCTGTGTTTTTCAACACCACTGTCTTCAGCTCCCACTTTAATTTCAACATCTTCATGCTTCAGATCTGTGGTAAACAATTCTTAACTATGTAACAGTTGCATTAACAAATATAACAACTATAACCTCCCCACACAAAATGTTTGTTTAATCTTCTCACCATTTTGTATTATTATAGTAATATCTTAACTCTGTAGGCATCCCATACTTTTTGTGTTTCATGCATACCACTTTTCAGAAATTTACAAAAATCTGTGTCATAGACATTAATGAAATAAAAGTTTATATCTGTCAGAATCTAACAATTATTAACCTGCATCATGTTGGCCAAACATTCAGGGTTAAATAAATTAATTATCATGTGACAACTAATCAGCCACATAAAGCACCACTTCACCCATTTTACTATTTTGGATGTACCTTTAATGTTTACTGCTATTTTAGTTGGGTTTTTTTAACTGGTTTTTTTCTGGGGGGTTTTGAAGTAGATTATTAAAGTACAAATAATTGAAGCACAGTATCTACAAATATCAAATATGCTGACAAATAATAAAATATTTATTACCAGAGGTGTCTTCAGTTTCGATGTCTATAAGGGGTTTTCCTACAAGGGCAGTTTCATCCACGTCATAGTGCAGTTTTTTCACAATACCGTCATATCGACTTGTTATTGTCACAGATGCCTTGTCACTCTGAACTTCACAAATACTGTCAAACTGAGTGACAACATCACCTTCAGAAACATACCTGTAAATCAGTATGTACATAAAATTAATAGAAAATAACTTGGTTCCAAATAAAAAATTCTGTCAGGTTCAGAATAACATGTCATTACGTTTGAGATGACCAGATATGAAATTAAATTCTAATTTAACTTTGTCTAAAGGGATGTTCTCACCCTACAACAAACTGTTCATTTTGAATTACATGACTGAATTGTAGCATGAAAAATATTCAAACTGACATAAGACTGGTTTTATCATCAAGATTATATAAATATATATGTATGTATGTAAGCGTGTGAGTGTGTGTGTGTGTGTGTATGTGTGTGTGTTTATCAATTTTGCATCTGTTAATCTACACATCTGCTGTTATGCTAATTATTCCTTATTATCATAAATATATCTTGGTTTGTTTGATAAAAAAAAAAAAATTTTTTAAAATCAAATTAACTAAATAAAGTCCACAGCAAATGTAGGTAGTGCTGTATATCTGAGTGATACAAAAAATTATAATTCCTGAAAATATTCTAAGATTATTTGTCTACAAATTAATTAAATATATTATAAACGATGACATACACTCAAACACACACTATTTTAATATGTAGTAATAATTACTTCCTACAAGTATTACCATTCCTTAATGACCACCTCACGAATACCTTCACCAATATCTGATAAGTTGAAGGGGACAGTTGCCTGAACAGCTGAAAAATGAAACAGAAGAGTAAATTTTGAATCAGGTTATGTGAATATAAAACTGATATGATCAGTTAAATAGCAGAACTGTAACATGCACTGCCATTTAACTTATTTTAATGTTACTTTGATTATATATATAAACACACACATGTTAATTTTAATAGAGGTATTAATAAATCAAATAAAATAAAGAGTTAACATCTTTCAAAATTAAATTATAACAATTAAAATCAGATATTTTAGAATAATTATTAGCAAAGGCTCATGGCAGAATACACCTAAATTACTAAAAAAAAATTAAAAAAAATGTTTCAGTAATTATATGACTAATAACTGTTTATAATTTCAGTCTTCTTAAAAAATGGAACACCAGAATCTGTATATCTTTTTTCTGTGTTAGTAATAACAGGTAAGATAAACAATTTCCAGAAAACTGTGACTTTTTATACCACCTGTGAACTTGGTGCACAAACTTTAGAGATTTTGTTAGTCATGCAATGCAATTAAAAAGATCAAATTGTTTATGTTCTAAATAGTCATTACAAGTTAAAAAACCCAACCGATTCTTTAATTAAAATAGAATCATAAAATAATAAATATTTACAAAATCGACTAAAAACCAACAACTGTTTGCAGATTCTGTTACAAATCTAATGTACTGTGATTGCTGAAAGTATTCAAGAGCTAATGTTTACTGTGAATTTACATGCAATTCTGACTAAATGGCAACTTACCTGCTGATGTTCGTATTGACCGATGGAAAAATAGCTGTCTACAGTCAGTACATGTGTCACTAAAATGTAAACCTGTTGAGTGTCTAATAACCCTGCTGCTTTGTTTAGAAAAACAGAATCTCTGAAATACAAAAGGTAAACGTAAGTATATAATTTGTAAAAATGTCTGTGCATAAGTTTCTGTTTCTATGTGTGTGTGCATGTGTGTACTTGTATGTGTCTATGTGTATGTCTGGGTATGTGTGCCTATGGATGGAATAGTGGGGATGCACTTTAAAAATAAACATTGTTATATTCTAGATATGTATTTTAAAACCAGAATGTAAGACGCCATAGCTAACAAATATTAATGTTTGCTAATTATCAGAAGCAATTTATGAATCATATTTCATTTAAATACATTTTGCTTGTATGTTTTTGTTTTTTGTTTGTTTTTTGTTTTTTATTTCATTTATCTACAACACTAAAGAGAGAGATAGAGAGAAAAACATCAAAGTGCGTGACAGAAAAAGATTCTGTTAAATTCATATATCATGTGTACATTACCGAACAAACCTTAATTGGATGCATTTTTATGGAAATAATAAACTTACAAAATAGCTGATTACTGTGTCAAAAACAGTGAATGCTTGCTTTATTTCAAAAACATGTAACACGACAAGCATACTACTTTTACTTTTAGTTGATAACCAGTAAGTAATTAATGCAGTTAAGAACTGCTTATTACATTGACACTTTATTTTATTTTACCAAACAATATCCTCAATTAAAACTCATGTCAATGTATAAACACACTGGTTCTGTTAATCATTCATACATACAGGAGGTCCAAATGTTTTACAAAACGTCTGCAATGCCCTTCTATAAAAAGTTGCCATTTTTGCGCAAGCTCGATTGTTTAAAGCAATTTCAGACACCATATAGGAGTAGGTTATCGAGACGTGCCCGGTCTGTTAATTATTAATGAAGTTCCAAGATTGGTCTATGGCCAGTATTATGTGTAGGCTATAGGCTAAAATAAAATCAATTTTAGGTCTTCTTCATGAACAGACAATCAAAATTATGGAGAAGTATGAAAAAATAAGGGTTGTGGGTCGAGGAGCATATGGGTAAATATATCGTTGTGCCGTAAACAACTTGTTACTTAACGCTTGTGAAAAATAGCCAAATTTTATATAGTCTGCCGAAAACACTGTCATTCAGTATTTAAGTTTTAGCTAGGGTTGTGTTTATGATAAACAAATTTTGTGAAAAATAAAAAGCAAAAACAACCAAATTTTTATGATTGTCATTAGAATTGGCATTCATTGTTCTTTGGCAAGTCTCATTGTGATTCAACACATCAGACGATCACTGATCAGTGGTAATGGTATTAAGTCCTGTTCGTTTATTAACCATGAAGTTCATCAACCCCAGAATATTGTTTCAATTTCAATTGGACATAAAATGTTTATTTTAAAAATAAATAAACTGCATAAAATAAATAAATTAAATAAAATAAAATAAAAAGCAATTCCAAAATAATGGCCCCAATAGCATTTATAATTAACTAACATTTATGATCAAACATAAAAACTGGAATTATAAAACACAAATATTATGAAGATATGGGAAAAAAGAAAAAACTAATTTATTTTGTTTCCAAAATATTTGAATGATGCAGTAAATTATTTTATATTATTTATGTTTTTTTTTTTATAATTTTCTTTCAGCACTGTGCATTTATGTCGTCGACTGATGGACAAGAAACTTGTTATAATCAAACAGATTCCAGTAGAACAAATGACACGAGAAGAAAGACAGGCAGCCATTAATGAGGTTAAAGTGTTATCCATGCTGCACCATCCAAACATCATTGAATACTATGAGAGCTTTCTGGAAGATAAAGCTCTTATGATAGTTATGGAATATGCTCAAGGTAGGTGCAAATAGTTTTTAAGTTTTATATATTTAAACTATTTTCTTCATTTGTTTGTTACCAGTATAATGTGTTCATAGATAAACATTCATTTTTGTTTTTCAGGAGGAACATTTTTGGAATATTTGCAAAGCAGAAACAATAATTTACTTGAAGAGGAGGTTTGTAAAACCATTAATAATTTAATATAAAAAAACAAACTTGGAAATGTTTGCTCTGAAAGCACTTACTTAATGGCAATTAAAATTTTGAAATTTATTTAATCATTGACTTTGAACTGTCATTAGAATTCTATTAAAGAATGATTTTTTAATGTAATAATTATAATATTTTTAATTTCTAATTTAATTTTTTTTTTTTAATTCATTTAGTTACATTCTGTGATTTAATGAGATTTTTTCTGCATGATATGTTTTAAACTGTTATTTTAATTTAATACTGTACATTATTTCCTAAAATATTCAGAAATTTTTTTTATATAATTTATTAATTTGTTCTCTCATCAGGAAATTCTGAAGTTTTTAGCTCAGATGTTGCTATCACTTCAACATGTGCATTCAAAACAAATCCTACATCGAGACTTGAACTCACAAAATATACTTCTGGACAAAAAGAAAGAGATTGTGAAGATTGGAGACTTTGGTATTTCTAAAGTGCTCAGCAGTAAGAGCAAAGCATACACAGTGAGTTGATATTGTGTTGTTTATTTCCAGCCATTCAGGAGAGAAGTATTATGAGAAATTATTTTTAAAAATTGGAATTGTAATAAAAAATGTTAGTGGAACACTTCGATAACTTCACAGGAAATAAATATGAAGAATGTTGTATTGACCACAAAATAGCAGACTAAAACATAGAAAGTACATGCACAGCCTTCTGGGTATATTTACTTCTTTGTGTGTGGTTCTTCAATTACATTCATTACAGTTGTATTGTCTCCCTTCTCTGAAATTCTGTTTCTGTACTGAAATGTTTAAGAAAATCTATTTAAACATATTTTTTTATTATTATAAAGTGCTGGTAATTTGTTCAAAAGAAAATGTTTTTTTTAAAAATATATATGTTGTAGGTTGTGGGTACACCTTGCTATATCTCACCAGAACTCTGTGAAGGAAAACCGTATCCTTTTGAGTTCTCAGTGTCTTTTTTGTATAATGAAATAGATATACACATATATTCCAAAACAATGGGAATAGAGTGCTTCTCGGATATTTAAATTATTTAAATAATGGAATCATGAAAAGGCATAATATCATACTCCAGATAAAAAAAAAAAAAAATAATTTAAAAATCATAATAATAATAATAATAATAATAAAAAATAATAATAATAAAAAAAAAAAAAATAAAAACACAAAAGGCATTTTTAATATATTGAATATTTCATCTTCTTTTTTTAGCTTGTATTTACAATATGGAATCAAATATGTAAAAGATATATATTATTACAAGTACAAACAAAATTCAATGGCATTTCAAAACTTAAGGGAGAGATTCAGAATTTAGCCTAAGACAATGTATCAGAAAATTCAAGTTTAACAATTATTTTGCAGAATTTTGATACACAATATTCCTTACATACATAATAGTTACAATCAAAAGAGTGATATCTGGGCCCTGGGATGTGTCTTGTATGAACTGGCTAGTCTGAAAAGAGCATTTGAAGCAGCAGTGAGTAGAAACATATGAATTTTTAAATCTCTTAATTACATTACTTACAGTGTAGATAGATAGAGCCACTAAAACAATCTTTCAGTAATAACTTTGAACAATTTTGTTTTGCAATACATAAATGGGTTACCTTTATTTTGATAAATACTTTTTTCATAGCAATTCAGTAAATAACATTGGCTGATGAACAAAATACATAAACTTGTTGTTTTTTTTATCAATATTTACAGAATCTTCCAGCACTGATTTTGAAGATAATGCGAGGAACATTTGCACCGATATCAGACCATTACAGTGAAGAGTTGCGGTCCTTGATTCTCAGCATGCTTCATTTAGATCCTAACAAAAGACCAGATATAAACCAAATCATGGCCCAGCCGATAATCATTAATGCTTTGTTACATCTTCACACAGAAACAGGGAAAATTCCTTGTGTTAGGTAAATGAATGTTATTCTGTCAAATATAATTATACTGATTTAATTGTTTTCTGTATATATCCGTTTGACTGAAAAGTATTTCAGTTAAAATTAAGCATCAAAATTGCACATTGAATTTTGAGCATATTTCATTAAGCTGTTGTATTTTTTGTATTTTAAAAAAAGGTGATCAAATATTTAAATAAAATTATTATCACCAGTATATGCATGTTTTCAAGGCTGCATTCATTTTTTATGGATTTATGTAACTATTTCTTTAAATTGAAGAATTCACAGACCATTGTCAAGTATGGCAGGTAATGCCAGAAACAGAGTGTATGGTCGTGGTAATCTTTCTACCAGAGGTGAGAATGTGTCTTCATTTCACAAAATAACTATCAGAGTAACAGCTAAATAAATAAATACTCAGAACATTAAACTGAAAGATCAAAGATGAAACTGGAAATTAAATTAATTTGGTGTGGATTTTCCAGTTTATTGCTAATTAATGAATAATAAATAAATTTGATTTAAAAAAAGGATTCATTCACATATAATTTTTTAAACTGACCAGTTTTTATTAAAATAAATACATATAGTTTTGTTAGTTAGAAAATACATATTTTATAGTCACATGCTTCAGAGAATTTTGTATTATTTTATTTATGCAATCATTTACAAATGTTTGCCTTGCAGTTCTAAAAATATATGTAACCACATATATTTATGTAAAAAAATTTCAGAAATATATAGTAAAAAATAATATTTCCTTTGTTTCAGATGGCATTCCGGCTAAGCCAGTGTCCCTGAGTTCAGTGTTTTGCTGGGGAGGTGGAATAAATCTGCCAGTGAAACTTCCCCTTCCCAGCAGTGAGACTCAAGTAACCCAAGTTTCAGCTGGCCGTACACAGAAAGCAGCAGTAACAAAAACTGGCAGACTTTTTGTGTGGGAGGTTAGTTTAAACATTTTATTTAATCATTTAACAGTTATTCATCAGATAAGTGCTATGTTTATGAAAAATAATACAGCCTCCCTCCATTAAAAATCCCACAGAAAACAGCATTTCTTTTCATATAATTCATACAGAAAAATTACTATTTTGTATTAAAAACTCTAAAAAAAATGTCTTCATCACATTTCTGATTATCATAGCAATTTCAGATTTTGCTCAGTGAAAAAATAATGATAATTTAAATAAAGAAACAGATGCACACACACACACACACACACAGATACACACACTATATATATATATATATATATATTATTTCAGTGTTATGGAAAACCATACTTCAGAAATTTCTTAAGTATGGTTTTCCATTTGATCAGTTTTGAAACTGAAACAGATATCACTCTTAAATGTTCACTAATTTCCAATGACAGTACTTAAGCTAGTTTTAACTTAATATGTTTATTGTTTTAGCCACAGGGTGTGGGAGCAGAGTCTGTGATCCCAGGTGCTGTGGAAAGCACAATGCCAGCCTTCATACCTAGATATTTAGAAGGTCAAGCTGCAGTCACCATTCAACATGTTTCTTGTGGAGATCTTTTCACTGCTTGTCTTACAGGTAATTTCATTAATACTTCTTGAAGGATACAGGTGAAATGCAGAGACAAATCAGTGTGGAGGTCATGTCTGAACTCCCATCATTCTGGTTGTTATAATTTGAAAGACGACATCAGTGTCATTATGGAAAAGAACAGATGTTATTAACCTTGAGCAGAAATAAGAGAAAAATGAATAGTATTAGAATATTGTACTACTTTGCTTTAATTCAGAAATGGCAATTTGCAAAAATCTCTTTAAGGTATTTTTTAAAATCTTTGATGTAAAATATTATTTATAAATATCTTAACCAGTGTAAAAACTGTTGATAAGTAACATATAATAAATAACTTATAGCTGAGACGATTGGTCAGATGTTAACTTTTATTTGACAGATCGTGGTATTCTAATGACATATGGCAGTGGAGCAAGTGGATGCCTGGGACATGGGAACTTCAATGATGTTGGTCAGGTATTTAAGAAAAAACAACAATAAATGAATTATTATTTTTAATGTTGTTATTATTATTATTATTATTATTGTTATTATTATTAATTTAATTTAATGTTATATTGACTTTTCTCAATGATTAATATATTTGATAAAAACATTCAATAAATTCTGACAGCACATTTAGATCAAGAGAAAAATGTAATAATTAGAAATAATAATCTATCAAAAAAGAAAGGAGAAAGCCAACAAGTAAGATTATAAGAAGGCGAAGCAAAGATATTTTCATGAAGAAAGTTCTGATGAGTAGTAAGAATTATTATTGTGCTGTGTTCAGGCAAAGATAGTGGAAGCCTTGCTGGGGTATGAGGTGATTCTTGTTTCATGTGGAACTTCACATGTCATGGCTGTAACCAATGAACATGAAGTGTTCTCATGGGGCAGAGGTGACAATGGTTAGTAAATTTTAATATCATTTGACTGGTTTTTTATTTTATGATCACAGAATTGCTGAAATTGTATGTTACAAATGAATTCAACATTGTTACATATTGAATCCAAGCTTATAAAATCTGAGTTACTGTTGTTTTAGATAAACCATTAATTTCATTTCTGTTATTTGGTATTTGTTGAAAAATTATCTTTTTCTAAATAATGCAACTAAATTGTGTTAGTAATATTTCACATCAGTATTATATTATTCACAGTTCTTTAAGACTGTATATTCTGGACATCATTTTAAGCAGTTTTTCAAGCACAATCTTTTGAAGAAGCACACCTGGCAAAGTGAAAAAATGTATTCATACTACTCCAGCTCTTAAAAAAATTCACTGACTAAATTAAATTTTTATTTTATTTTATTTTTTTTTTTTTTTAACAGAGATTTAATGTACTCTATCTGCAGATAGTTATATAACTATATTTTCCATTTCTCAGGCAGACTTGGGCTTGGAAATCAGGAATCTTATTCTTCTCCACAACTAGTACCTATTCCCAATAATCTTCGACCAAGTTCTGTGCACTGTGGTGTAGACTGCTCAATGATTCTTACACTGGACAACAAACTGCTGTGTTGTGGAAGTAACAGGTACTTTAAAAAAAAATTAAAATAATAATTATTTCTTTTATTATTATTGTTACTATTGTTATTGTTGTTATTATTATTATTATTATTATTATTATTATTATTATTATTATTATTATTATATACAATATGTCAAATGAAAAAGAAAGTGATACCTTTGTAAAGTCCTTGGTGCTTTACTTAATATTCATCCTTTATTGTTAGCAAACATTTGTGTTTAAGAATTCATAATCTGTTTCAATGGTCCAGTACATGTTAAGGCTGTTTGTTCCTATCAGCATACTTTAAGACTCACAGTTATAAAATTAGTGTAAGATAAATATCTTTTATATTATTTCAGGAACATTCTTCTGACCCTTTTTTTCTCCAACTTTATGGTACAAATACAAATATCACCATTAAGGAGGAACTAAGCAATAAATTATTAATAATATATTTCAGAATCAGAATGAGATACTTTTATTTATGTAACAGGTATAACAAACTGCTTCTAGATGAACTGGCACCAGATGGCTCTTGCAACAAGTTGGTTGAAGAAGCTTACAATCTGACATTAATGTCTTCAGCACCTGCTTCAGCCTCACTTGTTAAAGATGTTGGAATTGGAACTTCACACTCTGCCATTGTTACGGGTAAAAATAGCATAATATATTACAAGAAATCATCAGCTTCTGCTTTTTGGGCAGTTCTCATTAGCGTTCATGAATCTTTTTTTTTCTTTAATAAACTAATTCTGGGTGGAATGGGGTAGTAGGATAGGATTAGGAGTGGAAAACTCACTTCATCATTTTAGCTGTCTTCATTTAAAATTCTTTTTAACTATTCAATAAATGATGTATTATGGATAGCAAAATGATTTTACCACCAAGTTATCACTCAGTTATGCTTTAATCACTTTTTGTTTTCTTTTGTTTAAATAAACATAACTCATTCATATAATTATTTTGTTGATGACTGTTTAAATTTCAAATTTTGTATTTTATTTTATTTTCAAGTTGAAGGTCAGTGTTTTACCTGTGGTTCTAATCAGTTTGGTCAGCTTGGTAATGACATGGAAATTTCTGGAAGACAGCCATACCAAGTGAAAGCACTTCAACCATACAAGATCACAATGGTTGCTTGTGGGGACACTTACACAGTCGCTGTTTCAGAAGGTTGGTGTGCTTGTCAGACTGATAGTTTGAAAAATACCATCTTTTGGCCTTTGTAAAATTTCACACATTTATACAACAAAGAGAAATTGTAAAAATAAATAAAAGAATGTATGTTTAATGGTACAAAATACAGTTTGAATTTGTTAAATCTCATGATTTTGTAAGAACTGAAAATAACTTGGAGTATATGTATAGTAACTTATCATGTGATCCATTGCTCATAGATGGCAGTTATAGCATTTAACTCACTTTGCTGCATTTTCAAAAAAAAAAAAAAAAATAAAAAAAATGAAAAAAGAATACAAAGGCAAAATACATTAATATAAACAAAGATAATGTATGTAAAATATGGATTAATTCTGATGTGTATTACCAGTATTGTTTTTGTTTCATTTACTTATTTTTTTTTTACATTATATTGACTTTTTCATATTATAAAATTGTTTTCTATTTTCATGTATTAAAAGATGGTGAGATTTTTTCCTGGGGTAAGAGTGCAAGGGGACGGCTGGGCAGATCTGATGAAGAAACTGGACTGCCCAAACAAGTACAAATACCAGCTGATGATCAGTTTAGCATTGTGTCCATCTCCTGCAGTCATGGAAACACACTGGTTGCAACAAAACGTAACTATATTTAAATTATTCATAGACAAGAAGTCTTAATAATATCAATTTATAACTGTTATGATTTCACTCTTAATAATAGTTAAGAACAGAAAACTGTTCTGTTTTATTTTTGAAGTAATAGTTATATGTATTCTTACATGTGTTCATCATTATTTTTAAAATAAAGTAATAAGATTTTAAAATAACAGTTACATCTAATGTATTCCTTAAAATAGAATATGCAGAAATCTGTGTTATTTTAACTTCTTTTTTTAAATATGCTTTTCAGCTCTTAATGGTTCTGGGAATTCACTTGATTGAAGTACCATGAAATGAATTTTCAAAATGCTGCCAACAACCCTCTAAACCTGATAAAAATCAAAATTATATATTTTTAAAAAAAAGACTTAAATAGGTATTTAGAAGCAAACAGCTGTGATAATATATTATTTCAAGTTTTTAATGCTTATTCTGGTCATACTTCCACATAGAGACTTTAAAATATTTAAGCTATTAGTATTCATGATCTGGAATTAAGAAAATGACCCCTTTAAATAACAGTCTAATGTTTGATTAATTCTTTACCATGAATGCTGTTTGTTATGTACTCATTTGTATGGTTTTTAAAGTTCTTGATCAGAAAAAATGATTTTTATGAAATTGTGCAATATTACATAACATTATATTTGATTATTTATTATACAGGGTGTCCACAAAGTCTGGGTATATACTATGTTATTTTTTTACCAGTTATTTTTCTTAAAAGATCGTGATGGCTCTGTCTAAAGAATTATGCATTGAAAGTGATGGAAATCATATTGAAAACATTATTTATTAACATAAGAATTAAATAAAACTATTTTATTTTAAAAGTATGTGTTAATCCCTTATGTACCCAGACTTTGTGGACACCCTGTATTTTAAAAAAATGTTTCTTATTGTGTCATATTAGTCACCTTGTTATACATTATTGTGAAGCCATCCAGTATATATATATATATATATATGCAACATGCATGATCATCATGTAAATGTTTACATTTTGTACTTTTTGAAAGATATTGTTAAAGAAAAATCTGAAGTTGTCATTGCAAATTGTTTTATACATTTTATTTTATCTTGAGTAAACGTAACTGCATCTATTTTTGACTGTGTCTATTTGTTTTAAGCATGTAATGGAAAAAGTTTAGATTATTAAAAGTATAGTTATAGTCTTTTTCATATTGACATCAATTGACAATGAACTTGGATAAAAGTTTACTCAATATCCGTCCAATAAAAAATGTTTATACAAGTATCTGTCTGTGTTTCTGTTTTAATCCCAACTTTTTTTTCATAATTCAAGTTAATAAATATACATAGCTTGTATCTTTTAGGAAATGGTTTTCTCATATTATAACATGAAATCAGAAGGGTACTGAAGATAATGCAATAAATAACATGCACCAAAAACAAATGTCAGAATTGGTTTATTGTTATATTCATTGTATTTCAGTGGCTTGCTACTTGCATGAATGTAAAAGGGAATACACAAGCATGAATTTAAATTAAAAAAGAAATTACAATTTTATATTGTGATAAAAACAAATAACTCCAACAAAACAAACTTAACAATTTTAACATATCTGTACATTAATTTAAAATTGTAATAAATTAATTCATGACAAATTCAAGACGAGTAAATAACAGAATTGACTCAAATCAATTTTCTCCTTACAGTTACTGTACAAAACTAATTTGTGTATAATTTTTAAATGTAAACACATGCAATTTTAGGTTTTAAAAAAACGCAATTTTTTTTTACAGGTTTTAAGAAAAGATGTTTAAAATGCAATAAAAGCCTTTCTTGCTAAATAAATACTCAATAAAATCTGTATTTCTCATTATTTACATTTAATATACCTTTAATAGAAAAATCACTTCTGTAAAATCTTTGAATAAACTTTTTTTTTCTTTCTTTAAAAACTACTGTTTGAAAGCAGTGGCAAAAGTTAATTGAAAGCATTTAACTAATACAGTTAAATTAACAAAAGTTCAAAGGAAATGTGCCAGCTTTTCCTGTAAACAATATAAAGAGTACCTCTAATTAAAATTAAACAAAACCATTAAATAATGCAATAAGGAATGTTGAATTCATGATTAACAGATTTTTTGTTTTTCAAGACATTATCAGCAAGAAATAAAACTTCTAACATTAGCTGTCACAGCTTTCATTAATATTTTAAAGCGAGAATGTTGGCAGTGGTGAATAAATATTTATAATAAAATAACAATTAGCCTTCAAATCACTCCTCAGTTAAAAGATTTTAATTTTTTTCAATCAACATTAAAATGTCATTGCATTTTGTTTTACAGTATTTTTGCACACTAAAGCTTTAAATAAAGGATATTTTCTAATTGCTGCTGCAGACATTTTTGTTAGATTTTGAAGGGTAGTTTGTTCCTCGAACTGTTGTTCTGTGAAGAATTCGGAGACCAACTTCAGATACTGGAAACTGAGTTTCTGGGGTTGCCTCATGACCCACTGACAAATTATCTGATATAATGAAGTCACCAACTTCCCACTGATTAAAAACAATGGAGAAATTTTGATGAAGTTTGTAAACAATTAAAAACAGTTACAATAGACAATTTATTTTAATGCATGAGAATATGTTTAAACAATGTCATGATTAAAATGTGTTTTCTTTCTTTAATTTCTCTCATATATTTTATCATGCCCTCTTCAACATCAAAAAAATAAAATAAAATAAAATAGAAAAAAAAAAAAAGAAAAATTATAAGAAAAAAGAAATAAAAATCTGAATAAGGAAAGTCCTTTGAAGTAATTTTATTATAATTATTTGATAATAAAGTGTATTGTCTATTTGTAAGAATAAACTTTAGATTACACTTCATAATACTTTATATTTAAATTTACACAACAGTTAATTAATATAAATTAAATTTTATACAGGAATCTGATTTATATTTTGAAGAATGCACTTTTTTTACCTTATGGGAATAAATCAATCGTCCATTATCTTTAACAATTTCTTTATATATCTCTCTAAGGATTTGTGCTGTTTCAGGCCAGTCTGTAAATCTCTGTTCCTTCGTACCATAATTCCAAACAAATCCTTCAATCATTCCAAGGTGAAAGCACATGGTCTACAATATTTAAACTTGTCACTTTTAATAAGGTTTAAATTAGGTATTTAACTTTTATAAGCATTTTCAGTAATATAATTTTAACTTACATTAATTAAATTAATTTAAATTTATGTTTAACCCCTCCAAAACTCCATGAGTGTGTTTTTGTGTGTATATGTGTTTATTTATATATATATATTTTATTTACAATTGTTAGAAATAACTTTTTAATAATGTAAAATATTTAGATGTTCAAAGCAATTATAATTAATTGTTAAATAAAATTAATTTATGTTTAACCCCTCCAAAACTTCATGAGTGTGTTTTTGTGTGTGTATGTGTATATTTATATATATTTTTTATTTTACATACTGGATGACCTGTTACTGGGTGTGGGTAGATGAGAGGATGGATGATATTTGACCGCCGATCACTAACCATCCATAATTGTTCCCATCTTTCTCTTGTTTCTGGACTGAGGCTTTCAATGAGTTCTTTTAGTGGTATAAATGCTGTGGGAAGAAAATTAACACATAAATAGAAATTCTGAACAATATTAAAGTAGAACCCGACTAAAGAATATATTTAAACAAAATAGTTATAAACAGTAATTGAACCTTTAATAAATTTAATATATATATATATATTTATACACACACACACACTCAGTCAAAATTAATAAAATAATAATAAATCTGTATAAGTGTTACTGAAACCCACTCTTGTCAAATGCAAATTTTTCATAAAAGTATAGCTTTAAATTCTCATGGGATGTATATCATTTCCAGAAATATTGCAGTATTGCTTTTTAAAACCTATCTGGAAATATGAATCACGTATAAAAAGGTTTTCAACCCTCAAATTCTGCTGTTAATCCTATCCTCCCCCATAAACCATCAAGAAATAAGAAAACTTTTCACAGACCTAAAATCACCAATCAGTTTGGTTCAAGCAGGACAGTAAGTTCCTGCTTCTGTGGGGAAAAAAAGAAAGAAAAAATAATATTTGTACTTCATTTTATTTGTATGCCTACCATCATCTTAAGGTAATCACAACACTGTCAACAGATAATCAGTCCCAGTGACAGCACAGGACAGAGTTGTCATGGTATGTATAAGAAATTATTAAGTTATTAATTAGAAAAATACTACATATATCAAATAGTATCAATTTTTTTATTTTATGATTATCATTATTTTGATAATTATTGTTTAACTCAATATACCTGTATCGCCACTCTTGGGAACACTAAACATGTGATACAAAGCAAATGCGAACGGAGCACGCATAAAACTTCCATCAATATGCCACCCTGTCCTTCCAACACCTCTACAACCTTCGTCCTCGTCGTTCGACACACGGAAAACATCTTCATGCGGAGAACGTGGATGTTTGTAAAATGTCGATTCCAGTTCGCCAAACCATTTACTTATTTCTACATGTCTTTTTCCATTGACCTGACCTTGATTTTTAAAAATCAGCATTCTGTATATATGAACATCTCTTTTGATCTGTTCTATAACTTTTTCAGGGACGTCTTCATTTAAATTTATATCTCGAATTTCCTTTCCCAAAACTAGTCTGTCTTTACCTGCAATGTCACAAGCAGCAGGCTTTGAAGCCATACTTATTTTCCTTAACAGCAAAAGACTTCCGATAAACGAACAAACTTGGAATCGTTTACTCCGAAAATAAGATAGCGCATTCTTAAATATTATCATGCGAACTGGTTTCTGTATAAACATAAAAGAATACAACAATAAACGCTAATTATAGGAAATGTCAAACACTTTATGTGTAAACTAGTTTCCGCTGGAATACCTATTGTATTACATGGTTATCTCCCTTGTTTATCAAGTACCATAACTCTGACGACATTCCAACAAATCACGTTTTTAACGTATTTTATTTATTTATTTATTTATTTATTTATTGTTCTTGTTAATTACTCACTGGAATATCATAATTCATAATTCCTATTAGTGAATACATATTGTTTGCCTCTTTTAGGAAATGATTTTCTCATATTACATCATGAAATAGGAAGTCTGCTAAAGATAGTGCAAAAAAAAAAAAAAAAAAAAATAATAATAATAAAAAAAAATAAAAAAAAATAAAAAAGAACAATAAAAGAACAAAAAAAGCGTTATATATTAAAAGTTGTTATATTCATTGTATTCATTATATAAAGAATTTTTCAAATGTAAACGGGTATTCACAAGAATTAACTGAAATTAAAAATGAAATTAAAATAATAATAATAATAATAATAATAATAATAATAATAATAATTTTATATTGTGATAATCAATTAATTATTCTGTGGAATATCGGTTTTCATACATAATCATGAAAAGATCATCGGAAATCCAACGACAGTTGTGGAACAACGATTTCATAGGGAAATAGCCCATTGGGCACCTGGCCAACTTTTACCGTACGGTACCGATTGCTGGAAACAATACAGAATTTAAAATTAATTTGTAACTGCCAATATGTATAATTAATACAGAGCAAGCAGAAAATGCGAAACATGTTTGGCCATAATTTTAACATTTCGGTTATTTTCCTATGTATCAATCTATTTGTCTGTCTATCTATCTGGCTGTTGTTGTTGTTAGTTATCTGCTTTATAAGAAAGAAATATTTGATTTAACGCAATTGGAATATTTTAAAATTATTGATCAAATTCATTATTTTATTTTATTGATCTTAACTAATCCTGTGAAATAAACCCATTAAAATAAAAAATTTAAAACCTTTTCAGCTTTTGAATTAAATCTCAGTTTTTGTTTTATTAATTATTTCTACACAAACATCGTTCAATAATTAAAAACAAAAATTATAAATTATATTTAAATAATATTTAGAAGCTATTAAATATTTGTGAAAAAAAAATATATTTTACTTATATTTCCGGTTTAATATGTTAATGGATATTTGTTATAATAATAATAATAATAATAATAATAATAATAATAATAATAATAATAATAATAATAACAAAAGTATTAAATAACGAATATAACTGCACAGAATTTTTTTTTTTTTTTTTTTATTCTATTTGTTAAATAATGACGGCAAAAGATATCGTTTGTGTTTTTCTATAAGTATTTTTATTGACAGAAGAAATCTTTTATTTTTATTTTTATTTATTCTTAACTGTTCTTCAGTTTTAACGTTTTATACTGTCGTACAGATACGTAGAACTAATCTAAAGTATACAAAACACTTTTACTTGAAATTTTATATTATTATTATTATTACGGCATTATGTTTGAGAATAAAGATATTTAAGGCAGGAGATAGCATGCTGTTTAAATCATACACTGCAGACTTATTTTCTTAAGTGTCCGATTACATATTTTCTGTGAATAAAGAATGTGACTATTATTGAAATGAGCGATCTTAAAAAGTAAACATTGACTTTCAGCTAGAGTGTAAACAGACGGGACAATAGCTGAAATACCATTACACTGAGGTAAGGGTGGGAAAACGAAATATTGTTTTTGCTGGCCACAGAACAAGCAATGTACCCTCAAGGTATGTTAACAGCAACAGTTGCCAGATATTCAAGGTGTCGGGTGTTCATTCGCCTGGAACAAACATAAATTATTTCGAATAATTTTGTGGCTAACATTTAAACTGATGCTCGGTTCATTTTAAGGCGGAAAAACCAGGAAGACTGTTTTCAAAAGGTTTTGCTGTTCATTTTATTGTGTTGTAACAGACGCTTTATTGTGTCGAATCGCCCAAGGTGGGCTATACGTCATAACACAGTGGGATATTGTTACAGAAAGTGGATCGGAGTTCATCACAGCTAGAACGCTATGAGCCACGATGTTAGATACCGTCTGATTCATAGCCTTTATCAAAGCGCAGTGTAACAATGACCAGAAGGCTCTACGTATATCAAGTCATGGAAGTGAACTACACATTTTAACATGACTTGTACTTCAGTATTTCCTTGTATTTCAAATGTTTGACAGTGAAAAAAACGTACCATCTACGTTATCTACGTTATGGGCCTCTCGAAAAAGTTGGGAGCTAAAGGAGGTTTGTCTACCTCGGATGAAGTCGAGTATCAATGGAGTACTCAGTCCTACACGCTAGCTGAAATTACGAAGAAGTTCAGATTGCCTCGTGTTGTACGGAAGTGTTACAGACTCTTGCACTGTCATCTGGAATCAGTTTAAATTCGATCTCAACCAACCACTTTTACTCTACAGCAAAAGGGTGGTTCGTAAAGTGAAAGCAAAAAGTTTAAAATTCGATAGAAATAAACATCAGTTCAATAAGTTTGGCCCTCCAATTATTATTCCAGAAGATTATGATGGTAAGTAAAAGTTACGTGTATGTGTGTCCGTATATATATATATATATATACTTTTATTTATTTAAACAGATGCAAGTAATTACTTTTTAATAAATAATTTCTAATAAGTTCTATTTTTTCCTTTTACATTTAAGTTCGATTCCGTCTCCTGTTTAAAGCCAAGAGTGATCGAATGTGAAATATATTATTTTCGGGCATTTAATTACCAGTGGAAAAAAAAATCTTAATGATCAGTTTAATTAATAACTAGAGTAAGCTGTTGTAAAATATGAAAATTACAGAGTAACACTGGTTATAAGAATGGCTTGGACACATATGAATGAACATCAGTGTTACGAATCTTATGTTTCTTTTTATCTGTGTGTGTATACAAGATAATTCTCGCCACCATAATGACATACTTGGGATGTTTTTAGCTTTTGTTCGTCGTGCTAGTTAAATCCAATGACTGAAATGGCTTGGGAATATGTGTTAAGTGATGTGTGTCTACTTCACCTGCTAAGTAATAATACCTGGATACGACAACAATCCCTGATCTGGAAGCAAAACTATTGTTCGTGTCAGTGATGAATAGTAAAGAATGTCAAAACAAAAGTTATGATGTTAAGAAGCTTCAATAACGAATAGCCTCAAAACACCATACATCAACAGCCAGGTCGTGGTACAGCGACACGTCAGTGTTTAAAACAGGATTTGAATTAATGTGTCAAGTCAAATGAATTATGAAAGGTATAAAGCTAACCTTACAGTTTCCTAAACAGTCAGCCCAGAAATAAGTTTCAACAACTTGGACAAACCACAACAATAATAATTATAATAAACAAACAAACAAACAAAAGGAGAAATAAAACATCAAAACAATTGATATTAAGGTTAAATGTAACATGTCTCCTACATTCTTTTCTTTGAGTTGTAGTTTAATTTAATTATTATTAAAGCCTATGTTTTGAAAGGCGAATTCTAACTCTTAGATTTCTTATCTGGAATAAAATAAAATTTATTTCCAATACTAAAATATTACATGTACTGTAGAATTACTCATCCAAACATAGCAGGAGGGGGCTGTAGTTCAGTTTTTGGGACACTGGCTAGTTCCATTTAAAGTTTATGTTCCAATAGTGGCATTGCAACTTCCCCATGTTCTTTGTTTTCTCATATTATCATTATAATTATTAGAAAATATAATACGACTGACATATAATAACTACTGATATTAAAATATATTGCCATGTCTGTTTTCCAATAAAACTAAATTAAAATACAATAAAAAATAAAAATAAATAATAATAATAGATATAAAAAAAAAAAAAATAGCAACAAAACAAAAAAAAGTAAACTAAAAACAAAAGCAAAAGCAATAAACAACAACAAAAAAAAAAAATAATAATAATAAAAATAAATAAATAAATAAAAATAAAAATAAAACGAAAAAAAAAAAAATTAAACAAATAATTTTCTATATTTTCTCTATGTAAAGGTTAAAGATTACTGGAACTTTACAGATTAATATTATAAGTGATTATTATAAGTGTATTTTCTCATATTTTCAGTGTATTTTTCTGTTTTCTCATTCGTATTAATAATCATATTATATTCATTATTATTATTATTATTATTATTATTATTATTATTATTATTATTATTATTATTATTATTATTGCAGGTTGGTTCAGCGTCGTTCGCTCGCAGTCTGGAATTCCTCCACGACTCACTAGAATAGAAGACGTAGCTAACTGTCCAGGGCGCAGTTTCCTCGTCACAACAGAACTTCCAGCCCTAATTATAACCCCCGGCCCTGATGGCGATACCCAATACGTCTATTCCGATATCTGCCCCGGAGAGGTTCTTACTAAAATCGCAGTCTGCGAAGGCGACCCTGTACTTATGGAGCATTTCCCTTCTGCTGGTAAATGTCGAAAATTGTTAAAATGCCTTGACGAGAAGAAAGACGAAATTTTGATTCATTTCAAAAACAGAGCAATAATGTACGAGGTATTTGACAAAAAGGACAAAAATCCTCAGGGTTTAGTGAGAATATGGCAGCTGGCACATGAAGGAGAATACCAGTTTCCAGCAATCGTTAGGCATGTATATGGTGATCCTCCAGCTCTTAGTTATTCTTTCACTGGCACGTTGCAACTTGACAGTGCATTTTACGAGGAAACCGTTATGGCCAGTACATTAAAAAACGAAAATATTACGCCTTTAGAAATGAAAGTGCAATCCAGTGTTCGATTTACAATTGCTTTAAATGAAGCAGATTTTGGACGGACGAGTGAATATGCTTCTGCCATAAGTACGTGTGAGGAGTCAGCTAAGGAGTACGTTTCTAGTATGAAAGTTGCATTTGTTCTGAAACCAGAACCTCCTTCTTTAGAAGACCTCAATCTCTCACTGTACGAAGCCGGAAGTGATGTGGAAGATGTTGATGCCCAGTCGGAATTTGTGATAGACTGGGATCCGGAAAGAACAAGCAGCATTGCCAGTAATGGAGACGGGAACGAGGCGGTAGTAAACAGAGGTGATAAGACAGAGACAAGAGTTAAATCGCAAGAAAAAATAACCGGTGATGAGATTTTAATTGATTCAAATGCTAATTCTCAGCAACGTCTAGTGTCATCATATGAAAATGTTACCTCTCACAATCAAAATGATGCAGAGAGTGATTCAACAGTTGAAATTGGAGGCGACGTTGACGATGACAACAACGATCTGAATGACTCTGGTGTCTCACTAAAAGAAGAAATGGTCTGATTTTGTACATAAACAGATTTACATATATTTTCGAGCATTCCCCATCCCATTTTTTTTTTTTTTTTACAAATTTAAATTGTTTCTGAAACATAATATAATATAATGTGCAATATCTGTGTGTTTTAAATGCAATTCTACAAGGTTTATATTAAATGCTGGACATTAAATGCAATAAAAATAAAATACCGTTCATGAGGCTAGCTTCAAGCTTCAGTTTGATTTATAATATTATTTAAGAACGTTTTTATAAATAAAAAGTGCATTTCATATATTAACTGGGTTTATGTATATAATTGCGTTATATTGTTTGAGAATATATCAGACTTTGTAAGCGAAGTGTGTTTTTTATTAGCCACTGTATACAAATGCGAGTGTATGAATGAAACCTGATGTGTTCAGTATCATAAAAGGTACCATATCTTTCGTGGAATGTAATCATATTTATTTAATAAACAAATAATATTTCAAACTGTTTCCTTCCATTTCTTTACCATTTTTATATTTCTGGTTGAAAGAATGTTATAAAAACAACAACAAATCAGATAAAGAACAAAGCAAACCTAACAAATAATAACAATAAAATAACAATAAAAATTAAAATACAAAAATAAATACAAAATAGAAAATAATATAAAAAGTAAAACGAAAGACGTATTAAGTGATGTAAAACGAAATGCAATATACCCCTGAATAACTTAATAGCTCTTCTTAAAATGAATAAAGATGTGCGTCTCTACCATTTAACTTTACATTTGCATATACACACAACGAAACTCAGAATAACATTATAATGGGACTTCTGCAGGACTTTAGATTAGGGATTTGTTATTTATTTGGTGGATATTGTTTTCAAGATGAAATAAATTTTATTATGAAGAAGAAGGATAATGGAGTCGCGTAATAACATCAAACCCCTGCTGCTTTTATGACTTTTTATTACAGTACGTTTTATTATATAAAGTAATAGACTGATAAGAGGTTGTGTGTGTCACGACTTTTTCTCACGCCTCGAGACTTGTAATTCCTGTTGATCTGTTGACAGAGATATCCCAGCACTGAAATATCTATTATTCTTGAGGCTGTCAGCTTTGATATAGAGTCGTTTATCCGTTTGTTTTGTGGGCGTGGCTAGATACACTTGAATAATAACAACGAAAGTATTTTTAAAAATATTTATGTAGTATTACACAAGAGCATTGTGAAATTTCAGATCTGAAGACTGTCAAAAGCCTGTGCAGTCGATATTAAAAGCCATGATATACGACATTCTTAGATACGTCAGTATTCCGTTTTATTAAATGAATGTAAGTGAATGTTAGTAGATATTAATTACTTGTATTTCTTAAAATTAATAATAACAAGTCGAAGTTCACAGGAAACACAATACTGTATCTCGCTTACAGTTCTTTTTTTTTTTTTCATTATTATTTTTTTTTTTTTTAACAGGGTAATCTAAAATAGCTTGATCTTTTATTTTTTCAAAATACCCCCACCCAAATACCGCTAGCTAGTAATTAAGATACTGTAGTAAATTAAATGAAATTAATTAGTTTCGATAATTATCATAACTATTATTTTATGAAGCAGTAACGCATTATTATAATGTCTTTATTAATTTATACAATGCCAGATTTTCCCTTTTCAACGGTAAAATTTAGCAAATGATTTTATTTATATAATGAGGAAAAAGGGACCTAAAAGAACATGATTGTATATATTTAAATAAATAAACAAACAGATAACTGAATTACCCATAGAGAAATATGTTTTCTTAATTTTATGAAAATAAATTATAAAAATAAATTCCTGGCAATTCCTGTAAGATATTAAATATAAAATATTTAAAAAAATTATGGTGGAATAGATTAAATTATTTATTTATTTATTTATTTATTATTATTATTATTATTATTATTTATTTATTTATTTATTTATTTTGTGGTTGTTGTTGTCGTTGTTTTTAATTCAATATTATGATTATAGTTTTTATTTTTCCTTCTATTTTAAGTCATGTTTATCTGGTGGAATTTACCCAAAGCGAAATAAAGATGGCTGCCTCCACAAATGATTTGTCTGGCATTGTTGATTTGACATTTGCCGTAAAAACTTTCAGTGATTTTATGATTAAATGTAACAGCTCATCGTCCGGTGAGAATTTTCACTTTAATTTAACAAATGAAGCACCTAGAAAAGATGTGTTAGTTTTGTTAAGCCAACAGTGTATATTTACACAAATAGATGTATGATTACACAAAGTGGGCGTGGTTCTTTTATAACTATAAGTATGAACTGCTACCACTTCCAGATCAGGACAGAATTACTTCCCTTACATTGCAAAGGATTTTATTAGATTTATATTAAATTCAGTCGTTTGATCTCTCATTATTATTATTATTATTATTATTATTATTATTATTATTATTTTAATTGTTTTTTTTTATTATTATTATGTTTTTTTTGCTAGTGTCTCAAATTAAAAATTATTTACTGATGATTAAAATAATCTACTTTAATTCCATTTTCAATAAAAGATGAAGGGCATCAGGCCTATGAATTATGCAAGACCAAGTGCAGAAAGCTTAGAGACAAAACAGAACAGTTTAACTTAAAAGCAAGTGGTGAAGAAATAGCTAAACAAATTATTCAGGAATATGCTCAGGTAAATGATATCAGATCTAATTTTGGTTTTTAAAATCCAAAAACCCTTAATTTTGTGCTGAGATTTCCAATAATAATAATAATAATAATAATAATAATAATAATAATAATAATAATAATAAGAACAGCAGCCTCAAATAAATAAAAAGTCACCAAAAATTAAAAACAAATCAAAAATATAATGCAGTACACATAATGAGTAAATTTACTATTAATTGCTGATACAACTATGTGAATTATCTGCCTTTAGTAATCTTATATTTTAATGTTTTCAAACATAGTACAGTTTGAATAATTATTATTTAGATATTCATTTTTTTTTCTTTCTTTTAAACCATTAGCTGCGTGAAATTCATATAATTTTTTTTTTTTTAATTAATTATCATTAATTGCAGATAGTGTTAGACTTTACATACATTGATGAAACCCAACTTGTGGAAGAAGATTTTCCTGAGCAAACAGCCAAAACCAGAATAAGAAATATTTTCAGTGAGTGAGTTTAGAATTCCTTGAACATAAAAGAAAAATAACTTATTTCAAAAATGGATGCAAATGAATAATGGTGTTTTATATATGTGGCTTTAACAACAACCACAACAACACATTTTACAATTTGAAATATTGAAAATTTAAATTCTTTTTATTTATCTCATATAACCAAATAAAATATTTTTGATATTTTGAAAACATAATTTGAATCACTTCAAGAACCATGTGAGAATTAGAAAAATATTTACCTTTTGAAACTTTTAGATTGTGAGTGTATATAATAATGGAAACAGTATTTACATATATCCTCCATTTTCCTTTAAAGTAGTAAAAGTAATGTGTGTGTGTGTGTGTGTGTGTGTATGTGTGTGTGTGTGTGTGTGTGTTTGTGTGTGTCTATACATAATATATATATATATATTTTTTTTATATACAGATTACTTTGACAACATTTTGTCAGTGGCCAAGAAAACTTTTCCAGATGTTGAGGTATATAATTTTCTAATTAGAAAATCTAGTGGAAACATAAAGATATGTTTTCAGTTTACTAAATGTTTATATCTCTGTTAGGTTATTATTATGTTTTCTTACATAAAAATTAAACGTTTAGCAATTACCAATTTTAAGATTATTTCCTTGTAATGTAATGTAATGTAATGTAATGTAATTAATTAATTGGTGATTTTATTTCTTTTAGCCTGCTGACACTCTGGGTGTAGAAATATTTGAAGTTATTTTGTGGAGGAAAGGTGCACTGCTGTACATGTACTGCCATCAAGTGATTCCAGATAAAAAACGCGTCAAGAGATATTCTCAGGAATTCAGGCAAGTTAGTATATTATTATCATAATTATTCTTAAACATTGCTTAATTTTAAAACTACTGTTATTTTTGTTTGTTTACTGCCTTGTGCACACTCTATTAATAATAAAATGTATTTTATTTACTAAGCCATGTTTGTGAAATATCCAGCCCGTAGTCTTAAAATATAAGTGAATAAATAACTATTTTATAGTGCCAATAATCAGACCAATTATGGAACTTTCTTTTAATTTTTTAACTTTTAACCAAAATTTTCACTAAGTTTTGATCAAGCTTTGATGATAATAAAGAATACTGATAATATAACAACATTGCTAAGATATGTAGAGGCTGAGAGTTTAAAAATATATTGGGATATTATTTCACAAACACACATACACACACAAAAATATACACACAAAATCACCCAGACTGAAAACATGGAAATGCTGCAGTGTAGGTTATTTGTTTTAGAAAGGAAAAATGGTGGCTTATGCTGTTTTCCATTATTTAATAGATGTACTTTATTATCATGTCACAAAGTAATATGTTTTTAGCCCATTTGTTCTTATTTCAATGGTTACACTACAAAGTGCATCAGTTAATATTACACATTTTTTCTCTCTCTGTCTTTTGTTAAAGGACCTTTATGATGGAATATCATATCTAAAACAGATGCTAAATGTTCGTGGCTCTGACCACAAAGAATTATCTCGGTGTGAACTTCAGACTGATGACACTCTTCAGCTAATAAAATCAGGTTTGTAACAAACTCACCTGAACTCTCTCTGTTTTTACAAACTTGCCTGAACACTTTCAGTTTTCACAAACTCACCAGAACTCTCCCTGTTTTTACAAACTCGCCTGAACACTTTCAGTTTTCACAAACTCACCAGAACTCTCCCTGTTTTTACAAACTCACCTGAACTCTCTGTTTTCACAAACCAACCCGAACTCTCTGTTTTCACAAACTCAACTAAAACCTCACAGTTTTCACAAACTCACCTGAACTCTGTTTTCACAAACTCAACTAAAACCTCACAGTTTTCACAAACTCAAAAGCACACACTGTGTTTTATTTTCCACTCCAGCAAATGTCTTCTGAATGATTATTGAAAGACTGCATAAAAAAATCTCCATTGATGCTAATTACGTGTCAGAAGTGGGTTTCTGCTCTTATTATGTGTATGATCTTCAAACATACCTGTAATACAATGCAAAACAGATTAAAACATATAGAGTATGTCATCAAGTAAAATATTTCTTCCTTTAAAAACTTTAAAAATTTAAATAAAATTATTTTGTTAATTGGGTAAATCAGGTATTGATGGGATGGTTTCTGCTACCTTTTCATCTTTTAGGTTTTCAAGATTTGTCAGTATTTACTTTTGAATTTTGGTAAGATAGATGTAGAATATGTTTAATGCCATTCTTAGGCAGACTTTGACACCCATGACACTTAACATTTTAGTAATGTTATATCTCAAACTGCAAAAAAGGATTTCTGTAATCTTTATGTATATACGTGTGTGTGTGTGTGAACATATATATATATATATAAAATACATTCTGTATTTTACAGTTTCTTAATAAATACAAAACAGAAAAATGATAAATTTAAAAAACATAATCCACACATTTGTTAGATTTTCATATATATTAGATATATATGTCTTAAAAGTTAGAAACTTAATTATATTGGAAACAAATACAGCTTAACTCAATTATTACCATTTGTTTGGACCAGACACACAGGCTGAATGATTAGTTTCTTGTTATCAGTTTTTATAGCTAGTTTACTGAAAGTTGTAATTTGTGCTTTCCTGCCCAAGGGAAGGACAAAAAACTAATCTCATTCAGCTGATCAACATATACCTATAGTAGCTTATTGAATAGTCATCACAGCTTTTGTATCTTATTTGCTTTTTTTAATTAAAAAAAAACACTTATGTTTTTATAACAAGAGTTAGTCAAATATATTTAAATATCATATTAATTAATTTACTTATTAAATTATTTATCATTAATAATTTTACTGCTGCTACTCAGGTATCTATACAGACACACACTTACTGGCTATGATGTACTGTGGAGAGATGTGTTACTGGTTCTGTGAATCTGTTCAAGAAGGTTTGTTTGACATGATGCCAGATTTTCCAGTAAATGACATAGGAAGTTGTTTACTTAACTGTTACATAAAGGCAGTGCAGGGACCTCTGAAAGGCGCAGGCTGGTCATGTGACAGAGCTGAAGAACTGCTGACGAAGATGAGAAAAGCTAGCTATTAGTGTGATCATTATTAAACTCGAGATATTGTGATACTGTGTTGTTATATACAAATAATAATAAAGAAATTGGGAAGAAGAGTTGCAGAATAAAGTTCTGAAACTGGAAGACATTTTGCTGCTAGAATTGAAATTAATGTGGTGAGAGCAGATCTGAGGTGTGATGGTTCTCAGGATCAACTCAGATCAGTGCATTCATTGGGCAAGTTCCCAATCCAGCGTGAGTACTATCATGACTCTTTCATCAAAGGACTTGATATGAGCATAAGTAACACCCAACTTACTCAAATCTTCATCATAACACTGTATTGTGATAAAAATAGTCTTGAATACATACAACTTGTTTTTCACAGTTGAGTAAGTATGATTCAGGTACAAAGTAGATATATTGAATAACAATGAAGTATTTTTATAACAGTACTGAAACCTGGTAACAGGTAAGGTTCAATTACTATGAACACTCATCTTTGTTTTCTCGAAATCCATACCTAGACAACTGAATCTAATATTTCAGAAAAGAGGAGTTTTATTTTCAAGGATTAAAAAATAAAATAGAGTAAGGGGTCTTTCAGAGGTTGTGTACCTGTGTTTTGCAAAGAAGTTTAAATTAATTAAATTATTTTAATATTATATAATAATATAATTCTGGCCATAAAATAAAGAAATAAAAAAGCTGGATTTTATTATATCTTCTTCAGTTTTAACCACAGCTGGTTTTCAAACACCTTGCTTTTCTCTGTTGGAAAATTGCTACTTGAATGAAAAAATAAGTACTGATGTTTCTTTTCTATTTACTTTACAGTTAGATAAAAAATGTTCTGATTGCATTTGCTAAATAAGACATTTCTTCCTTCATCAGATAAATAATGGGAATTCTAAAATGTGTTGCTGATTCTGAACAATTCATGACAACTAATCTGCAGTTAAAAATTGCATTGACAATAACTTCAAACTGAGTTTTAAAAACCTTTCTTTTTTGTTTTCCCCCAGGCTCTTTGCCTGAACACGTTTTCATAATCTTTTAAATAATCCTTTACTGAAATCGAACTGAAAACATAGATGGTGGTTTTATTTGGGTTTTTTTGTTGTTGTTTTTTCAAATCGTGTTTCAAGCAAGAGTAATATTCATGTACTCTACTAGTTCTCTTTTTCTACGCTAACCATCCGGCACGGCAAACTACACATACTAAACTGAAGAGGAGAAGTCACTACTGCCATTATCTTGACATCATCCGTGTCTATTTTCAGTTAGAATCAACTGTTTTTGTTTACTTGGCGGATAAGCAAGTCTTCGTTAGGTTCACAAAGATGTATTTTGTTCTGCTACTGCAGCAGTTATCACTGGCAGCGTTCCACTCTAAGCTTTGTACCAGGCAGATCGCGTTAGAAAGTCGCTGTCTTCATCACTCGAAGTTCTCGCGAGGTGTAAGCACTGGTCAGCGCTAGGTCAAACTGTAAAAATAAGACGTACAAGTAACCACTGGTCAGCGCTAATCCTTTACAAAAATTTGGTTTATCGTTGGTATCAACATAAATACCTAAAACGATTAAATTGTGTGTTCTGAAAATTTATTCAACGCCAGGCAATTTTAAATGCTAAACTGATGGTCATTGTTTTTTTTTTTTTTAAACTTCATTGTAATTGTTGTTATTATTATCAAATAATAATAATTATTATCTTTATTAGTAATAATATTACTTTTTTAAAATTATTATTATACATCAAATTGTAATGAATGTCTGCATAAAAAGAAATGGGATATTGTTTAACTGTCACCTGTTTTTCAAGAAATATAATAGCAAACAACGAAATCTATTAAATAAATAAATTTACAAATTAAAAAAAAAAAACAAAAAAAAAAAAAAAAAAGACGATAAAAGCCACATAAAAACAAATAAAGGCATACATATTTCTGCACATGCAAACACATAATATTTAACGAACACTAAAGGGTGTGTTGTTTGCTATATAGGAAGATGGCTGAACAAGTTCAACTCTCAGCGAACATATATAATTGTTTCCAGAGTTTTATAACGGAAACTGAGTGCTGACACAACACATAGTGTTTTTCTTCGATTAGCACGACTTCCTAGCAGACAGGAAAACCTGAATATATGATCCAGGATAATTATATCACCGAGTTACACGCGAACGAAATAGAAGGATATATATGAGAGAGAGAGAGAGAGAGAGAGAGAGAGAGAGAGAGAGAGAGAGAGAGAGAGAGAGAGAGAGAGAGAGAGAGAGAGAGAGAGAGAGAGAGAGAGAGAGAGAGAGAGAGAGAGAGAGAGAGAGAGAGAGAGAGAGAGAGAGAGAGAGAGAGAGGGAGGGAGGGAGATAGATAGATATATAGATAGAGAGAGAGAGAGAGAGAGAGAGAGAGAGAGAGAGAGAGAGAGAGAGAGAGAGAGAGAGAGAGAGAGAGGGAGGGAGATAGATATATATATAGAGAGAGAGAGAGAGAGAGAGCTTACCATGACGTAATTGTATTATTTGCCATATATACTATTTTAATCATCATTATTTGCACCTTGGCAGTTTGACAATAGCAGTTTTTTCTGTTTATATATAAAATGAATAAATATGATATGGCTATTAGTTTGAAATTCATATTAAAAAAAAAAAAAAAAAAAAAAAAAATAAATAAGTAACTGGAAGAATACGTAAAGTATTAGTTACCTATTTTATAGGCCTTTTTCATCAAAATAGCTCCGAAGTTCGTAATTAGACGAAGTTTGCTTTTATGGACATATTTTCTGTTAAAACAACAACAAAAGCTTCAGTAATACGTCCTTATTCAGTTCACTGTATTATCTTTTTATTTCTCGAATGAATATCTTACTCATGCTCTAGGGGATAACTTTTCCAGATTTAAATATATGTATGCGTACAAGCTGTACCCTTTCATTTTTTTATTTATTTATTTTTATTTTTATTTTAAATACGTCGGTGTTATATACTTTATTTAAATAAAATAAAAAATAAATAAAAAATAAATAAATAAAAACGATCATATAACAACAACAAAAAAATGAAAAAAAACACAACGAATATCATCAACCTCATCAACATTACTGCAGAACTAAATCTACAAATATATAATAAATATCACAGATCTACAGTAGATCATCTTGACTGGTCGTGGATTCTTATCCCACTATCTCTAAAACGAAAGCTCTATTTGGAACCAGGAATTGTGTTTAAGATTTAATCTTTTCTACATACGCATTGTTAAGCAACTAATCGCCTTGATTGTCATCGTATTAGCATCTCGTTAGAATTAATTAACAGGGATTAGGAAATGTCCTTATAAAGACGGAATAACCAACGGCTAACATGCATTAATTACACAGCAGATTAACACACACACACACAACACAAACAAAAAAACATCAAGCAGATTCTGAGGTTTATAGCTAGGTCTACCACAATCTTAAATCTCTGTGACGAAGTAACTGATTAATAATCGTGCCAAATGGGTATAAACAGCTTTTCGTGTTTTGTCATTTCAAATATATATATTTTTTTGTTATTATTTTTAAAAAAATACAACCAGTTCGGATAAACAATAAATATTATCTTTTTCTGTTATTATTATTATTTTATTTTTATTTATTTTTATTTTTTGTTATTTTTTACTTATTTATTTTTAGTCCTCATCAATGGTTCCATACCTGTATTTCTTCAAACGAATAATACATTTGCGTTATGTTTATGAATAGGGCACGGTAAATAGCAAGGGGAGGGGCAAAAGGGGTTATGAATTGTGAATATCATAATTTAAAACAAACACTTTTTTTTTTTGTTCTCATCCCAGTGCCTGAATATTCGACATAATGTTATCTCTGATCATTCATTCGCTTTGTTATGTTATGTCAACATGCTGTGATCCACTCCCTGGATAATTCCTAGAAAAGAAAGAAAAAAAAAAAAAGAAAAAAAGAAAAGAAGAAAAAAAAAAGAAATATAAATAAATAAATATGCACGCACGCTTTATAATTATATACAAACAGTTCTGGGATTAACACACGAAACATTTCAAGGATGTAGGGTTTAAGAAAGTGTATGTAACTTACAAAATGAAATTATTTTCATCACGGAGAAACAAACAAAATGTCGACAATAAAAACAACGAGAAGGAATACGGGCCAAACATTGTGAATAAGAGTACGTCTTCGATAAATCACACATTGTTTAAAAAGAATTGACTCCAGGTAGACGATTTACTGAGTCCATAAAATTAAAAACAGTGAACAAAAAAATGAAAAAAAAAAAAAAAAAAAAAAAAAAAAAAAAAAAATTAAAGAAAAAAGAAAGAAAAAAAGAAAAATGAAAAATGAAAAGAAAAGAAAAAGCAAAAGAACTAGTTTCACTGGTTTTAGAAAATATAAGCACAGAAGAAAAAAAAAAAAGAAAAAAAAAAAAAAGAAAGAAAGAATCGTAAAATCGAACCAAATAAACGATAAGTAAAACAGAAATATATTAGTCATTTATTACCTACTGAGAGAGAGAGAGAGAGAGCTACTACATGCGTAAACATTTGTTCAACAGGTGGTTTCTAGCAGATCAAGTAATAAGCAGGTTCTTCCATTATCCAGGAATCGGAACTCTACGTGTGCATCTAGTGGTTCGCGTTAACAAGCTTGCATTTTTGTTCTGCCCCCATCTTCTGCAGTTATCATAAATACACGCTGTCGTGGGAACGAATTTGATTCGGTGGTCTTGAGCGGAGTGGCTTGCGACGTCGAATCACGTGGCCAACAAGGAAGTAAATTTTCTGAAAGGGGTGTAAATCAGTATCATAATACGGAAGAAACATTTTTTTTAGCCTGTTGCAATCAAATGAACTTCGCAGAAGAACTGGAAAACTGAAACGTACATATTACTGTTAACAAGGCAGTGTGTTATGTGATGACACGTTATTTTTGGTTGTTTGGAAAGTGAAGTCAGTAACTTTATTTTAAAGTGTAAAAGTACTATCGACCTAACGCTGGCAATCAATAAGTTGTGAACTGTCGATCCTGTTGACACGGTTATAAAATATGATGTTTACATTCACTCATCGCGTCAGATAAAATAATTTTTATCACCTGAAAGTCGCTGAGTAAAAAAAAACTGCCAAAATGTCGGTAAGTCATATTTACATTTCATGTTTTGGGGATATTGCCAAATATCGTTGTGATCGTTTCGAATGAGGTGGGATGCTGCAGCTACCTGAACTGGTTTCTGTTGATTCGTAGCAGACGTCGTTCATACTAATTTCTCATTGACTTACCAGCGGGAACACGACTAATAGGGATACTGAATTTATTTATTTATTTATTTATTTATTTATTTATTATTATTATTATTATTATTATTATTATTATTTTATTATTACATTTTTGTGTGTGTGTATATTTGAATAGGCTGTATTTAAAAAAAAATAAAAAAAATAATAATAATTATGTGTGCCTGATATATATATATATATATATATATATATATATATATATATATATATATATATATATTTGTAAAGAGAGAGAGAGAGAGAGCTAGATTCCATTTAAGTTTATATATATATATACTACTACTACTACTACTACTACTACTACTACTACTACTACTACTACTACTACTACTACTACTAATAATATCATCATCATCATCATCTTCCACATTGTCATTCTCATCATTTCATATTACCAAAAATATCAGATGTTGAGTTATTATAAAGTGTTTGTTTTTATACAAACTTGAGTGAGTTTTGTCTGTCAGATATGGTAATATTTAGAGCTGGAGGCACTTTACATATCTTACCTGTACATCCATAGATCACTGATAATCTGAGTGTCACATACACAGCTGTTATAAGTAATTTACTTAAGAAAATATAAATAGAAAAATAAATAATAATAATAATTTATAAAAATGTAATTAAATACCAAAAATATAAATAAATAAATAAATAAATAAATAATTAAATAAATAAATAAATTAATGAATAAATAAATTAATGAAAAGTTTATCTATCTATCTATCGATCTATCTATCCATCTATCTGTTATATTCTATTTAATGTATATGCTATATACAGAGTAAATATTTTTGCCTCCATAGAGCTGAATGTTAAATATTAACTACAATTATACTGACTTGTACTTTTTTAAATTCAGCTAAATATGGACACAGAATATATGTGAGGTAGGTTATTGCTGTGTGCCTGCATGTTTGTTGTGTTTGTTTAATTTTTATTGTGTGTTGTGGTGAGGGCATGGCATTTAACTCACATTTTTTTTTTTCTCTGTAATTTAAAGGAGAATCAAGCAAATTAAAAATTTTAAACTTTTTGCCATTTCACATAACATTTTAGAATTAACTACCCAACTCCTATGGTGTTTACAATCCTAGAAGATTATGGAAAAGTGTATATCTGCCTGTCTTCAGATGTACACTTATACATGTAGACAGACAGACATACAAACACATTTACATACATGACATATAACCCCTTTTGCCATTTCCCTTTGCTGTAACAATATATGCACATGTAAATTATATGCCTGTACATACATAGATATGTACAAACATACATACATACATATAGATATTAATATATGTATATACATTTGTGTAGTTAAATTGTTATATATTCACACCCACTCACACCCATTCATGCAGAAACATTTTCTGTCTGAGAAATCTTTGTACATACATACATACATACATACATACATATATATATATATACACACACACACACACATATATATATACACATACATATGTATACATATATATAAAATTACATGGTGTGTATTTTTCACACACACACACACACACACACAGAGTTATATACACATTAATAAACATTAATCCCTGCTTATGTATTTTTATTCAGAGTGAATTATTAATATAAACACACGTCACCCTGTGCACTCATTTGCTTGAACTGTTTTATTGTAATCAAATACATGTGACTGGAATTATAGATTTTCTGTATTGAAGTATTTACACATTACACATCTATATATTTTTAATATTTTGTATTTGGTGAAAAAGGGTAAACATGATAGATTTCTCTCTGATTTACCTTATATTTTTATCTTTTTTCTTTTTCTTTTTCATCCATCTTGATTATAAAAACAGGTGTGCTTTATACCGTCTAATATAGTCAGGTGGGATTTACTGTTCTTTAAAAGCTTGCTGTATTTTCATGCTTTACCTCTCCTTTGATTACACCTAGATTCATTTACCATATAGCTAGTTTTGTATATCCTGGTGTATGCTGGATGGATTACAACATAGCTAAAAAAATTTTCGTCCAGTTTTTTGTATTGCTCTTGTTTCTTAAAAGCCCAGAAATAAAAATATTTTTATTCTGGCTGATTGCAAACTGTCGTTAAAAATTACACTTTCATTGATAATTTCTATTTGTGTATGGAAGACATAATAATAATTATATATATATAATAATTACACAAATCCAGGAGAAATATGTTGTGTTCCCCCTCCCAGTTCTTTTTGAATTATGGCTTTTTCTTTTTTTAAGTTTGTAATGAAGCTAATTTTGTATATAAAAATTACATACCAGTGAAGTAGCCTTTTTTCTTTTAAGACATTTTTTCTCTGCACCTGTCATGAGTAGCATAGGTGAGTTTGCTGTCTGTAATTAATTATAAACAGCAATATGTCAGTATTTCATTTTACTGCTTTCTGTGGAAAATTACTTAACATATTTTTTCTCCATGTTTTAAACACACACAGGTTTAGCAGTGTAAGTCCAGTGTTTTTTTCACCTAATATTTGTTTCCTTCTTTATAGAGAATCATATTTCATCTGGAAAGAATATATATATACCTCTGTTATTCATCCCATCCTTTCTGAAATAGTGCATCAGCCATTGTTAAAACTTGCATATATCAGGTTAGATATAATAATAATAATACAAAAAAGAAAAATCACATTTCTCTCCTGCTAAAAAAACATATTGTTACTGACAGATTAGGACTGTAAGGTAACTAATATTACCTTAGTGGTAAAAAATTGTTTTAATGGTTCTTATGTGAAAAATAGGTTTTTGGCATATTTAGATTTATTGTTGTCCATTTTCTTTTTTAAATTCATTTAATCAGGACGCAAGTTTTACATAAATGACTGCAACGACACTGAAACATATCTTTTCATAAATAAATTTAACAACTGCAAGATTAAATATGTTTATTATCTCAGTCACGACCTTTGCCCTTTTCCATTTCCTGAAATTACTTATATTACATTTCATAGGGTCTATATAATGTGTGTTATGTACCGAATTCTGTTGTCATTGTTTGAAGAATGTTATAACTTTTAAAATAATTTGAATTCTGATAAAGATATTTAAAGGAGATATTTTGCAGATAAAGCAATCTGTTTCTGCAGTTACTATAGTTACCTAATTTTGTATATTCTTCTACAGTTTAATTTGTTATTTTTCTCACACACACACACACACACACACTTTGTTGTGAAGATACATTAATCTCTAAAGTCCACATCATATCATTTTTATCAATCCAGTTTGATATTTCGGTATTATCTACTTCAACCACAGTTCAAATTTTGCTAAATACAGATGCCCACCTCAGTTTTGAAGAGATAAATTATTCTGGGATGCTTATTTAAAGGTCTGTGTATATATTTGTTTGGCTTTGTTGCTTACTTTGCCTTTCAAGCAATTATATATTCAATGTCAGTTACAGAAATCTGATAACAGAAAACCAAAAAGTTGTTTCAAATATTTTTTTTTTTTTTTTAAATTACATCATTTTGCTAATCCAGTAGGGTTTGAAAATATAAGATCTTAGTTGTTTAGCTAAAATATTGTTGACATGAAAAGATCTGATATTTACCATATTAATTACTTCATATAAATGTTATCAATTGTTGATGTGATGTATCATTTACTGTGTATAAAATTGTATTATATTATAAATGATGGACATTATTTTTTTGTAATCTCTTGAGCAAGAGTTGTTATTGTCTTTATCTGAATAAAAACAACAATAAATAAACAAAACAAAACAATACACATACACACATGCACACCCACGTACAAATAAGCAAAAAAAAAAAAAAAAAAAAATAAAGAATAAAAATAAAATTAAATTTCCTACCTTAAATTAGTATCTTTGCATGCATCTGTGCATGATCATTAGTTCAATTAGTCTGTTCAGTGTAGATCTTGAGCATTTTTCATTTTGTTTATTACAAAATTAAACAGAGCCTCTAAATTCATTTTCATCTGGTTATCACCACAGATACTGTTTCAGTCTGACCAGTTACTATAATCAAATTTGATAAACAAAACCAGTAATTCTAATCATGAAATGTGCAGTTTTTTATATTCTGAAAAATCCCATTCTTTCAGTATCTCTATGATGTGATGTTATAAACATGCAGTGGTAGTGATTGTACATGCGTGTTGTTATAAACATGCAGTAGTGATTGTACAGTTGTGTTGTTATAAACATGCAGTGGTAGTGATTGTACAGTTGTGTTGTTATAAACATGCAGTGGTAGTGATTGTACAGTTGTGTTGTTATAAACCTGCAGTGGTAGTGATTTGTGATTGTACAGTTGTTATAAACATGCAGTGATTGTGTTGTGTTGTTAAAACATGCAGTAGTAGTGATTGTACAGTTGTGTTGTTATAAACATGCATGCAGTAGTAGTGATTGTACAGTTGTGTTGTTATAAACATGCAGTAGTAGTGATTGTACAGTTGTGTTGTTATAAACATGCAGTGGTAGTGATTGTACAGTTGTGTTGTTATAAACATGCAGTGGTAGTGATTGTACAGTTGTGATTGTACAGTGTTGTTGTTGTTGTTATAAACATGCAGTAGTAGTGATTGTACAGTTGTGTTGTTATAAACCTGCAGTTATATTTATAAACATGCAGTAGTAGTGATTGTAAACATGTGTTGTTATAAAAACATGCAGTAGTAGTGATTGTACAGTTGTGTTGTTATAAACATGCAGTAGTAGTGATTGTACAGTTGTGTTGTTATAAACATAAGTAGTAGTGATTGTACAGTTGTGTTGTTATAAACATGCAGTAGTAGTGATTGTACAGTTGTGTTGTTATAAACAGTAGTAGTGATTGTACAGTTGTGTTGTTATAAACATGCAGTAGTAGTGATTGTACAGTTGTGTTGTTATAAACATGCAGTAGTAGTGATTGTACAGTTGTGTTGTTATAAACATGCAGTGGTAGTGATTGTACAGTTGTGTTGTTATAAACATGCAGTGGTAGTGATTGTACAGTTGTGTTGTTATAAACATGCAGTGGTAGTGATTGTACAGTTGTGTTGTTATAAACATGCAGTGGTAGTGATTGTACAGTTGTGTTGTTATAAACATGCAGTGGTAGTGATTGTTCAGTTGTGTTGTTATAAACATGCAGTGGTAGTGATTGTACAGTTGTGTTGTTATAAACATGCAGTGGTAGTGATTGTTCAGTTGTGTTGTTATAAACATGCAGTGGTAGTGATTGTACAGTTGTGTTGTTATAAACATGCAGTGGTAGTGATTGTACAGTTGTGTTGTTATAAACATGCAGTAGTAGTGATTGTACAGTTGTGTTGTTATAAACATGCAGTGGTAGTGATTGTTCAGTTGTGTTGTTATAAACATGCAGTGGTAGTGATTGTTCAGTTGTGTTGTTATAAACATGCAGTGGTAGTGATTGTTCAGTTGTGCTGTTATAAACATGCAGTGGTAGTGATTGTTCAGTTGTGTTGTTATAAACCTGCAGTGGTAGTGATTGTACAGTTGTGTTGTTATAAACATGCAGTGGTAGTGATTGTACAGTTGTGTTGTTATAAACATGCAGTAGTAGTGATTGTACAGTTGTGCTGTTATAAACCTGCAGTAGTAGTGATTGTACAGTTGTGCTGTTATAAACCTGCAGTAGTAGTGATTGTACAGTTGTGTTGTTATAAACATGCAGTAGTAGTGATTGTACAGTTGTGTTGTTATAAACCTGCAGTAGTAGTGATTGTACAGTTGTGTTGTTATAAACATGCAGTAGTAGTGATTGTACAGTTGTGTTGTTATAAACATGCAGTAGTAGTGATTGTACAGTTGTGTTGTTATAAACATGCAGTAGTAGTGATTGTACAGTTGTTGTTATAAACATGCAGTAGTAGTGATTGTACATTGTACATAAACATGCATGCAGTAGTAGTGATTGTACAGTTGTTATAAACATGCAGTAAACATGCAGTAGTGTGATTGTACAGTTGTGTTGTTATAAACATATAAACAGTTGCAAACATGCAGTAGTAGTGATTGTACAGTTGTGTTGTTATAAACATGCAGTAGTAGTGATTGTACAGTTGTGTTGTTATAAACATGCAGTGGTAGTGATTGTACAGTTGTGTTGTTATAAACATGCAGTGGTAGTGATTGTACAGTTGTGTTGTTATAAACATGCAGTAGTAGTGATTGTACAGTTGTGTTGTTATAAACATGCAGTAGTAGTGATTGTACAGTTGTGCTGTTATAAACCTGCAGTGGTAGTGATTGTTCAGTTGTGTTGTTATAAACATGCAGGGTCAGTGGTTTCTAGAATGTGTATAGTACCAGTAGTTATATGCATGTGTTATCATTGTTAAATAATGTGGTTTTATGGCATGTAGCATTGCTGGTTACAATTAACTAGGAAAGTGCATAAATGGCTATGTGTATACATATATACATATATGTGTGTGTGTATGTGTGTGTGTGTGTGTGTACAATATGCATATATGCATGTTAAATTGTTGGATACATTTACATAAAGTAAAAATATGTTTTGTATGTCAGTGACAAAGTTGTATATATGTATGTATATTTGGATTGAAATTTTAAACAAAATGTTTTTGTTTTTCATTTTGATATCATATCAGATGAATTTTAACTGTTGTGTGTAACTGTTTGTAACAATCTCCTGTATACAAAAACTTCTGCCCCTCAATTGGTTTATCAAGGACTGTGTTAAGATTTTTACTGTATACTAGTATATGCTTTTAAAACTGACAATAATAATTTATGTTCACTGAGACATTAAAGAAGTTTTCTTTGCTAACTGCACAATGAGATATGTTAAGAATATCTTAGATGTAATGTTTAACATAAAGACAAAAATAACATAAAAACCCCAACAATAATAATTATAATTGACAACAAAAGGAATAAAAACTTTTGAAAAACTTCATCCTGAGATAACATTTGTCTATTTTGTATGTCCTGTTTTAGAAAAAAGTGTATGCATCTGTGAGTCAGCAGTCTGATTGTCTGGTATATTTAACAAGTATCTTGTACATGATAACAACAAGGAAGTATTAATATCTAAACCATTACTACACAGAAATGTCACTTCTTTGTACCTGATAATAAATCATTTTCTTGAAAACTGATTGGAATGGCTGAGTCTCTGTTTGTTTGATTTGATATTTTGAATTTGTCTTTGTGGATGCTAAGATTAGGTAATGTACTCTAGTAGTGATGTGTTTGGAAATGATTATTATTATTAATCATACTACATACATCTGCATACAGTACACCCCTTACACACACATGCATACATATTTACATACAATAACCACCTCAAACACAATTCATACACACACACACATACACACGTACACACACACACACACACACACACACACATATATAGATATATATATAAACATAAAATTACAAATTAGCAATCGCTGAGTTAACATTTTAAAGCAGTATATTTTTAACTTAAGTAGACAAGAAAATTTAACTATTTGGTAACATTATCTTTTAAATTTCAGTGAGGAGGTTTAAGTTTACTTACTTATGGCTATGGCATTACGCAGACAAACAGTTTAAAGTAACTTTATACCAATATCTGTTATTCACTGTAAATAGTAAATATATGTCAGATAAATATTGTTTATTGATATTCAGACATATTTTGGAAAGTCTGTTTCAGTTCCATGTTTAGTGAAAAGAAAAATTAGCCACAAAAATGATGAAAGAAATAACTTCTAGAATGATATATATATATATATATATATATATATATATATATCTTCTAAAACAATTTCAAAATTACCATCTAATTAACATGAAGTAACGTCAAGCCAAGGTACATCATTGTGTATATGGAGGTGCAATTACCTGAGGGCAAATAGGTTCAAATCTGTATGACCAGAGGCAAGTACATGTATGAGAGGTATTAACTTTCATTCATACACTCTCTCCATACACACAGATTTATGTAGATATCCAGCTCAATCTGTATGACCTAATCATATTAGCCAGGTTCTGTGTATCAACTTGAGTTCACTGAGCATAATCCAGAAATCATTTGCTTAGTTTGTTCTTAATGTTAGAAAGAAAAATCTGTTTGGAGATCGAGCTTGTTGAATTTATTACTAAATTTTTGTCAATAATGAACAGGACTAGACAAACAAAAATGCAGAAGTCTTACACTTATCTGCTTGTACGCAAGGTAATTTCTAAAATATATTTGTGCTTGGATGAAAAAAAAAAAACATTTTTGATTGTTAATTAATATTTAGAGAAAGTTTAATTACTGAGAAGTAAGCCAAATTTGTTGTGGTAAAACATATCCCATGCACACATACATGCACTTATATAAACACACACACACACACACACACCCATACACATATACACACACAGGGGATATATAAATATAGATATCAGACCATTTATCTGGCTTCCAGATAGGCAAATTAACAGAAAACTGGCATTAGAAGTCCATTAATTTGTATTTGTTAAATTCAGTTTTGTTCTTAACTTTTCCTTCTTTAGTTTATATTTTAAATACATATCAAACTTTGGTCCAGAAAAGAGCAGAAAACCCAGAAAAATTCAGGTGACACTGATTATCCAGACTTCCTGGATAACTCAGTCTGGTATCTATATTTAAACATAATTATTTTTATTTTTATTCTTTTTGATACACTGTTGGCTAAGATAACAAAGGATTTTCTTTTAATAAAGTTATTTCTATCAAGATTTTAACCATAGAAAAATGTATATCTGACTTTCTCTGTTGCATGTACAGATGAAATACAGAGATTTTACAATGACCTGTAAGTACAAGATGGTTCAATCACTCCTTCCTTTGTTAAACAAAGAGCACTCATTAAATATTAAGGTAAATAGATCATCATAATTAAGTTAAAAAAAAAAAATAATATGTAACCAAAAATGAATTATTATTTATTTGATTTTTGACAAGCAATGAGTTTGAAACCACAAACCATTAAGATTATAAAGATGTAAATTCTATAGCTTGTCACTAGCATGTTTTGTATTGAAATAATTAAAATTATTAGTTTAAATATTAAAAATGATTAAATGTCAAACATAATTAATGACCATTCATGAGAGGAAACTCATTCTCATCATCCTTGAAACACTTATTTTTGAAAATTAGCACAAAAGAATATTTTCTTTGCACCTTCCCATAGGCTGTAAATATGCCTTAGATAATCCTTTGCCAACAGCTAAATGTGATAATGTCTGAAATGTGGGACTGTTAAGGACAGATCCTGCATCCTATCATGGCTGTTCCTTTAGTTATATCATCTTGTGCACAGAAAACAGAAACTGCTATCTAAACTGTGCCCGGTGAAGCATGATGCCAAATGTTTCATCCTGTTTTTGACACAGAAACCTGTCATGACAGGACAGTGATGACTTATTATGAGTCACATGACACACACATATATATATTTTTTTTATCTGTATTGTCATTCTGCTTTTACATTCTAAAGGAAAAACTCTTTACAAAAAATATTAAAATACGGTATTTTTGTATGTGTGTACTTATATACATACACATTCATTCAGGTATATTAAATATAAGCTTATGATTGCATGTATATTTATAACGTCCTTTGTTTATGTTTCTTTATACAAGCCTGTGTAGACAGTTGCATTTACTAGGTGATAGTCAGCCATGAGACTTGTTTGTGTGTTTTCCACTCCACTGCTTTGTCGTTGCAAAGTGTATTTTGAGCAGAACTGTCAACAGAAAGAATTAAGGAAGTTAGACATGCAAAATTTTGCTCCAGTACTGATACAGCTTATCATTCAAGCTTTGGCCCTTAACAAAAAGCAAAATTATGTGTGTATGTTGCTCTCTCTCTCTTTATATATATATTTATCTATCTATCTGTCTGTCTGTCTATCTATCTGTCGGTATAATCTATCTATCTTCCTTTATGTGTGTGAATGTGTGTGTAATATAGATGTATGTATGTGTGTGTATATATATATATATATATAACCCATACACACAGATACATATGCACATACATACATAGATACATACACATACATACATAGATACATACACATAAACACACACACACACACACACACACACACACACACATATATACACAGGGTGGCCCAAAAGTAGGTTTACAAATATTAAACATATCATTTATATGCTTGAAGTTAACATAAAATACAATGTTGAAGGACATTTTGAGCAGCTGAGAGATTAAACAGTTTCTGTTTAATGCTTATATTTTAAAATAAATTGCTTAACAACTGTAAACCTAGTTTTGGGCCACCCTGTATAATATATAGATGCATATGTACTCATGCACACCATGATGCATCATTCAAAATGAGATGCAGCTTAGAAAGTCTATGACAATCACTGAGCACACTGAACTGGTTTACAGTTACGATGTAGAAATAATGAAGTTCTGTTGGGTGTGTCAATTATAACATCCTTCAAAAATCTTTTACTTCGGGGCAGGAGGTCTCGTTACATTCAGTCAGGGTTTGGTGACAGGTTTTAAATTCACCAGTCAAAACTGAAACTGAAATGGCTCGGTTGATTAGAACCTCTTGAATAAATTGTTGTTTTTGTTTCTTTTTTTTTGTTTTTTTTAAAATTAAATCAATTATTGCTTCTCTTTAAAAAAAAAAAAAGCAGTAAGTAGAATAATAAAATTTATATATGCATTGTATTTTTCATTTTAGATGAATTATTGCTCTTATTGCTCTTTTTTTTGTGTTAAATACACTTAAAAATCTTTATATATATATTTTTAACTTAAGTAAATTAAAAAAAAAAAAAAAAAAAAATTAATGCATATTGCAAAAAATAAAAAGTGTAAAATTAAAACTAAGCACCATCCAAAATATGTTAGCATATATGATATATGACTCATAATTAACTGTCATGTAATAACTAGTTTTAATTATTTCACATTTTTTGTACCTTCATTACCAGTGAAAAATCATATGCCTAACAGTTGTGTATTTTTTGTTTTAAATATTTACAAAATTTGCCTTCAGCTTCAGAAGGTCTTATGACCAAAAGCTGGATGGTAGATAATTATTATTTTTTATTTTTTATTTTTTATTTTTAAATTTGCAGTAAAACCAGAAAATCAATAAAGAAAAGTTATATCAGAAAATCTTAAATCTATTTACTCAGTGGTTTTCTAAAACCTAAAACGTTCATTATAATTTAACTAATTTTAATTTGACTCAAAATATCTTTTAACTTGTCAAACAAAACTCAGCTACTCATCTGTGTTTGGCATAAAACTGTCTAAAATGATTCCCAAATGTTTTCTTTTCGAAACAAAACACATAAAATACTTTATCTGTTTTTAATTTTAAATTCCTGTAGGTATTTGGCATAAATACTGTTTATAAATGTAGACTTTTATGAACAGAGTAGACATGATAATACACAGTATTTATTTAATATTAATTTGGTTGTCTTTGAGTTATAAATCATATTCATGTCTCTCTGTGTGTCTTATAACTAACTCTTTTAATGTTAAATAAATGATCTGGGCAGGTATGTGTTATCTACTAAGAAGAATGAAGTACTGGGGTATAAATAGCTGTTGTAGGTCAGGCTAGAACACTGCATGGGTTATGTTAGAACTGTCTCACTGACAGTGACTGTTTGCTGTGCTTGGATTTCTGCTCTCACCAAACACGAGCTTCCTCTTTCCCTATTACAATAGAGATAGACTTCCTGAAACAATCATGCAGCTTATAAGTGGTCATTGATATAAACTTTTGTGTTTAGTGTAACAGATTCAGTGTATTTTGTAATTGGTTATTTAAAAAAAAAAAAAAAAAAAAAAAAAATACTAAAAATAAAAGATTAAAAAAAAAAAAATTAAGTAAAATAAATAATTAAGTGAACTGAACTGAAGTGAATTGAAATGAACTAAATTGAATTAAAATTAAAATTAAAATTAAAATATAAAAAAATATTTAATTAAAATAAAAATTAAAAAAATTAAGTGAAATAAAAAGACAAAATGAAATAAATTAATTAATGTAATGAACTGGAATGAAATAAAATGAAAATAAATAAATGAATGAAAAATATAACACAAAATTAAAATATTAACGTTTTTGTAAATTTTAAAACAAATATGTGATAACAACATTTAAAAAAAAAAGATAATAAATAATAATAAAAGAATGCACTGATATTATTATATAAAAATAGAACAAACATTAAAATAATAAGGAATAAATCAATAAATGATAACAAACACAGACAAACCTCAGACATTTTTTACAAACACACACACACATACACAAAAATATACTAATAATAATTACATGCATCATTGCATCTATCCATCTGTCAGTGCACACATGTACATAAATATATACAAAAAAAAAAAAAAAAAAAAAAAAAAAAAAAAAAAAAAAAAAATTAAAAATTAAAAAATAAAATAGGGTAATTACAGCCCCAGACAAATAAACAAAATGAACTGACAGTTGATGTAAATCAGCAGCAATGCTGACATTTTGTTTACAAAACAAACAACATTTCATTAAATCATCAGAACTGTATCCATCACTCATCTGATACAGACAGGAAACATTGTTGTCATTTAACAGTGTAGTTGATACAATATCTAATTTATTTATCAAAATTACAAAATATTCTACTGGTTGTGACAAGCAGTTTTAATTTCTGTGACAGCATCTACTGATTTTGATACTAAAAATGTTATTTGTTTCTGTTCTATTAATCTAAGAAGCAAAATGTACTAATCTATTTTTACAAATTTGGTTGCAATTGTTATGGATATTTTTTTTTTTCATATGCACATATATATATCAGTAAGTATGATAGTGAATATTTTATGTCTACCAGTCTGATATTTAGTACTGAATATTTTATGTCTACTAATCTGATATTTAACAATGAACTAGGACAAGTTAGTTATATTTTGTAATGGCCTGGCTCCTAGTAAACTACAGTGGTACCCAACTTACAAGTTTTTTGAGTTACGAGTAGTTGCCCAGTCGATTTTTTGCTTTGAGTTGCAAGCCAAAATCCGAGTTATGAGTAAGCATCAGATACATTGCCACTAGTTGGTGCAATGAACAACATAACATCCACCCAGCATATCACAACTCATTCATCCCCTTCATGTGGTTACCTTGTTGTGGAAGCATCTCTGATGTGTTGTGCTCGTGTTTGTCTTCTTCGATGTGTACCAGACTGAAGCTGAAGGAATTGATAAAGGCATTAAATTAATTTGTCTGATCTCCAAGATGAAAACACTTTACAAAACCAATTTATTTCTATATATCCTCTTTTATTTTGGTTTTTATACAATATTTGTCTTTTATAAATACAATTTTCTTATTTAAAAACATGTTACAAATAAATAAATAAATAAATAAATAAATAAATAAAAATGGGGTTGTTTTTGGAGGGCTGGAATGGATTAATGGTGTTTCAAATAATTTCTTGTTTGGAAAATTGATTTGATATACAAGCAAACTGAGATACGAGCTCAGTCACGGAACGAATTAAACTCGTAAGTCAAGGTACCACTGTATTTTCATTTCATTAATTGTGTTAAAAATATGAACTAAAGTGTTGAAATAAAGTAGAGCCAATGTAAAATATAGTGTTTATTCAATTTGTTTAATTTAATTTAATTATGGACTTAGTTTATGAACTAAAAGGTTATTATCTAAATAATAGAATTGATCATAAATACATCAGTTTCACTGTTTTATATAATATATTTAAAATGAGTAATTCTTTGGCACTTTTATTTATTTACATTATTAATAGTTATTAAAATAATTATAAATGTCAATGTTTATTTTATATAAAATATCAAAATAGTGATTGCTGGTTATTCCATATTACTAACTTTACATGTGTTTATGAATGTGCTTTATTAATTAATTTTATATTTTTTATAACCATGACACGCTTTTGAAAATTATCAAATGAGAATATATTTATCTTCTGTTTGAAACTAATTTCACTACAGATTAAGATTTTCTAAAGCAACAATGTATCACACCTACTTAAAGTTAGTTGGATAAATAATTTACAGTGATAATTAAAACACTTGTAAGAATATTATTATCACAGTTAGATAAGTAATATGATAATTTATAATCTTTGTTTAATGTTTATTTTCACATGACAAGTATCAGTGAGTGTTTTCAGTTTATTTTTATAGCTGTATTGTAAAGTAGTTTATAATTTACTGCAGTATACACTTAATAATTTATGGTGTATTTTCTGTTCGTAGGCACAAATATATTAGTTTCATAGTTAACAATGAATATTTTATTTGTTTCTATGCAGATATATACATGACAGTTTATAATGTATACACATATACACATGTATGTGTATATGTTTCTGTATGTCTCCCTGCCTGGTTATTTGTCAGTCTGTCTTTACATAAGCATAATGCATTTCTGTACATATGTATATATTTGTGAATGTATGTATGTATTAATGTACATACATATGTATGTATATATCTATGCATATATGTATGTATATTTGTATGATGTATGTATGTATGTATGGATGTATTATGTATGTATGAATGTATTGCATGTATGTATGTATGTAGTTTAGGATTTTGAATATTCTCTGTCTTATGTATGTCTGAATAAACTCTGCACATAGACAATGTATGTGTATATGCTTAAATGTATGTGTGTATGTTTATGTACGCATATATGTATATACCTGACAGAGTATAATGTATATTTATTTACTGGGCAGGCTGATGGTATTGATGACAGTGCCTGTAACATAAAACCCAGTGCTATCAAAGATCGGGCAGCCTTGTTTGGAGGTTCCAAGCCACCAGTCATGAACAAACCAGGCAAATCGGTTCTCAACAGGTTTCCCCAGGCTGTGGCCAATGATGGCAGTGAAACTAAGACTTATTCTGGTGGGACAGATGTTCGCACTCCAAATAAATTCACCTCACCCTCTCATACTGGTGACAAACCATCTCCGTTTGGAGATAAGAAGACACCTCCTCCAGTTTTTAACAGGTTTGCTGCTAATAAGACAGAAAAGTCTCCTCTCCCTCCTCCTGTTGAAGAAAAGTCTCCTGTCCCTCCTCCTGTTAAAGAAAGGTCTCCTGTCCCACCCCCTGTTAAAGAAAAGTCTCCTGTCCCACCCCCTGTTGCAGGCAGATCTCCTGCCCCACCAGCAGTTTCTAAAAAAACACCCGGTGGTTTGGCAAATAACAAAGTGTGGACTCCACCTGGTGTGAAAGAAGAGATGAACAAACCTGCTGAGGATCACAACCACAATGTGAAAAGTTTTCAGAATAAATCTGAGGGAGGAAATAAAGTAACAAGCTCATCATCATTCCAAGACAAGACAGACACTCCAAGGGTGCCTGACAAATCAGACAAATCAGGTTCTGATGGAACATTCAGGGAGACTCAGCAAGGTAAAAAGAACAATATATCTGAGGGCAGCGAAATTTTAGCCAACCTCAAAAACCAGCTAAGATCAACCAAAACCTACAGCCGGTCAAGTGATATTGTTAAAGTAACATTTCAGAGCAATCATGTACAAAAGCCTGGAGACACAACAACTGATAGTAAATCGGAGGAAAACAATGAAATTCTTAGAAAAAAGAGTACAAAGAAACGAATTTCAAGAATGGCCGTCAAGTCAAGAAATTGTGACGACAAAAAGTTTAAACTGATTAGCAAAGGCACACTGATATCAAATCACAATGCTCCAATGAAGCCACGCAGACCTGCTAACATTGACATCACAACGATTGTAGAGGAATATCAGAAGGCAGTTCAGGAACTCTTCTATGGTATGTTTATTTGGTTTTTTAAAATTTGCATCGATCCAGACGATTAATATTATTTTATGAAATTTACCTTTGCTATTTAATATATCTCTTTTGACTAAAATTTGGCTAAACTCTAAAATAATAATAATAATGAAAACATTGGTTGTATTTTATGATCTGCTAGTGTTGATTCTATCCTTGTTAATAATAGTGTGTAAAGATGGCCATTTTTCTTTTTGCAACCACAGTCTGAGGATTCTGTGTGGAGTGTTAAGTATATTTATATACTGTTATTATGCATTATGCTTATATATATATATATATACACATATTATTTTTTCTTCTTAATATTTGGATCAAAAATATTTTATTGAAAGATTCTCCTTATAACTCTTAACAAACATGTACATTTTTAACAATTTCATAATTTTATGGTTTTTTTTTATCAAATCTAGTCTTCCTTTACTTATAACTGTTTACTGGTAAGCAACATTAAAAAAAAAAAAAAAAAAAAAAAAAAAAAAAAAAATTATTTTGTTTGTTTCTGTTTCAGTATTATTTTAACATTGAATATATATATATATATATATACATACACACACACACACACATAAATATGAATGTGTATATATTTAATAAACATAAGTACATGTATTTATATGTATATGTGTGTGTTTATCCATGTGTCTAAATTTGTCTGTTTATATATATCTATATATATATGCATGCATATATTTATGTAATGCAACTGATATTTGTTTTTCTTTATAAAGAGGATGAAGATCTGTATGATGATGTGGAAAGTTTTGCTCGAGGTTCGTGCCCTGCAAATCGAATCTCACTCATGTAAGACAAATTTCTTTGACTACACACAGACCCTCACACACACATAAACACACACACACACACACACACACACACACACACACACACACACACACACACATACTCACATAAAAACATATAACAGATACACATTAAGAAGTGTTATGGACTCTGCTTTAGCAAAAAATATGTATAGAGTAATATTAGTAATATAAAGTGGTTATTAATATGTATAAAGTGATGCTGTTATTAAATATGTATAAAGTGAAACTGTTACTAAATGTGTATAAAGTGAAACTTACTAAATGTGTATTAAGTGATACTGTTTTTAAATATGTATAAAGTGATACTGTTACTAAATATGTATTAAGTGAAACTGTTACTAAATATGAATAAAGTAATACTGTTACTAAATGTGTATAAAGTGAAAAAACTGTTACTTCATGTGTATAAATTGAAACTGTTACTTTATGTGTATAAAGTGAAACTGTTACTAAACGTGTATAAAGTGAAACTGTTGTTGTTGTTACAGTCCAGACATGACTGAAGAAGAAGAGCTGGGGTCAGACCAGACAAGTGGGTCTGGTTCTGCGTCTGCGTCTGCTTCAGGATCTGGTAAATTTAACACCAACACTAATCATCTTGTACATCCTCATATTCACACCACAAATGCAGGCACTCAACATAATTATGTGGATCTATCCTTCTTACATAGATCCATACTTGATTTCCCTGGATTATGTTGTTTATTCAAAATTAATATTGTTATATTTTTCTGACACACTGGTACTATAATATATGTACATTTTGAAGAATAAAAAATATATTTTATATCTGACACACAAAGTTTTTATAATAACATATTCAATTTAAAACAGGAAAAAAAGAGATTAATATATCATGTATTTTAATATATATAATCTTAAATTTTTACATTTATAAAATATATTAATAATTATATAAATTTTAAACAGAAAAAATAAAAAAATATATATTTTTACATAAAATATATATGAATAATATCTGTTTTTACAGAAAATATATTAACAAAATATGTAATTCATAATATATTTATAATATATATAAATTTTGTTATATTAATAATATTATATGAATAAATAGAAGTAAAAATTTTACCATGTTTTTACTATCCACAATTACATTGAGGTGAATAATGAAGTTTTTGTTTTTTTATCCACAGGTGGAGGCTTCAAGCTGATACAGGAAACCAATGATAATGACTCAGCAATTGTGGTTAGTTATTATTTTAAAACCTGGGACATCAATTTTTCTAATAATGATCTTTAACCATAAATATTATATACATCAAATGCAGCTAAGTGTTGGAGTAGTTATTTGCCATGTGACTTTGTCAGGGAGTTCTTTGCTGTCTATGAGAAGGAACAGATAACGTGCTAAAAATTATATGGAGTGGTAGCAGAAAACTTTCTTTCTGAAACGTTATCACTGTAATTTTAGAATTATAAATTACTTAAATAACTGCTTCTTACAGTGTTAAAGCACTGTTCAAGTATATTGGTAATTTTGATATTTATTACTGATTTAATATATATATGTTATATTTAAGAATATACACTTCAAACTCACTTTAGAGACATTAAAGAACATGATGAATATCATTAAAGTATTAAATATTTTACAGGACAGGTAATATAATTTACTAAAGACTCACCTAGCATATGTCACATAATTATATGTAAGTGTATTTATTCAACTTCCACAGAAAGAAATAAAACTGGGATTATGATAATTTGGCCTTTAATAACTGAGCTATTAGGAAATGACCTGAACTGGAAAACATTTTGTATCCAACACTATTATATATACACAAAATCAAACTAACAAATAACTTTTTTAAAAATCAGACTTCATGAAACTGTGATGTTAAATAATACAATTATGTTAATGCAGTTAAACGTAACAGTTAAAAGGACATGGACAAGTTATGTAATAATGAGATATGGGTATAAGTGTTGGACATTACGTACCACCACTTGGAAACTATACAAACAAAAACGATCCAGAGAACGACCAGTGAGGCCAAGGAGAGATGAACCAGAAAGAAACCATCAGGAAAATAACCATCTAGCAGAGGACAGCCCGAGACAGAAGGATGTGGAAACAAAATGACAAGGCTTTCACCCAACAACAGGACACCATGGCTGGACACTGATGATGATGATGATGATGATGAAAAACAAAATAAAAACATAAATATGTTTATGTAAAATCTTTGTATTATATAAAAATAATGAAAAAAAGTGTTTTGTCTGGTGAAGTAATTAATTATTATTATTATTATTATTATTATTTTTTTTTTCTAGGAAGGTGAAATGGATCAGGTTTATGAAGAATTTGTTGATGATGTTGAGTGAGTTTGAGTATTTAGTACTTAAATAGTGGCACTTATTGTTGTTTTAATCCAGATATGCTAATAAAATCTTCTTTTTTTTCATTTTTGTAAAAAGAAAATTTTTATAACTTTCAAAATAGTTTTTAATAAGTTTAATATCCATGTATATATAGATGAAATAACAATAATAATAATATTTATAACCACTTAAATAATTTTTGTACTTATAATAATATATAATTATATATTTGTAACAGTAATAATAAATAGGTTTATTATCACAACAGTATTATTTTTATGTTTAATGTTTTATGCATTTGTTTTATGTTTTATGACAAAAATACAGCATAGTACTAAGATGAAGAATATCAGTTACTACTGTTTATATCTGAATTTAAAACTGAGCAGAAACCATATTTTGTTAGACATATTATTGAGAGAAAAATAAATGAGGTCGAAAATTTATTTTGTATTACTACTTTAATTACTAAATATTTATTAAGAGCTTCATTAAAACAGACAGTAAAATTTGAAAATTATTTGAAAATTTAAAATTTTCCAGTGATGCCGCAGCTAAAGATGCCAAAAAGGAAAAAGAAGAGAAGGAAAGAGCTGAAAAAGAAAAGAAAGAAAAATTAAAACGAGAGAAAGAAGAAAAGAAAAAGAAAGAAGCGGCTCGCAAAGAACAAGAGAAGAAAGAGAAAGCAGAAAAGGCAGAGAAACTGAAACAAGAAAAGGTTTTTTTTTATTCATAATTAAATATCAACACTATTAATAAATTTCAGCACTTCTTTCTCACTGTTCAAACAAAGAAACAAAGAAAATGTTTTATTTAATGATGCACTGAACACATGTTATTTATGATTAAATTGCATCAAACTGCTGGTTAAGGATCCCTTCTCATAATTAGAAAGGAAACCTGCTTCCATCAATTTGTAGGCTGATTATCAGCAAGAATCTTCTATATTAACCAACCTACACACAGAACAGCACATACCACAGGTTTTTTTTAAACCAGTAGTGGAGTACTGACTGTATTGAGAAATAGCCTAGTGTGTCTGTTAACAAGAGTTGATCCACTGTTCCTTGAGTCACTGTCAATTTGTGAGCTACATCTCACTTTTCAGAGAGACTTGATAACTAAAAATATTTTAAAAATTGTTACTACTCTCTTGGTTGACACATGTGTCAGGGGTAAAACAGGATGGATGAATTTCAAGATTTATCAGACTGAATCAAAAATATTAAAAATATATATAATAATGATATTTATAAATGAATTTATTATTAAAGTAATGAAACTGAATACAATAGCCAAAGAAAGGGTGCCATTATCTTTTTTTTTTAAATTTCCAGTATGATTTTTCCATTTATTTTGCTTCCTGTCACTCCAATCATGTTGTTTTTTTACTTCAGGTTTTAAAAAACAGTTTCAAAATGCTTTCATTCATAATTTAGCATTTTTTTTTTAGTTCTAAATTGCACACATGTCATCCATTCATTAAAAAAATAATAATAAAAAATAAAATAAAATTCATGTGTGTATTAATATATCACTAGGCAGTTCCAATTTTAAGACATATTTATTTTTTATGTTGTGAAAATTTAATAAAGTTTATTTCATTCTCAGAATAATTTGTTAGCTCGAGATATCAGTGATTTTGTGAACTCATTTTTATAAACTGTTGTATACAATGTAGGAGAGGCTGGCTAAAGAGAAGAAGGAGAGAGAGAGGAAAGAAAAGGAAGAGAAAGAGAAGAAGAAAAGACAGAAAGTGAGAGACTTTCAGAAAATATTTTAAATATTGATGAGATTTTTTTTTTTACCTAATAATAGAGTAAAATGTTATTTATATATAAAAAAGAGACTGTTTTTATCATCAGATAACAAAAACAATAAAAATAAAAATAAAATCTCAATTAAATAAAAACCTGAACAAAATCAAGAGAACAAGAATAAGTACAAAAATAAAGAAGAACAAAATAAACTAAAGACAATATTCAACCAAAAAAATTATTTCTGTCTGATCAAACTGATTCAGTTATATTTTCTTTTAGAGCGAGACAGCTGAGGAAACAAGCAACAAAGGAAATAGTAATGATGGAGGTAATAAAACAGAAAATTTGCATGTACACAATTTCATTTAAACTAAAATAAGAAGAATGTTATGGTTACTGTTGTTGATATTCTTGAGCATTATCATATTGAAAGCAGAAATTCATTTAATAATATTTTAAATAATCAGTTGGGTTATCTGTATATCTATCTGTCTGTTTATCGGTCTATCTATCTAACTGTCTATCTGTCTCGCTATCTATCTGTCTATCTTTCTATACATTCATATAATGAATGCATGGTTACACCTGATTTTTGATTGTTATTCACTGTAATTTCAGAAACAGAGTTAGAGTATGATGACTGTGCTGTTGCTGTGGTAAGTTCAGTTATTTCACACACACACACACACACACACACACACACACACACACACACACACACACACACACACACACACACACACACACACACACACACATGCACACACACATGCACACACACACATATGTGTGCTTGCATATACAGACACACACATTTACACACACACAGACACACAAATGTATATATATATATGTGTGTATGTGTGTGTATATATATATATATATATATATATGTATATAAATACACTCCCAGGCACATATACATACTAGCATTTCTTTCACTAATAAATATTCTTAATAAAGATACAAAAAAAAAAAACAGTAAATGAGATGATAGAGTGTGTGAAAAGAGTTATCATTTGTTTTAATCTATTTTGTAAATTTACATTTCAAATTGATTTTTCTTAATTTAATTTTATTAATACAGTATTATCAGTGTGAGTTGAAACTTATTTTATTCTATTTTATGGTTTTTTTGATTGGGAAATGTGCTGTCCCCATAAATGACTTATTATAATGTTTCTAAAGTCTTACACAAATTTTCACAGCAAGGAGAAATGGAAGAGGAATATGCAGATGTTGATGATTATGTTTCAGCGTAAGTTTAAAATATCAAACACACTCATGCATGCATGCACGCACACACACACACACACACACACATACACATGTATAAATAATTGTAAATTAGTAATATAGATAGCCAACACAAAAGTACATTTTATTTAAATCACTGCCAAGGTTTTCTATATATCATACTAATATTATTTAATATATTTATACATATTTTGTATGTGTTAATAAACATTATTTCTTTCTTAGAATATTATAATATAGATAGACACAAACATATATAACATTTTAATATTTATAAATGCAAGCATACACAAACTCACAGATAAACATTCGGTTCGTATGTGTTGGATATTACCTGTTGCAGGATTTCTATTACACTTTGTTTTGTACTTTTAGTTCATCTAGTTCACAAAGTACAGAAAAAGAGAAAGAAGAAAAAGAAGACAAGAAAAAGAAAGAAGCAGCTCGCAAAGAAGAGGAAAGAAAGAAAAAAGAAAAACTGAAGGAAGAAAAGGTTTAATGATATTAAAACTACAGTATCTCTCTCTCTTTCTCCCTTATTTGTTGCTTTATTTTGTAAATATATATATATATATAACAACCTTTATATTCAGAAATCTGAGTCTCCTACATATGCAAGCTAGCCAAATAAATGGTCTTATACCTGTATTTATATAATATTTATTTTATAACAGCTTTATTTCATTTCTTTTAACTGGGGCTTTTAATAAATTTCTGGAAATAATTATGACACTGAGTGTAAAATAACTGTATTAACAGGAATATTGGTAGAGTTAAATGAATTTGATTATTGTTGAAAAATAATATAAAATGCTGTATTTTCAGGAAAGGTTGGCCAAGGAGAAAAAAGAAAGAGAGAAGAAAGAAAAGGAAGAAAAAGAATTAAAGAAGAAATTTAAGGTGACAATGATGTCTTATTAAAGTGAGGTTCTTAACCCATTCAAGCAATATTCTTAGTAGAATCAATGGAGTTTTTTCCTTTTTATATTATATTATATTATATTATATTATATTATATTATTTATTATTATCATTATTATTATTATTATTATTAATATTATTATTATTATTATTATTATTATTATTTATTTATTTGTTCATTTTCAGTTGACTGGTACAGAAGAAAAAGTAAGCAGTGGTGTAATACTTGAGGATGCCAAGGGAGGTAAGCTGGATCTGGCTGTTAGTAAAGGTGCACAAGTGGATATAATGAGAATGAATAATAATCCTACTGGAAAGTTCCTAGTAAAAACTGAAGATAATAAATGTAAGTTGTTTATTTTTATATTTATTATTTTATTATATTTACTTTATTTATTTTATTTTTATATTACTCAATTCTATTTTTTATTTTACATTTTATTTTTTATTTTTTTTTATTTAGCCCATTTTATCAGTTTACAGTTTTACTGATTTTATTTATTGCATTTTAATTTATATTTTGATTACTTTAATTGTATTTAGTTTATTATTTAATTATGTTTTATTTATATTTTTTAATCAATTACATTTTGTTTTATTTTATTATTTCATTTTAATTTATTTTATTTCATTACTATTTTAATTTATTTTATTTTTGCTTTTAAATTCTAAATTAAAATTGTAAGCTTTTATTAAGTTAAAACATTTTGTTTAAAGGTATACATTAGGTATCTGTTATTTAGATTATAACTGTAAGGATAATTTGTGTCATTTTTGTTCATATTCTTTTTTATTTTCATATATTGTTTATTAATTTTTTAAAGATGAAACAGGCATTTGCTTTTTACTTGATAACTGTAAGGATAGATTTTGTGATAGTTTTTTTTCCACTTTCATATATTAATATTAATCACATTTTGTAATAATATTATAACAATGTCTTTCTGGATCTATCACATAAATGTCTTGTTTGGTGTTTTTTTGTATTATAATATATAGTTGATAATGTGTGACACATTTTTTTAATAAATATTTTTGTTAATTTTATGAACTCTTTTTATGTTTAATAATTGTAAATTATTGATAAACTCATTATATTCTTATTTGTTAATTTGTTACAGGGGGTTATGTAGAATCAAACAACATCCAGATAGACACTGAATCAATCAAAGAGGTAAGCACAATACCTTTTTATACAGTTAGCATTTTGATACAAATAATTTTATTCGGTTCAATGTCGATTCTTCAGTGGCATTCTGAATTAGTATTTAAATATAATTTAAAATTAATTTGATCACTTTGATATCATTATTCCAAAATGTAATTTAAAAAAAAAAAAAAATCTTTTTCTACATCATTTTGTCTTATACAATATCGTATAAGTGAAAAAAAATTGCTACAGTTTAAATAAAACTAAAGAATACATTGACATAAATTTGTCACTGGAAATTATTCTGTATTGAATATTTATTTTTTCATGACTAGGTCATGGGTGTTTTTGGCGACAGTTTGAAAAAAATCGGGTATCAGTTTGTAAATATTTCTGTTGGTGTTATCATTAGTTGTTGCAAAGCTAGGAGTCTGCTGCCCAGCCATCGTTTCGTATCAAAATACATCCACTAACCAAAAGATATTAAATGTTTTTAATAATTTTAAATGCAATATGTCTGACAGTATATTTAATTATACTTTTAAGTCTCTATACCTTTATAAAGTAATAAATTATAATAAATATAAGTAAATAAAATAAATAAAAGTAAATAATTCTTTTTTTAAGAATGATTTATATTATAGTAATAAAATCAAATATTAAACTAAACAAAAACAAAACAAAACAAAGCAAAATAATAAAGTAAAATTATGTAAAGTTTAGTGAAATATAAAATGTAAATAAAATAAAATAATGAAAATTACTTTAAATTAAGTAAAGTAAAAGTAAAATAGTAAAATAAAATAAAATAAGTAAAAAATAAAGCTAACTTAAAATAATGCTTTAAAATTATTAAAATAATAATAGTAATAATTGAAAATATATAAACAAAATAAAATAATAAAGTAAATAATTAAATTTAATAAATAAAATAAAATAAAATAAATAAAATAATAACTTAAATTAAATTAAATTAAAAATAAAATAAAATAAAATAAAATAAAATAATGTTGAGAGAAAAGAATGTAAGTAAAATAAATAAAATAATAATAATAATAATAAAAATTAAATACAATAAAATGACCAATCAAATTAAATTAAATATTAAAATATTAAAAATATTAAATAATAAATTTTAAAAAATAACAAAAGTTATCAAAAATATGAAATATGAAAAGAAAATCTGAGAAAAGAAAAAACAACAAAAACAAAATACTAAAATAAAAAATAAAAAATAAGATTGAAGTAAGTGAAAATATAATAAAATGTAAATAACATAAAAAGTTAAGTAAAGTAAAACAAAAGATATAAGAAAAAGTATAACCAAATACAATAAAATATTAAGAAAAAATAAAATTTAATATAATAAAAACAAAATATTAAATTAAATTAATATGAAAGTAAAATACTAAGTAAAAATGTAAGTAAAGTAATTTATAATAAAGCAAAGCAAAGTAATGTATTGTAAAATAAGTAAAAAATAATGAAGTGAACTGATGTAAAGTAAAATAAAGTAAAAAAGTATAAAAATGTTATAAAACATAGTGAACAGTACAAGGTACATTTTTATGAGTAAATCCCTCTTTTATAGAAAACAATCAAAGAAATTAAAACTAGGATTATGATGATGGAATGTGGATTTATTGTGATATGAGACCAGTTATTAATAGTCAGACATTTTTATAATTCCAGGATTTATCTTTTTCATACCATATTACCATAATTCAGTGTGCAGCATACTCTTATTTAAAATGGATTCCATTTTACATAGAATTTGTTTTATACAAATGAATGAATTATTCAGTATTAATTATATTTCTTTTTATACAAATGAATGAATTATTCAGTATTAATTACCTATCAACATATTTTTTTGTTGAAGGTTACTGGATGTAGAATGAATTTTGATGATTATAAAATAAAAAATAAAATAGTAAAAATAATAAATAAAAAAAATAAAAAATAAAAAATAAAAAGATGTAAAATTATTTTGTTTAAATCAGAATCCATTTTTGACAAAGTATGCTGCAGTGTCTTTTTTGTAGTGAATAAAAAAAAATTTATTTTTTTATTTTTATAGCTTTATTATTTAATTAATCTGAGTTCATTTTAGTTTCATTTTTGTGTGGTCTAATACAATTTTTGGATTTTTAAATTTCAATAGAAATAATCTGCATCTTTATAATTAATTAATTAATTTGATTTTTCCACCAAGAACTTCTTGAGTGAGCATTAAATGCTTAAGTTTTTAAATATCTTATTATAAAATTATTATATAAACCCATTTTCAGCACACACATATATACATTCTTATAAAAATATTTAAAATTAACTGGTATTAAGACAGTATGGAAATTTGAAACTGCTAATTTTAAAGTTGTTAAATTTGTTTAAATCATATTTTGCTTCAGATTTTGGTGTTGTAAAAATAAAAGTTTAAACAATGACATTTTTCGAAAATTATTATTTCTTAAAATATCTACTTCTGCTTTACTTCTGATTCTATTATAATTCACACATTTTGGAGCATGACCTTATATTTGCATCATGAATACACTGCTGTCTGTTAAAGACTAATTAAAATAAAGACCAACTGATATAAATCTTGTTTCAGCATGAGTTATCTCTCTTTAAGCCAATAATTTTTCTACAGCTTTTGTCATTGAAATCAGATTTCAGCTTTTGAAAATACTGTATATGTGTGGTGGTAATAGACTGTGCATTGTGTTTTGCAGCTTGTACCAATTAATTTTTATATACATTTTTTGAATATAAATATATTTAGATTGTATGGATATTTTGTCAGTTCATGTACCCCTCTGTGGTAGTCTAGATGACATGTTGTTGTCTATTATAGCATCATGTTTTATTGTTTTTAGTTTGAAATTTAGTTTTTTAAGTTGATAAATAGCTGGAACAAAGTGTATTTTTCCTTATGTATATGTTAAGAAGTCTGTTGAATACAAAAATTTCTTTTTCATTTATTTTTGTCATTGAATACCATGTTCATATTTTTTTACACTGTTTAGCAAAAGTAGTGTAAGAATTATGGTCACATATATATAAAAAATTAAAAAAAAATTAAACATAAAAAGATTATGAAAATCATGTCTGTTTAAAATGAAAATTTGTATTTAATTAATAATAAAAATTAACAATGAAGGATAAGGTTTAATACAATAAATTTAAAATTGTAATTACATTTATCATTTTTTTCTGTAATACTGTTTTGTTTATGCCAAATATATAATTAATAATTTATTTGTTTGTGTTTTTTTGTTTCTTTTTATGTTTATAGACAGCAGTGGATTCATTTAATTTAAAAAAAATTAAATTATTAATATACACTATAGAGATAAAGTTTTAAACTAAATGTTGAATTCCAAAACCATTTTCTATCATTACTTAAATAAGCTAAAACAACAACAACAACAACAATAAATAAAGATTAAATAATAGTTTTAAAAAGATGAAAATCATGAAAGAAAATGTATTGTAAAATATTTTAATAATAATAATAATAATAATAATAATAATAATAAAAATAAATAAATAAATAAATAAATTGAGAAAAATAATTGCTAAAACATTGTAAGTATTTGTTTTTTATGTAAATATATTTTTATAATGTAAGCATCTCTTGTTTCTCTAGGTCATGGATGAGTTTATTATTCAGTTACGAACTCTTCATCGGGTCTGTTGATATATTATGGTTGTTAGTTACAAAGGTCTTGTTTTATTACTTTTTTTTTCACCCACCCTTTAATGAATTTGCAGACTGTTTTATGTCTGTCCATCCTGGAATGGGTTACTAAACAGTATTTACCTTGTCCATTGGCAGAGAATTTTTAAAACATTAATTAAGTTATAGATACATTTTTATTAGAATTATTTATTTTGTTCAAATGAGAATTATACTGTAGACACATTGTTTACTGGACTTATTTATTTATTTGTAAGTTATTGTTAAATTATTATTATTATTATCATTATTATTATTATTCTTATCATTATCATTATCATTATCATTATCATTATCATTATCATTATCATTTAAATTTTAAGAAATCTCTTTGTCATGTCTGACCAAATGTCTTGATATTAATTTTTATTTGTAATATATTTTCCTCAGGTTTTTATTTATCTTTTTTTTTTTTTTTTTTTTAATACAATTAAACTGATCTTATTGCAGTTAATTAATTCTTTTACAAAACTGTAATATTAATTTTATCAATTTCTTTATTTCTTTATTTTTTTTTTTCATACTGAAATAATATAAATCTTCTTTTACTTATGTATTCTTCTTATACTAGCTTGTCTTTCCACATTACAACATTATTGTGACACCCACAAAGATATTTGTGGTTGTTTTGGTTTACTTGAAATGGATGTGCATGTCTTATGTATTTATATGCTGTGATGGGGATATTCATATCTATCTGGCTACCTTTTTAATAAAGTATGCTTTTAATATCGTTACCTTCATTAAACTCACATACAAATTTCTTTCTTCAACCTGGCATTTTGTTTCTTCAATGTGCATCTGGCATGTATTAAAAGTTTGGCAGTTTCACATTTAGTAATGAAACAAAATGAATCATTTAAATTTAAAAATAAAAAAGAAAGAATGAAAAAATATGTATTTACAGTTCAGTAAGTGAATAAATGTTAAATATAAAATATATTAAATATCTACAGGTTATGACATGTAATGAAAACTATGTCAACTTAGAACCATCAGAAAGAGGGTGAGTGGCATTTGCATGCACGTTTTGTTGATTGTCGTTCGTAATGAGGCATTTTAAATGTGCATGTTAAAAAGTGGTTTGTCACATCCAATTTGGTATGGTTAATCAAAGTGTATGGAAAAGTTTAATGCTTTGGAATGTTTGATAAAAAGATCTTCAGCTGGTACATAGTATTACGGAATATAATTCAACTGCTTTATATTAGTTTTGTTAATCCATCCGTTTAATAAGTAGAATTTTCTGTTTGATTATAACGAATGTGTGGAAGCAGAAGAAGCACCTCATTAGGATCAAAGAGTAGAATTTTTCACAAGTTATTGATGTTGGGAATGGTTGCAAGGTTGATATCATTGTCATTGTTTTTAAAAAGTATTTTTTTTTTTAAATCAACATGATAGTAAGTTCATTTAAAAATGGAGTAAAGAATACATTATTTATTGTTAAAATACATTTATTCTTTTAACTGCATTTCTTTCTTGAATGTAAACTGACAGCAAACAAATTTGGAAAAATAAGATTTAGTATATATTCCTAAAAAAATATGTTATTTTTTTTTCAGGTCACCCAAAGGCTGTGAAAATTGCTCAGTACAAGAAGGTGAGTCAAAATTGTTTACATTTAAAAACTTACATCTCAAAAATTTGTTAATGTATTAATCAATAAATATGTCATAAACATTAATATTTTAAAATTATTAGCAAAGATACAGCATTTTGTGTTTTTGTTAATCTTTTATAAACCATTTATAAATAGATATTTTATACTAGTATAATATTATATATATATATATATGTATATATGAAATTTATTTTCTTATTCACATGAACACTAGGCTTGCTTGTTCAGACTGTGTCTCTGAGAAATGTATTTTTGAGATATACTGCTAAACATGAAACATTATTGTCTCTGATTTAATCTTTTGATTTAAATGAAAAGAAATACATTAAAGTGTATCTTTGATAAAAAAAAAGACAAATAATCTAAGTAAATTTTGTTAAATATTTCCAAATGATTATTTTAGCCATTTTTCAGTATTTGAGTATTAGATAATAAGTTTGTGCTGTTTCATAAATACTTACTACTTTCATTTTTATTCTGATAGCATTTTTAATGTAAACAGCATATAAACACTTTTTATTATTTCAGTATATAAAATTATATCGTGATAAAAAAGTAAATGTTGACTTAAAGAGGTCATTATTTTATTTTGACATTTATTTTTGTTTTAATTAGCAGTACTTGTAATAAATAAATCAACACTCATGTTTATTTTGTACCATCAATCATGGATATTAAGATAATCAGTCTGCTTTTCAAAAATTCATTTAGATATAAATTCACATTTTTTATATGTTATTTAATTTTATCTATCTATCTATCTATCTATCTATCTATCTATATATATATGATGTACTTTTTTTTGGATATTAAGATAATCAGTGTGCTTTTCAAAAATTCATTTAGATATAAATTCACATTTTTTATATGTTATTTAATTTTATCTATCTATCTATCTATCTATCTCTCTATCTATATATATATATATATATATATATATATATGATGTACTTTTTTTTAATTGTAGAAGTGTATGAAGAGTGTTCTTAAAGCTGTAAATGTTGAAGAATCATGTTAGTTCCATTTTTCAAGGAATGTTCTTTGAACTATATCTTGCCTGAGTTTTTTTTTAACCATTCCAAACTGATAAGCTCATAGCTATGCATCTATGCAAAGAGCCTTATGCATATACCATATTATATGTATATATATATATATATATATATACATACACATACTGTGAATACTGTTTTTATCTGAGGTTAATGCTTTCATTCCTGAACAAGTTTTTTTTTTCAATTGAAAAGGTTTTCATTGGCTTGTTATTTGTAACAAAATTCCAACAAAAATTGGAATAATTGTCTGAAACAACAAATGTGGAAATAGACTGCTCAAACAAACAAACAAACAAACAAAAGTTTGAAATGTAAGTTTGAAATAGTCTGCTGAAATAAAATGATGGATAAAGCTTACTGGAACAAAACTGATCAAAACTGTTTGCTGAAAGAAAAAAAGATTGAAATATATGTATTTTTCTGAAAAAACAAATGGACATAGCTTGCTGAAACAAAGCAGATGAAAATAGTTTGCTCATAGAAAAAAAGCCTGGTATAGTTTTCTGAAACAACAAACTGAAATACTTTGCTGAAAAAAGAGAGACTGGAAAGTTTGCTGAAGAAAAAAGAATGGAGTAGTTTGTTGAAATTTAAAAATTATGGAGTATTTTGCTGTAACCATTATGAAAATAATTTGCTGAAGTAAGAAAAAGAACTGTTAACATTTTAGTGTTATTGTGTTATAAAAATGTTAACAGGAAGGGAGGACTACATCAGTTAGTTTTTCATGATTGTTCAAGTGCCATATTGTTTTATTATAATGATTCAATTTTTTATTTTATTTACTATTATTCTTTTTTATGGCTTTTTCTTTAAGAATATTAAAATATATTTACTCTGATTTTGAGCTGATTTTTGTTTATATAAAAAAGTGAATAAATTAAAAATCAAAGTAAATAAATTTTAAGAGTTTGTACATGGTTATCATAGAATAATAGAGAAATGTGATTACTACTGAAAGAGTAAAAATTATTTTTTTTATAATATTTATATTGTTACCTAAATATTTTGTATATTAGATTTACAAACAGTGCTTTTATAACTAATACAACTGATGTAAATAATACCATAACTATTCTAAACTTATTAATGATATATATATTTTCTATTATTTACTTTATTAATATTTGTAATTAATTGTTGGAAGTAAATACTTTATTTATTGTAATCTAATTTGGATATAATAATAAAAGATACTTACTTCATTTATTATTATTATTATTTTAGTTTTAATACTTAAAATTTATAATGTTAAGAAATTTATCAGTAATTTTCAAATTTTGGAAATCAATGTCAATTGTGGTTTGAAATTGGTGTAAATTTTAAATTTTCTTTTTTTCTGTTGTAATTTGAATCAGGTAATCTAAAATCAATTTTAAACGAAATTTAAAAAATAATAATAATTAAAAATTATTAAGAACCTTTAAATAATTAATATTAATGTCAGATGGAAATTAATTCCTTAAAGTGTTCATAAAATTTCATATTTTTATATATTTACATTTAAAAAAAAAATTATATATATATATATATATATATATAAATAATAATAATGATAAGATATTGCATAAACATCAACCTATCAGTATTAAAGACAAAAATGTATGTCAGAAATAATTAGACATAATTTAATCCAAATGATATAATAATACACTGGTACATGTATACCAATATAATATTTAAAAAAATTGTCTTTTTTTTTTAATAAAAAATCTCTTTTACTACAGAAAACAAATATTGAACATCTGTATATGTTTTTGTATACTTGACTTTAAAATTCTGTGCTTTTATTTATTATATTGTATTTATTTCTTAGACAATAATTCTGTTTAAATTTGGGAATGTTTACCAATTCTTCTTAAATAATTATTTCAGAGGCAAATCTAGGCTAATCTGAAGATAGGGTGGGTTTTTGAAAAGATCATAATGATGTGGCATCATACTGAATTGTATAATATTGTAACGTTACTGCAATTATTAAGAGATTGTGTGTTTGGTGCACACAAAATCCTTCATATTTCTAGTATCTTTTGTCATCTAAAAGTTAAAAATTACTGTAACAAGTGAGTTATTCTTTTTTAAATTTGATTTTAAAATAAATGTTGGACTGTTTTCAAATATTGTTCAAAGGCCACAATTTTATTTATTTATCAATTTTTATTTAATATATATATATATAAAAAAAAAAGTTAAATGTATAAAATTAAAAAAACCCTGAAAGAATAAGATACAGAAAAAAATATTAATAGCTAATTCTTAAAACATTTTCTGAGTAAGTAAATATTTTAAATAATTTTTGTGATAAATATATATTATTTTCATATTTAGTGCTATTGTTAAATATATTTTTTTCAGTGAATTTGTAGCTTTCACATACTGTATTAGACAACAGATTGAAAACATTGATGAGTTTTATCTGTCTAGGAAAGGATATGTTAATTTGGCCACCATGTTGTCTATGTATGTAATAATCTTCTGAGTAGCAGAACCAAGTAACACATTTGTGTGTCTTCATTTTACTTTTTATTTTGTTTGAAAAACTGGCTCATTATGCTTATTTAATCAGATATAATTAGAATAAAACTATTACTGTATTTTACTCATCTAGTTTTTTATCAGACCAAATTATTTTTATTATCTGCTAACTTATTTTGTTAATGTTAATGATTAAAAGTATAATGAAAAAAAAAAACACCCAAATGAAATGTTAAAAAGGATTTGTTGAGAAATTAGCTGCCAAAAAATATTTTAATTCCTGTTTATTCTAAATTTTACAAAAGGAACTGTCTGACTTTTCTGGAATAAAGCTGGATAATTTTTTTTATAAAATGTTTTTTTTTTGATTAAATTTGAGAAAGCAAACGTGAGGATGATTTGTGGAAATGACACAACAAGGTACATTCTGCAAACTGTATTCACAATAAAGAAAATACTTCTGAATTCAGGATATTTTTGTAAATCCAACACCTACCAGTTTTAACTATTAAAACATGTTGCTTGTTCAGTATGTAACAGATCTTAATAATTTAGATTTAACTTTTAAACTCAGACCCACAGTCTGTAATCCTAAAATTTGGAAACTAGAAAAAGCTACTTTTTATGATTATGTACTTTGTTTTACTTTAATTTGTATACATCACAAATTTCACCAAGTGTTTTATTTACAAACAGAGCCAAGAAGATTGCTTATTGTCTTTCCTCAAGAAGTATTGTGTAATTATCGTCTTACATTTTCATACAATGTGTCTCTGAAGTTTAATTAATTGGTTATGTTACAGTAATTTGACAAAGTTCTAATAAATTTATGTTAAATATACTGACAGTCACTGACAGCTGTGCAGTAAACTTTTAAAAAACAACAAAAGAAACCAACATTTGAGTGATATTTTGTATCCAGTAAGTTCCTAAGGCTGCCATTTTAATTTAAGAACACTATGTACTATATATACATATTTAAAAGCATTGTTACATTTAAAAAATTTGGTTAATAAAGATTGTACTTCAATGCATGAGAAATATTCATGAAAAATGTTCAGTTGTAAAAAATCATAAAGACATTTTCAGAACAATTATTTTATTGACTAAAACATTGCTTAAAATAATGTATGTATTTCACAAAAGCTGTATAAACATGCTTTAAGAGTATATGGTAACAATAAAAAACTATTTGGTCTATAAATGTAAAAATTCTATAAACATTACACAAATATTTAATTGCAGACATCATAAACTTCACAGAATATAAATACAATTCCTGTTGCAAAACAAACTGCAGATCTGTGTGAAACAAAATATATACAACAGTAAGTAAGGAAGACAGTTCAACACAGTAGGGTAAATACATTATAAATTCATTCTGAAAAAGAATTAACAATATTATAAACTGGATTTGATATACATATAAATTAACTTTATTAGTTCCCAAAAAGATGCGATATTTGAAAATAAGTAATAAGTGAACTATCAGTTACAGTGACTATTTGTTTTACTGCTTAAAAAAAAAAATATATATATATATATTTTTCAGATTATGACAGCAAAATGATTATTTTAAAATACTTGACCAAAATTTCAGTTTACTTTCTATTTTTCTATTTTAATTTATTTAAATAAATCAGCATAGAACTTTTACTTTGCTAGTACAGCAAATATTTAAGGAAGAAAAAATTCTCAATTGTTTTAAAATATAATTTGATATTTCCTCTTAATCAGTGATATTAAATTTCAAGACTTACAATTTTGAAACAGTATAATGGCAACAGCTATCTAGTCCAAAACTATTATTAACAATTAGAAACGATTGAAAATGAACATGGTGTAATTATAAGCTTTGAAAATAAATGTAAAAATGGTGGTAACATTTAACATATTGCTTATGACAATAGGAAAAAACAACAGAAATAAAGCCAGACAACATAAACACTGACTTTTTCAAGAACTAAATACACTTACTATAAACTGACAAAAAGAAGTTTAGATCACAATAATCTACCACAACCTTATAAAACAACATTTTTAACCACGTTAAAACAATCTTTAAAATTCATATTACAGTGTAAATATTTTATAAAAGCTATTATTATTAATAACAGAAAACATATATTCAATATTCAAAATGGCAAAATATGTATTTAAAAAAAGAATTAAAATTAAAAAATTAAAATTAAAAACATAAATTTTATAAATAAATTTTATTCAGGATTAAATATATATCGATCCAAAGAATTATCAATCATATAAATAAAACCAGGGAAGCCTTTGTGGTTTCAAATTATGACACACTTATAATGAGTTTTGATTTCTGAAACAACAACAGAAGTCTGACCAGCAGAACATTATCACTTTTAATGTATAAAAAAAAATAAAAATAAAAATAAAAATAAATATAAATTAAAAAAATTATAAAAGTGATACATAATTAATTAAAGAAAAAACTAAAAATAAGTGGAAAATATTGCATTACTGTAGTAAGGTATATTTGATTTAATTGTGAACCTTGTTTCAAGCATGTAGCTGTTTGTGTATTATAACATGCTGCTAAAACAATACTGCAATGCATCCATCTTTTGAATGCGTTTGTGGATTCTAGAAACAGTAATGATCTTTGCAGACAACAGCATTGCTAACAAACACGAAGCAATAAACTACTACATTTATGACTAAGTTTATGTTTTTGTCAACAGCACTATCTGAAAGTAACTGTTGGATATTTTTCTGCTGTTAGACATAGCTTTGCTCATATCACCTCTGAAATCTCTGGTTGAACTGTCATCATTTAATCAGCTGCAGCTTTGGTGACATATGATGTCATCGCTGAACCTTCTGATGGAATTGTTGTCAATTGTACTTCTTCTTCTTGACTTGTGTTTGGAGAGTCTGAAACAATAATAAGATCAGTTGCCCATTATCACACAAAATAAATTATAGAGATAATTCAGTGGAATATTCTTGAATGGTGATAATACTGTATAGCAGATGAAGACTTTTATCCAAAATTTTGAAAATTGAAAGACTGAGCTTCTGTTCTCATGCTGTCTTCCTACAATCCAAGATCCAAAACATAAGCGACATTCAGCCTTGTATTAAATCCTTCATATCATAATAACTATATATATATATATGTATATATAATATTCAAAACTTAAATTATACTTACCAGTATCAGCAACAGTCTTGTGTGATGGAGCATAGAGGGACAGCAGAGCAATGACATAGACATTCCAAATTCCATACACCCTGTAAAGTAGAAATTTAAAATGAGAACTAAACAAGTGTGTAAATAAACAGTAAATAACAAATCACTAACTATACTAAAATCATAATTTTTATTTGTTGTCAATCTGAAAATAAATAAAAATAACTGTCATGAACAGGAAATACTGAAATTTTCTTTAAAAAGAAAACACCAACATCACCACCACCACCAACAAAAATATTGGTTAAATCATTTATGCCTCATTAAAACAAACAGTAATAGTCCAACAGATGATGTTAATTTTTACAGTTTTTCTACTCACTTTATTTTTAAAAATAATAACAAGTCCTTCACATCTTCTATTGATTTATTTAAAGTGTTGGACAAATACACTGACCTGTGAGGAAAGCACTGGAGTACTCCAGACTGATCCCCTCGTCCAGCCACTTCCAGCGACCCTCGCTGATCTGACTAATGATGAAAAAGATCACTGTCAGGGCAGCAAACAGGAGGGTGGTCAGCATGAGGAATTTGAATCGGAAGATCAGACCCTGAGAATAAACATATTAATATTGTATTGTGATCAAAAATAGAATTATATTTGTTATATCAATAGGTTAAAAGTAAAGACTGCAGTATGATTATTAGCATGTTAATATAAGGCTTTAATTATCCTGTAAAATATTTTATGAGCAATTATCATTTTATAAGAAGATGTAAATTTCTGTCTTGTTATATATCAAAATAGATAAGAATATTATTATTTGCAATCTCCCTTTGAGAGATTTTGATACTGATGTGTGTGTGTGTATGTTGAAACAAATAAACTGCAGTATACTGAGTAGAGAGAAGTCAGAATATGATGAAATGAAATGAACAGATCTAAAAGACTCAATATTATACAAAAATAAAATAAACCTTGTAGAATTTTCTGCGAACTTTGCTCATCTGGGGTAGAGCTGAACTTCTGCTGCTGATGTTTTTGAAAACTTTGTAAATCATGTAACATAGGAAGATGAAGTAGGTACAGGCTGCAATACCAGCAAGAATGATAAAGGCCAGCTGAATTATGGTTAAGTAAAAATAAATGAGAACATGCTTGTTTATAACACATTATAGGGATATTATATTTGTTATTAGATGTTAATTAATGGTTATAGGAGAAGATGTAGGATATTCCCATCAGTTAGCATTTTACCATACTCAGTTATAATAATGGAAAATAATGGTATCTAATAATCAAGGGATGTAATTTTTATACTTATAAAAGGACTGTGACAATGAAAACAATGGGAACGATACACAGAATTAAATAACATTTTTTTTTAGGATTGAAATATGTTAGAAATATTTTTTTATCTTCTTCTTTTTTTTTTTTATGTTATGCATTACAATTAAACTAAATATTATCAACATCAATTGAAAATCCAAAGGATACAGCCAAATGCCTTCCTGTTTCAGTCACCCAGATGCTGTAGAATGGATTTGATAGCTTTACTCCTCTGAAAAAAGACACACAAGCCAAATAAGATTCACAAAATAACGTATTTAAAATGTAATTCAATCATAAATTTTATTAAAAGTATTAATAATTGAAAAATAAAATTTCTGTTTTAAATATATAAATTTCTCTTGCATAAAAACAGAAAAGAAAAAAAGAAGAGACATGCGAGCACTGTTAAGTAACATACCTTTCACAGATCTCAAAGACAAGGAGGCAGAGACAACCAAACACCACAGCTCCAAGATGCTTCCAGTACATTACCAGTTTGTTTCTTTCTACCTGGTCCTTAAAGTGAAAGCCAGTAAAACTATTATATATCAATTTCTGTTATATCAAAAATATTCATGTATCAAACACCAAAAAAACCCAGGAATGAATCCAATTAATACAGCTAAAAATCAATTATCTTTCATGTATGTTTAAAAATATAAGTAAATATAAATATATTAACATTTTAATAAATTAAATAAAGATCATATTGTTAACTGAATAAGTTAATGCTTTTAGATTATGGGGCACTTTTGTACCTACCATCATATGCTCTCCAGCAAATATAATCCAGAAAGAGAGTAACATGGCATAGAAAGCTCCCTGCCTTATGTCTCCAATCATCATCATGTAGGGCATATCAAAAAACAGTGTCAGCCACTCTAATGGACCTGCAATGCAAAATTAACCATTAAGATATTAAACAGCATTTCCCTCTTATTCATATTCTATGCCAAGATGTTGTCAGTTTCAAAAAAAATATCTTAACAGAAATCAATTCCAATCAGAAATTTTTCTGTTGGATATACTGCATTATTAGCTTTAGTTTTTAAGTGAAATTTACTTGATTAACTTTGTAACATCAGGGATGCTGAATGAAAAAAATGAAAAACAAAACACAAATCAGTTTTTAAAAATAAAAAAAAAATAAAACAAATAGGGATTTAAAAAGGTGTTTTATCAAATACTCACAGTTCAAAATGCTGAGGACAATTCCTAGGGCAAAAAGAGTTCTGAAAAAAATTAGTGAAGTCTAGATTTAACTTAATTCATGCAATTCAAGAACACATTTGTTTACAAAATTTAATCCACTGAAACATTATTACTTCATTAAGAATTTCAGAAGTTTGAATAAACAGATCTTTTAAAAAAACATAAAAAATAAAACAAAACCCCCCTCCTCCACTGAACTATTCTAACGAGAAAGAATTCAACAAAGAAATTAAAATATAATCATCTACTGATTTAGATTTTATAAGTTAATAAGTTAATAAGCAACATTCTGAAATATATGCAAGTTTCAAAAAAAAAAAAAAATTATGAACAAAATAATATTTCAAATATAAATACAAATAACAATAATAATAATAATTAAAAAAAGTGTTTATAGGTTCAGACCTTTCGAGAAGATTTGGCAGACGACTAAGCAACTGGATTCGTCTCCAAAACCAAATAAGCACAGCAAGAAGACATGGAAAAAGGACAGTCTTGATAGAAAACCAAACTCTTGTGAAACCTCCATTTTGGTGAATAGCCTGATAAATATCAGTAAGACAAATTATTATTATTATTATTATTTTGAATTATATGTTAAGGACAAGTGACGAAAAAATACAAAATCATTATTTTTTTATGTTACAGAATTCAAACTTCAAGGAAACTTAAAAAATTAGTACTGGTTTTATTTTTATGACAAATGGTTATTTTTGGTTTTTTATAGTATTACAAAATCCCATTTCATGAACCTCTTCAACCCAAATCAATATATACATATTATTCAAACTGCTGGGATTCATCATAGACATGTATTTCTATAAAATAACAAAGAAATTATTTTTTAGTTTACATACTTCAAAAGAAACAATTTAAAAAAAATAATATGTTTTTCATTCATATTTTGAAACAAAAGAAAAGTTTTCTTTCTGTCATTTTGTATGTTCTTTTTTAAAATATATATATTCCAAACAGCTGTCAAAAGCAGCATTAGAAAACTAAATTATAAGATGCAGTTATGTATTTAAACTAAAGATGTAATATTTATTTCTGAAATAGAATTTTGCTGCTTACAATTATATGAACATCGTCTATTTTTCCAACATTGACATTGGCACCTCTTTTAGTTGGTATTCTGATGTTGACAACATAGTAATGGTAATGACAGCTGCCCAGTTCAAAGAAGGGAATTGGCTCACAGTGATAATATTCACCTTCATGTTCCTTGAAAGTAAGAAATAAATAAGTGAAATAAGCTTTAAAGATCAGAAAATCAAAATTTACATCATTATTAAAAAAAAAAAAAAAAAAATCATTAACTTAATTATTTACTTAGCAGAACGGAAAATACAAATACTGACTGAAAAATTAATAAAGTGAGATCGGTGATGATAAATGTTTATGAAAAAATATATGAATGGAGATTCAATTCATTTACATGAAATATGTAGTTGTATAAAAGTAATAAACCACCATGGCCGTAACTGGACTCTTTCTGAAATGAGGCAAAAACATTTAATCGCCGAGTCAGTTATGTCTTTCATTGCAATGATGTCAGTTGTCTTCAAACAGTAACCAAAGACAAAAACAAATTCATTAAGTGGATATCGTTTCTATCGAAATAGAGATTTATATTTTATATTTTTAAAGTAAAATATAATAAAAAAATATATATAAAATAAACCTGTCAATTTTGGTATGAGGCATTTTGCCTCATTAGCCTCAATGTAGTATATATCCATTGTACACGTTTACTCTGATCAGTTTATCAATTCATAATAATAATAATAATAATGATAATAATAATAATAATAATAATAATAATAATAATAATAATAATAATAATAATAATAATAATAAATAATAAATTAATTATTAAAAAAATAAATTAATATACAAATAAATATGTATTTAAAAAACAGTTACATACAGCATCCTCATCACCATAGCAATTCAGTGGACGTTCTTCTTTTGCTCTGGCAAGTTCATACCAGTCACTGTCATTTTTATTGCTATATCCAAGTCTCACATCTAGAGTCAGCACAGGATTTTTACCTAAATTATAAATAATACAGTTAATTAGAAATGTATAAAAATAAATGATTGTAACATTAAATGTAACGATATAGGGGATTTTTACCTAAACATGAGTTATTCAAGTAAATAATGACTGCATGACATTAATTGTTATCATTATTATCATTTAAAAAATTAAAAAATAAGATCAAAAAATATTTAGTAGGTGGTCTATAACTTTTATGTCAAAGTAATGGCTAATTCTGGAAACTGTATAAAATCTGTATTATAAATATGCTGGTGTAGAGAAATATACGAATGCAGTAGAGTTTCAAAAAAAAAAAAAATATATATATATATATATATATATATATACTGTATATTATAAAGTGATAATACTGACCAATTGGTTGATTAGGATTGCGTTTGATGTCAATCTGTAAGACACTGATAACATGCTGAAACCATCGTGACATTTCAAGCTGTACACCACCCTTGGGTAGAGGAATCCACTGTGAAAATACAACCTGGTCTGCTTCTATGTGATTATCATTGATTTCTGGGTCATTAAATGTATCCACAGACTTGCATGGATTTTTGCCACGAGGAATAAAAAATTCATCGTCATGAACTGGTTTGTTATCAATACATTTTACTGCCAGAGTTGACTGGACATTAGCTGGTGATGGTGCTAAAAAAAATGATATAAATTATTATATGTTTTGCATAAATTATAACAAGATTCAATATGCACAGCAGAAGAAGCAGCAGCAGCAGCATCTTAAACCATTTATAACTGATTTGCTGACTGTACATTGTATTACATTAGTATTTTCAATAAACGAAAATTCCAGACATTCCTGAATGTTAAGCTTTTTGTTTCATCTGTTTTCATTATTTCTGCTATATATATGTATGTTTCTCTAATAGGAGAATAATTTTTCTCTTTTATATTTTGTAACTGAAGCAGAAATATATTTTAAATAATTACAAAAAAAAAAAAAAAAAAAAAATGGCTACATGTAATAAAATATCTTTATTAAAGTACGTTTGTACGTGTGTGTAATATTACAAAAGTTTATTACGAACGGATGTCATAATAATAATTCACAACAAATTTACGGTTATTATAGAACTTGCAAATTATACATTACAACGTTTACATGTGTTTATCATTATGTCATACGAGTGATTATAAAATGAAAATAAATTGTAACTGAGGACAATAGTACTTAAACCAAATTTTACTGTAATGACTTTTGGGAATAAAAGCGAGGACAACAATGGAACGATAATATCAATATCAATAATGATGGGTTTTAAACACACCTTCGGTATGTTTAACAAAACGGAAACAGGTACATAATGGATACACAAAGAAAAAATGAACAAAAAAAGGATAGTAAACATTAACTCACCAATGAATCCACCAATCATGAAAAATGCCACGATAATTAAGAATTCAGAAACCGAAAGAATAATTAACTTTCTGTTGCTAAGATTTTCTAGAACAACCCCAGCCATCTTCGTTACAGAATGAAAGAAGCCAGTCTTGGTCACGCTCCGATAATCTAGCCTTCTGGCTGGTATAATTAGCTACCAAAAGTTTCAATGCATTTTTATGAACCTCGTGCTCGCTTTTTGTCATAATATCTTGAAAAATGAATTTAAAACTAGCTCATTATGCAGTCATTGATTATTTATTCTAAAAGAAAGAAAAGGTAAATAATTGTTCATCACGCATGTAACTAAATAGGCCACCAACAAGCTACACTTCAGTGAAACATTCACAAAAATGAGCAAAACCCAGGATAAATATAGTATATACAGTTGTAAGGTTGTAAACTTTATTTCCCCTGATAGATGGATAAATCTGAGATACAAAAATTTACATATCTAACATAATCACTGAATTAAATGAAAGGCTATTAAAAAAAATCACAATAATAATAAATAAATCAATCAATAATAAAAAAAAAAATAATAATATAAAAATCAAACAACAACAAAACCCCCCAAAATACATTTTAAAATGGTTGATATATCGGCCTATATATAAAAAAATAAAAACCCACAAACAAACAACAACAAAAACAAATTCCCGATAGTGAAACAATTGCTGTAACTGTATAATGAAGCCCCAAATATATCGGCATCAACAGTGAAAAGTTTAATCAAAACCAAACTATTTAAAAAACAAACAAAAATAAAAACATTTATCGCTTAGTGAATATTTTTGTTCAGTTGATTCACAAGATGAAACGTATTAAATTGGCTTATAAAAATAATAATAAGTAAATAAATAAAAACAGAAAAAAGCTTTCATTTTCTCAGTATTAAAAAGATGTTTTAGTTTATGCTTTTTAAGCATGGTTTTTGGGGCACTGTAAATGAAGTGGATAATAAAATTACACACACGCGTATTCAGAGGGTTTGGAGGGGTGAAGCTGTGCCCAGTGAATGGAGCTTGACTGCTCTTGATACAAACACACAAAAAAAAAAAAAAAAAAATAATAACATGTCTTGTCCCCAGTATAATTTCTGGTCTGCTTAACAGAATACAATATATTTTCAATACAGCAAGGCCAATAACTCTAGTTGAATGCATATGGAAAGCAGACGAAAATTTGTGTGGAATCATTATGTAAACTTGTAAAGTTTCTCTGTACATATTATTTGAATTTAGTGCATTTTTCTTTCAATTTGTTATTAGTAATTTTTATTGTAACTATTATATTTTTCTTACAGAAGACTGTTCACTGTAAAAAAAGCTAATATTAATTCCTGGCCTGCAACACATTAGCGATCGATAATCAGTAATTGCTTATTATTTTCATGATTAATTCTTGAAAAATCCATTGATCTCTGCAGTTTATTATTATTATTATTATATAAATAAATACCTCGACAAAAATAATGTTATTTTTAGGTGACCTGAAAAATGGATACAGCAGATTTAGAAAATTTGGAAAATAAGGAATCTTCAAAATTTGAAGAGCATGACACTGACAATCACGAGGAAGCCAAACAAGCTGCAAGTACCAGTTATGTATCTGACAAAACTGAAAATTTTGAGGGAAAGGGTGCTGGAGGGTATGGTATATTTAAAAATGTTCTATTAAAAAAAAAAAAAAAAGAAAAGTAATTTTGTCTTATAACATAAGTGCAGAAAAATACTTGTTGCATTTAATCTTATATATTTGTTATTTTTATGGTGTAATTCTTTAAAAAGTACATTTTAACATTATTTTATAAAATGAAAAACAAAAATTATGTTTGTATTTGTCAGTATTTTTTCATGTAATTTTGAAGGTTATAAACAATCATTTTACACAGATGAATGTAAACCTTTGCAGATAAACATATTCACACATTTAGTAATGGATGTTCAATTATTTAAATTTCAGGTTTTTTTGAGACATTGTATTTTATGACATTAAACTTCTAAAACAGCCAGTTTAATTTTGGAAACAGTCCTCCATTAAACTAGAAATTTTTTAAAAAGTTTTTACTGAAAAGTTAAATTAAAATAGAGTTAATTTATACTAATTTACAGTTAATTTTAAAATAGAGTCATTACTGAAAATAATCACCAACATTGTTGCAGTGATACAGGGCCAAATCTTGATACACAAACTCAGGAAACTTTAAGGACTGCAGAACAGTTATCACTAAAACTTAACAAAGTTAATACGACAGACAGAGAACAGCTGAATGCAGCAGCTCAACAGATTATTGAAGATCTTAATTCCAAACGAAGACAAGATAACCAGCTTCTAGCAGATTTCAGAAAGTCCTTGGAAACAGAGGTAAAAGTTTCAGAAATATGAAAATTTATTTGGTTTAATTATCAAAATAAAAACTATTAAATCAAATCAAATAATTTGCTAAATGTGTGTTACAAATACAAATATCAGTATAACAGAAAAGTAATTTAAAACACAGACATTATATTCAGATATTATAGAGAATATGGAGAAATTTTAATATGTAATAAAATAGTTTTGGACTTCCTTAATTTAATCTGATACAAAATCCTATGCATCTCAATCCATGGATACTTTATAATACTTTATTATTTAATTTAAAAATATCCACATAAGTTATGTTTCTGTATCAAAGGTAAATCGAATATGTAATGCAGTTGAACAAGAGATGCTACGAATGTATACCAAAAAGAGTGATCAAATACAGGTCAGAATCCAAGAACTGTATGCTTGTCTGGATAGGATTTGTAAAATAGAAACTGAGCTTCAGGAATTTAAGCAAGCTCTTCAAATTCTTTACCAAGACATGAACAGCACACACTAAAATCTTAAGAGACTTTGTTCACTTTTATTTTATTCACTTGTACTTTGTGATTATGATGTATAAAACTCTACAGTCAGCTTTAATATTCATTGCTGTCTTATTGAATTACTATCTTAAATAAAAATGTTTAAATTGTTAACTCTATGACCTTTAAGTTGATTTGATTATATATGGATGTGTGTTATTCCCTCTTTAGCATACAGAATACAGATTTGTTAATAATTAAAAAAACAACAACAGTAATAATAAAAAGCAGAAACTGACATTCTAACTGTATCTTGAAGACCTAAACCTATTATTAGCCATTTCAAAGAAAAAAACAAAAACTAATTAAACAGACCAAACATTACTGAATTCCAAATTTCTATTTCGAAATGACTGTTTTCTTTTGATGATGGATGAAATATTTTTAATGTGATTAGAAGCAGAATGTTTTAAATTATTAATAAATAATACCTACATATTGAAATATTGTTTAACTCCTTTTTTGCTCCTTTAAAATTGATAAAATATATTTAAACATAATTATTTTGTTAATTAGAAAATGGTCAGTAAATCAACAAGGTTATGGTAACCTTATGTGTTTGAGAATAGAATATGATATTTATGTCACTGTACTTCCATAGTGAATGGAAAAATCCCAGAACATTTCCATAATTTTTAAAACACTTATTTAGCATGTTTGTTATTTGTAAATGTCATTTAGTCATAAATATTACTTAATTTTTGATGCTGTCAAACAAAGAAATATTAATGAAATCATATAATCAGGTTCAAAATATCCTCTGACACTGAAAAAGAGGATAGTGGTATGAAAAAGAGAAATATATCAAAGACAAAATGGTTAATTTGATCTGTGATGAAAATTTAGACTGATCTTCATTTTGCTAGCTTGGTTTATTATTAATACAATATTTGCTGAAGTAGAAATTCATAATAGTTAAAAAAATAACCCTGTCTTCCATATCTCTCCAGAACACCCATCTCACCTGTCAAATAGAAAAACAACAACAAAACAACAAAAAGAAACTACAATTAAGTAAAACTAATGAAAATAGTTGAAAACCCCAACCAAAAAAACCCCCTCAAAACCCCCCAAAATTAAAAATAAACATCAATAACAAGCTCCTCAAATAAAAAAGTCCTCGAGCAAAAAGAACAACAATAAAAATTAAGAATAAAATACAATAATAAAATAAATCAGTAATGCAATTGTTTTATGGGGCTTTCACAAATCTTTTTATTGAAGTCCAAGATAGTATTAAAAAAAGACATTTGTCATTCTATTGTTATTTTAAAAGCATTTATCACTCTGTTACAAACCTTAACTTAAAAGAATATCTTTTTTGTTGTTAATGTGATATGGATTATGTAATTTCTTTTTCCTTATTATCAGTCGGTCTGTTTGTCTGTCTGTTGATCTATCTATGTATATATCTATAAGTATGTATTTATGTGTCTGCCTCTAGATTCTGAGTAATAAAATGAAATTATGAAAAATCCTATTATCTATATATTTAAAAAAAATGCTGGATTTTTTTTAGAAATGGAATAGTAGTCCCCCCCGACCCAACAAAAAAAAAAAATAATAATAAAAATAAAAATAAAATCAACAACAACAAAAATAACAAAAAAAGTACAAACAAATCCAACTGCACATAACAATTAAAATTTCTATATCTATATCTCTATCTCTATCTATCTATAAATATATATATAATTATAATAATAACAATAAAATTAAAAAAACTAAAGAACCAAAAACAAAACAACAAAAGAGATCTGCCCTAAACACATATTCATTCACACACACCATTTCACACAACCTGATTTTGAATAAGGATTAAAAAAAAAAAAAAAAGGCTTTAATTTATTAGAGATTTAAAAAGAATGAAATCAAATTATTGAACATTACAGAAATGAATGACTGTAGCGAAGATTTTACATTAACACAAAGATCACTATTATATCCTGTCACGGAGGACAAATGCGTTGAAAATAATTTTCTTAAGATAACAACAACAACAAAACCCTCAAAATCAAAATCTTAATAATAGTAACACAAATCTCCAAACAGAAACCCCAAAATACACCCTAAAAATTATAATATATATATATATTTCAGAATAAAATGCTTAATTCTGCTCATCCAACTGCAATAAAGAAAAAGAAAACTAAACTTACCACTCCTTAACCCACCGAAAAACCCCCCAAAACCCCCAAAACCCAACATAAAGAAAACATAAAAACAATAAAAAAATAACACTCAATTTATTCCCGCAAAATTTTTTAAAAAATGTTTTTTTTTTTTTTTTTTTTTTACTAAAATGAAAAATATTCATACTTGTTAATTTGAACTTTGGTTTCAAATTTTATCCATCTATAATCTTGTATCCATCTATAAAAGGAGAAAACTGAAGAAGAAATGAGATAAAAAAAAAAAATGTACTAACTGATATATCGTGTATACACGACTGCTTCTTGATGTTGTGAAAATCAAAATATCAACTTGTCATAACTGAACTAAATGTCGCCTTTGTTGAAGTTCGTACTTGTCAGACGTGATTTCACTAACTTTCATGTTGGTCAGCATAAGGTGCTGAGATTTTTCCTTTTTAGTTTCAGGTAGAGAAAATTCACTGATTTATTGCTAATAAAAATGTCTGACTTTGGAAGAGAGAGAGAGAGAGAGAGAGAGAGAGAGAGAGAGAGAGAGAGAGAGAGAGAGAGAGAGAGAGAGAGAGAGAGAGAGAGAGAGAGAGAGAGATTATATGTGCTAAATCAAGAAGTTTAACAAATTTTACAAAAATACCAAACATATTAATTAACTAAAGAAATAAAAATTAATAAAACAGAAAACAAAAAAACAACAACAAATAACTAAAAGTAAAAAGTAAAATAAAATAAAATAAATAAATACCATAAAACTGCGAACAAAAGAAAAGATTAAATGAACGAAATAACAAACACCACTGAAACCCCCCTCAAATAACAGAACTCAAAACAAAACACCCCCCACAAAAAACCCACACACAAACAAAAAACAACAACGAAACCCCCCCAAAAACACAAAATAAACCCCATCACAAAACTAAATCAAACCAAACAACAACAGACCAGAACAAAATAAAAACATGAAAAAGAGTAAAAATAAAAATAACATCATCATCGAGAACCACAATGACAACAAGAATTATGTTACTGCTAGGACTACTATGCTGCTATTACTACTGCTACTATTTTCTTCCAGTTTCGTTGTATATGTGTGTGTATGTGTGTGTGTGTGTGTGTGTGTGTGTCTGTGTGTTCTGTATTTATTATTATTGTTATTATTATTACTATTATTGTTATCGTATGTAACGGGCAATCTCACTCATGCACTAACATACACAGATCATCTGTCAAAAAAAAAAAAAAAGACACGTGAACTAACGTACATCGGTTCATTATAGGTGTTGCCCTAAACATGCACATTAGAAAAATAAGTACCACAAAAAAAAAAAAAAAAAAAAAAAAAAAAAAAAAAAAAAAAATCTTGTTTACTAATTTTTTTTTTTTTTTTTTTTGGGGGGTGGGAATTTCCACGACATCGGCACATCTTTTGTGATATAAAAGGAGACGTCTTTGCTCGACCGCGCTACAGCGTCAGTTGCACCATGCTGCGATTGACTCTTCTTGCCGTTTTCCTCGGCTTCGCTGGTAAGTTCTGATTTTATGCTATTTTATTTAGTGATTTATTCGATTCTTTTTTTTTTTTCTTTTTTTTTTTTAAATTAATTTCTTATTTACAATAGATATTTATCATACCTTGTAATTTGTATCGTTAAATAATCTGAGGAAACTGACATCTAGTAAATAATAAAGGGTTTTAAAAAAAAAAAAAAAAAAAAAATGTGTATAAGTTAAATTTTAAAATATAATATACTTTTTTGCTTTGCTAACATTTATTTGACTGCTAAAAAAAACCCCAAAACCCAAACAAAACAAATAAAAGATAAATTGTTTATCACCTAAAAACTCACAATTTAACTAATAATATAAATCAAAAAGAAAAAACAAAAAAGAATAGAAAAATCTTCGAATGACAAAAAAAAGAGAAAAAAAAAAGGAAGTAAATAAATGCAGCATTAGAAATATATATACATAAAAAAAGTCAATACCTTATTTAAATATTTCTTATGTAATTAATGTTGAGAGGATGCATACAATTAAATTATTAATCCTGAAATTATTTATGAATAATGTAACCTTTTCTTTTGAATGTTGACGAAAATGCTATTCTGTTTGTACGATTTATTTTTGAATTTATTTCACGTTTTGCTTGCGAAATTTGTTATCTCTATTACGTTTAATCAAAATAATATTCTAAAATTAATAATAATAATAATAATAATAATAATAATAATAATAATAATAATAATAATAAAAAAAATGTATATTATTGAGTATGAAATTTTTCTTTTATATCAGTCAAATAATAATAATAATAATAAGAAACCCCAACACTGATAAAAAAAAGTTGCAATATACAAAGTTGTTGCTTTTAATATCTTCAAATAGTGGAACAAAGGAATACCTTGTAAGGATCTCAGTTCCATAACTGAAAATAAATATCAATGATTTTTAAGTTTATTTTTCTAATGTTGAAATTTAAGCTTAGGAAAAATATTTTTTTTTGTGTTGTATTGGTATATTTATAATTTAATGATGAAATTTAAATTTATGTGGACAAATATTTTGTTTTGTATTTTTACATGTATATAATCTATTGTTGAAATTTAAGCATTTTAAAATATATTTTGTGTTGTATTTTTACATGTATTTAATCTATTGTTGAAATTTAAGCATTTTAAAAATACATTTTGTGTTGTTTATGTTTATAATTTTATTTTCCAGCAACGCGGCTGGTCGAGAACTGTAAGTATATAAGATTAATTAGTTTATTTTAAATAATTAAATCATTTTATTAAATAAAATAAATAAATAAACAAAAAACAAAACAAACAAAAACAAACAAATAAAATAATAAATAAAAATAATATAAATATTGAATAAATTAAATACACATTTTTGTCAAATGTTTTTCTTTTCTATTCTGAAAAAAAAAAAAACTTTTCTGTTCTATTTCTATATGATTATCACATTATTTCTGTTTTAATTTAGAAAAAAATAATCATTAAAAAAAAGGAAAAAAAAAGAAACGAACAATAACATTTTTTTTTTTTTTATAAATTACTTTTAGAAAACAAAAATGTAAAAAGAATATCCAATATCTCTTTTCAAAAACAGTATCTGTATTTCCCCAAGATCTAAAATAAATTTTATCGCGAATTATAATACAGCTATCGAATTATTGCAGCTTTCAAACCCCAGCGGGAATATGTCTACCAGTATGAAACTCAAACTGTCTCAGGATTGCCCGGATTAAGCAAAGTTTATGCTGGACTGAAAATTAAAGCATTTGCACGGGTACAATTCCACACTGCCGCGGTCGTCAGGGTACAGGTGAGTAAAAATATCTATTCTGAAAATCTCTGCTAAGAAGATGTTAATAATACACGTAGTAATGATTCATTCTTTAAAATGTAAGTGATTTTTGGATTACATTTCACAAGATATAAACTTTTACGTGACAGTAGATTTGTTTCACGTTTCTTTTAACTGAGTCATAAATGTATTTTATATCGTATCCCTATTTTATATTTAACGTGAAAGAAATTTTGAATTAGAAGTCATATTATTATTTTTAAAAACAATAATAATTAAATCAAATAATAATGGAAAGAAAAAAAAAACAAAATTCTAATGAATAAATAAATATAGTTGTATTAATAATAATAATAATAATAATAATAAAATAATAATAATAATAAAAACTGTTATCGAGTCCCAAAATAGATTTTCATATCTTCATACTTTACTTTCTACACACCATATTAAATATTCGATAACTCGGCATCTAACAACCGAAGTATCCTGAGTAATTACGTTGAATATCTAAACGTGTGTTTTTCAGCTTGAGTCTGTTCAGCTGTACAAGATCAACGAGGCGGTGATGATGGCAGATCCAACCAGACAGATCTTGCCTGACAGCATCCTTGATCCCGTGTTCGACGACACCCTCATTATGCCACTGACGTGGCCAGTCACGTTTGAGTAAGTAATACGAGCCCATTGTTGTTAATAACAGAGGAAAACGTCGTTTGGTTTTAAGGCAGCATGAGAAATTAATTATTTAGATTAGTAGACGTCATTAAGATCGTGAACGTTGTTAAATTAATTTCTATACTTGTAAATCGACGATTCAAAACGAATATGAAATTAAGAATTTATATAACATATCTTAGGAATTTTAAATATTAATGAGATATATTTTTAAAACATATATATTTTTTTTAAAAACAGCGTTACAGAGGTTTTGAGAAAATGTCTAAATAAGAGGAATTTGCTAATCAAAGCTTTAAATGATAACGAAAATAATTCTGAAATCAAAGTTTCAATGTTACTGAGGCAATTTTTTCAAATCCGGCTTAAGAATTATTTTTAAATGCTGCAGATACACTCGGGGACACGTGAGCAACATCAGGACAATGACGGAAGATCCTCATTGGTCAGTGAACATCAAGAGAGGTCTGATCAGCATCTTCGAAGTAAACACCAAACAGAAAATGGTCACTCAGCCAAAGACCCATAGTCCTTTCGGTGCCACCATGTTCAGAGCTTTTGAGGTAAGAAGTAAAACAACAATAGCAGCAACGAAACAACAACAACAACAGCAACAACAACAATAAAAAACACACCAAGAACAAAATAACAACAGCAACAACACAGCACCAAATAACATCAACAAGAAAGCAACAAAGACAACAAAAACGTCAACGTTCTCCTTATAACGTCAGACGCAGTGTTGTGCTCTGTTGTGTGCTAGGCTGTACTGTGCTGAATCCTTATTGGTTACTCGAAGCGTTTTCACTGATCTTTACCATTTCTTACGTTATTAAGCACATTAGAAACTAGTCACCAGCATACTAAATACATAGCAATGTTTATAAATAATTCAAGAAATAATTAACTATGAAAGGTTAAATATACATAATTGCAATGACGATATGACGATATTTTGTAAAGGGTAGTAATAATAATAAAAAAAATGATTATAATTTTACATCTGCCACCATTTTATCCTAGGATTTGAATAATAATAATAATAATAATAATAATAATAATAATAATAATAATAATAATAATAATAATAATAATAATAATGTAAAGAATAATAATAATAAAAATTAATTAATTTTATCATAATGATCACTAATATATTTTCTCATGACTTAAAGAATAACAATATTTTTTTTTTTTTTTTATAATTTAATTATGATGATTATATTATAATATAGCAATTCACAAACATTTTTATCTTGCGACTTTATGAATAATGCAGTAACTAATACGTTTCAGACAACTGCCTCTGGTATGTGTGAGACAGAATACACAGTAATTCCAATCAAAGAGGTTCCTAATGCCATGAAAGTGGTTAAAGTCCGAAACTTCCAGAACTGTCACTCGCGACCAGTTTGGTTCAAGACGATGATCAATGCTTTCAGGTGCTCCGAGTGTGTTTCTGAGATGGTAAGCTGTTTAAATATATATATATCTATATCTATATATATTAAAACTAAAGAGTATAATAAGCTCAGACTTCATTTTATAATGATTCTGAATCTTTTATTTAACCTTCTTCTTTCTTACTTAAAAAAAGATAATAACAAAATCAGTAATAATAATAATGATGATGATGATGATGACGATGATGATAATAAAATATTCTAGAGTTTACTTTGTTCATTATAGTCATAATATATAATTATATCTAATATGACCTGATTTATTCATCAGGCTATTTCAGGCGATACTCACTTAAAAAATATGATACTTTTCTCATTACAACCTTTTCGTAAATGCTGGCTAATTAAAGAACGTGGTGTATACTGTCAAGTCTATTGAAATATGAATATAAAAGAGAAGTCCACGTAACGACTGCAGAGGGTTTTTTCAAAATGTGTTAAGTGTTTATGTAAAGGTACTTAACTATTCACGGTTTAACCTAAGCCATACATTTATTTATGCAATCAGAATGAGCCAATCACGGAGGCAGCTCAAGTAACGTACACGATGCTTGGAACCATGAACAAATTCCTCATTACCAGTGCGATGGTGGAGAGTCACTACAGCTTCATTCCATACACACCCGAGAAAGGACGAGTGACAACATTTATTAAGTATGTTCTCATCAACAGCAACCTCTGTTGTAATAAAAACAACAACAGCAACAGCAACAACAATAGTAGTAATAGTAGTTACAGTAGTAGCAATGACGATGATGATGACTGTAATACAAATATCAATAATAATAATAATGGTAGTATTAGTAATAAAAAAAATAATAGTCATGCTACTATTACTACTAGTAGTACCTTTTAATTAAGAATAATTATATGAATAAATATATCTATAAAATCCACCTTTTCCTTTTATTTTCTGACAGTCAAACTTTGCATCTGTTTGACGCCAAGGATATTAGACAGTCGACACCGATTGAAAGTATTCCGACAGGCAAAGCCACTGTCAGAAGCATCGTGACTTTCATTCCTGAGTATGTGCGCGATCCCACAGTTCCTTTCGGCGAGCAGATCAGCAAGGAGGTCATGCGACCCATGTTTGGTGTTGTCAACTACACAGCCGAACACGTGAGAAATATTTCTTAAAACGAAATTAGTGAAAGAAATAAGTGAACCGAATAATAATAATAATAATAATAATAATAATAATAATAATAATAATAATAATAATAATAAAATAATAAAAGATAAAATAACATAAATAAATAAATGGGTAAGTAAGTTTTAAAATGATATACGATTTAAAATACATATCGAATGCATAAAGATAACCTGTTTTTAAAAATATGTTATGCAACATTCAGGCTTTCTTATTCTTTAAAATGTCTAGCTGGTCTTTCTTTCTTTCTTTATTTGATTTTATGAAGTATTTCTTAGTATCTGTTACCTGATTTATAGAAATAAACGTAGAAATGGTGAACTATAACACATATTTTTCAAACTGTTTTCCTTACATAAAAATATCTTTAAAGAACAGGCATAGCGGTGAAGCTCTGTTTCTAATATTCTTTAACAGGTTGAGACTTTGCTGAAGGTGGCCGCTCAGATTTTGACAGAAACTGTACCAGTCGAGGCTACAGAATATCCAATTGTCCTCGTCAATGTTCTGCGCAACGTGAACGAAACCGTCATCACAGACGTCTGGACAAGATATGGAATCCCAACCACAACTGAAACTGCTCTGGAAGCCAATATCAGGTAAAACATAGAAACAAAGCCTATTTGTTAATCTCGGAAAAGATATATCTTCGTGGAACAAGATAACCAAAGACAGTTGTCGACGTCTTGTTACAGCATTTCAACGTAAGAGTTCCACTCCTTAAATCTTTGACCTTAGATTTAAGTCACTTTTTATCATCGTGTTATAACACTAAAGAGCTTTACGTAATAAATATGATTTATTTACAGGAAAGTATTGTGGACAACGATGCCCATTGCTGGATCAGTTCCTGTTTGCAAGGTTATCCTGGCATCCTGCGTTAAACAAATGGTTCCACTGACAACATGCGCCAACATTGTCAATGCCTTGGCTCTGACCGCCGAACCGAGTGTGGAAGTCTTCAATACTCTTATTGTATGTTTTTTAAAAGTACTTTTATTTTACAGCTTGTATAATGAAATAGTTCACCTCTAAATGTTTAGAAACTGTTAGCAATCGCACAGTGAAGCTATTGCATTAATAACCATAACTATGAAATGGATTTATTAAATTTTCTAGACACAGAATCTTATATAAAATGTATTGATCAGTTCAACATTGTTTATAATATTGTTTTATATTGGAAATTTAACAAAAAGAGGAATATTTCATAGTTTACACGACAAAACATGAAAATAAAATTTCCCCATCTATTACTTTTCAAAACTTTTGTTTTTGAAATTTAATAACTAGGAAAGACAAAGCTACCAAAGTTGATCGTGTATTAACTTTCAGAAAATAGCAACTGGCCCAACCATGACAATGAATGTTCAGTGGAAGCGAGCCGTCTTCCTCACCATTGGCGTCATCACGAACAAGATGGTACAAAACTACTACATCGAAATTGAAAAGGTCATGAAACAGATACCAGTAATCGAGCAGATCATCCAGCAAGGCACAGAAAAATCCAAGAAGGAACTACACCTGATGAAGACTGCCATGGAAGAAACCGAAGCACAGCTGAACACCCTCTACACTCAGATTACAAGACAGATTGTTGAGGTAAAGTGAATTTATCGTAGAACAGAATACGATAACAATGCTTGTCATACATTTACTTTATTTAACAGTCAACACATTTAGACAAAGACGAAAGCAGAAGACTGTCGAAAAGGAAATGGACTGAACTTAACAGTTATAAAGAAACTTTTCTTATATCTATTAATACGGCCAGGATAAATATTAATGAATAAATATTTAGGAGTTTGTGTTATTAATCATTATATCTAAAATCGTTAAATGACACAATATATTTAATGTATTCACCATTGTTTGTTGACAGGTGTAAACTGGAGCACCATCCTAACAGTGTTAAAAAACTATTTAACAGCCTAAATATATTATACAGCTTTATGAATATAAAATATTTAATCTTATTAACACTGATAAATGTGAAATTGTTTTCACGCTTTCAAGTATTTCATATTTAACCTAACATTACTTTAACATTAATAAAGGTAAAATATTTCACACATTAACTACATTAGCATTAACATTTGTGCACTTCAGCTTGCAAGGAATCAGCTGGCCAAGGTTCAAGCCGATGAGAAACTGCTGGGAATCAAAATGATTGGAAACGCTGGACTGAAGGAGACTTTGCCTCATGTTGAGGAAGTTATTTTCAACCCAACAATGCCAGAAATTGTTCGCGTGAACGCCATCTTCGCTCTTAGAAGAATTGCCACTAGACATCCAATGCTGGTAAACACCAATACTTTGCGCCTTCTAAATGATCAAACAACAGCAACAACAAGAAAGAAAAGAAAAGAAAAGAAAAAAAGAAAACAAAACAAAAACAACAACAACCTCACAGAACAAAACAAATGTTGACAAAAGTAATATGGACGCGACAAAACCATTTAAATCAATACAACTATCTATATTTCTATGAATGCTGATTTACATAAATTAGTTATTTTTTATCTTTGTCACTTCAGGTAAGAGAAGTCGTTCGTCCTGTTGTCGTGGACCCAATGGTAATGGCATCAATGAGAATCGCAGCTTTCACCATCGTTATGGACACGAAACCAGAAATCTGGGTCGTTGAATCCATTGCCAAATCTCTGCACCACGAAAAAGACATCCAAGTAGCCTCTTACATCTACGCCTACATGCAGAGCATGGCCAACAGCACCCACCCGTGTTTCCAGCTCCAGTAAGTGTGGTGGTTTTGTACAACAGATTGAAAAATAAAGCTTTAGAATCATCATCAGTATGACTGTAATACTGAATGAAGATTTATTTGATTTACAGATATAGTTCTGCTAACTTCTAGCAAGAAAAATCAAATATGATGATGATGGTGATGATAAAAATACAAAGATGATGATAATTATAACTGTAATCTCTTATAATAAATACGAGTGATATATCTGTTATTTTCTTAAGCGTTCATTAATTGTCAACTTTCTCAAAGGAACAACATCGCATGCTGTGTTGGATGTTTCGGAAATGATACAATTGTATTTCATTATGCTTTTCAGCACTAAGAATTGCTCTATTGCTCTGCAGTACGCTCCCAAGGTCGATCCTGGTTTCCTGTACTCGACATTCAGCCGTATCACAATGACACACAATGGTATATAAATCATATTCCTTTTATCTATAACTCTAAGTTCCGTAATGTCAGCCATTTTCGACCCTTCCGCTGATATAGTACATTAAAACCAATAATTTTCACCTATTTATCAAAGGCAGTGGAATGTAATTTTTACTCTATGTGAATGTGCCTTTAAAAGATACGTAACTGTAATCGATAAGAGTATAAGCGGGTTTCCTTTCACGCATTGTCGATATGCAAAAATCATTTTTCGCATCTAATAAATGTTATATAATGTTTATATTAATAAACTAATACTTTATGTGTTTATATGTATATATTCCGAATATGTGTGGGTGATAAGTGTTTGGGTGCTGACGTGGGTATATATTTACGTATGATTCGTATATGTTTGTGCGCGTTCGCGTGCCTGTGTGTGTAACTGTTTATAATTTGTATTTTATGTGACGTGTTTCGTAGTTAGTGCTTGTAAATATTTAGACTTTTTCTCTGTCCCTTACTAATGTAAAAATGCACGTTCATTGTCTCTGTTTTATTATTTTAAAAATAGATTATCTGAAGATATTCGCCTTCATGGACGTTGCTACAATTGGATCACCTTCGACTGTCCTCCCTGCTTCTCTCAGTACTGTTTTTAACGTGCAGGCGTTTGGCGCAGCCACTAATATGTTTGAGGTAGATATCCAGTTAATTAATGAATACTTAGAACAAACTGTAAAACGAAAACAGTTTCTAGAATTATACTAATTCAACTTAATTTAGATAGAAAATTTATAAACTTCGACAATCATTTCGAAAATTTACAGTCGTTGCGATCGTTTGACAATAAATAATAGTAAAAACGTTTCTTGAAACAAATACTTAAGAAATGAAATCGTCTTTTGTTGATGAATTATAATGAAATGAAAATTAGAACACTTTTGTCTCTTCAGATTGGATATCACACTGAGGGTCTAGAAGCTGTTGTTGATAAACTGATTGGACCAACTGGTATTCTTACTATGAAGAAATCCATTCTCGATCTCCTCAGAACCCCAAGAAGTGTTACCGGAAAAGAGAAAATTCAAGAGATTATTAAAAAGGCATAACAGAGACTTAATGAAAACTATACTTATTTGTGAATCATACTATTTTTAATCTAAAATAATCCACAATAAAGAAGATTCTTAGTGAAGATATTAATAACAATATAGTCATCATGGCAGAAAGTACTGTAATTGTATGCATGAATATATAGTTTATTTATATTTTCCCTTTGTATTTTATCTAAAAAATCCAAAAGCATATTTTGTTGATGGAACTTGCCATGAAGGGAGAAATAACATTTTAAAAATACACTTTCAACCACTAAGATGGAAATTTCTACATTATTTCTTATCTAGAAAAATTTAAATTGGCCGCAGTTATGTTTCTTTCTCCTCTCCTGGACTTTAATGAAACGGTTTGTCTGTTTCCAGTTAGATTTAACTTTTCAGTTTTAAGTTGTCATTCCGTAGTTTAATAAATGTAAAATGTAAATTTTGTTTTTTTTCCAGCTGGCTGTAACCATTCGTCAGCTTCCAATTCCTACAGGACACGCGTTCATAAAACTGTTTGGACACGAACTAAGATACTTCACATTTGACGAAACAATGATGGATATTATTAATAAAGGCATTTATAACATAATAAAAAGAATGACAAAATAGAGTTTTTTTCTGTGATTTGAAAAAATCTAAAAGAAAAATTCACTTTTTTTTATAGTCTTGATTTACAGATTCATTTAAGAAAAACTGAAAGCAGTAGAACACAATCATACATATTTATACAAAACGCGAAATTTCTCTGAAGAAGAATTATTTATATGTCAAGTAAACAGAAAATCATCTTATAAGGCTTATAATAAAAAGTATTTAAATACTTGGAAAAAAGACAATCAAGAACACAAAACAAAAGCAAACCTTTTCGTGGCATGTACGAAATCTACAGATTAACAAGGTAACATAAAAGTTAGGTTCTGAGCCAGTATTTCAATGTTTTGTAGCTAAGATCACAACGACCTTCGACGAACAGAAGTGGATGATCACTCAACCCGTGGACGTGAGGGACAATCTGATGCTTGGCGATGTACACATCATCTTCCCAACAGAGGCTGGTCTGCCAGTCACAATGGCCATGTCAGTTGCCACTGCCTTCAGAATCAACGGTTCCCTTGCTTTCAAAGTAACACCTTCCATCTTCGAGACAAGGAGATCAGGAGAGGCTCCAGTTGAAGCTACAGCGATGGTTAAACTGAGTACAAGGTATCTTTGCTTGTTTCTACTTATACGTCCACGTTTAATACTAAACATTTCAAAGTTGTGATTTTGTCTGTGAAATTGTAATAGAAATTTGTATTGCAACAATTAAAAAAAAAAAAAAATAATAATACTGAGCAAATGCTATTTAAAGTGGTTAGAAATGAAAATATTTGTTATGGTACATGTCTCAGTTTGAAATTTTTTTATCGACCTTATTCAAATAATGTGATTTTTTTTTTTACTTTAAAATAAAAAGCATAGAAGTGAAACCAACAGTAAAATCATAATAATATTTGTTCTACAGTGCTGCTGTTGAGGTTCGTGGTTCAATGCATATTGACGCTTTCGTCACCAAGGTTGGAACTGCTTTTCACATAACCACTCACGTGATGACACCAATTGCTACCAATATCACCTACAACATGATTACCCACAAGCTGTTCACTGAAATCGTTCCACCTGTACAGGTTTGTTTATTTGATAGTCTTATGAATTTATTTAATATAACTAGATCAAATTTTTTTTTTTTTTTTTTTTTTTTTTTTTTAAATCTCCATATAATTATGATTATAAAACAGTGAAAATATTTCTTAAATACATTTTGTGACTATTGCATTCTCACTTTCTTTCATGATTTGGAAGTACGTTTGATTTAATTATTAATCACTTTTTAATATTATTATTAAATATTCATATCTGCCTCGAATTGACTTTATTTTTAATGTTTAAAACAAATATTTTATTTAAATTCAATGCTTTTCCGAGTCAAATGTATGACTGCTTATGCATTTTTGTTTTTGTTCTTCGTGAACCACACGTATGGTTTTAGAATGAAAACTGGTTCACGTTACTTCACAGGAACAAAAACAAATATATATAAGACATAATCTGTAAATCGTCATATGAAGGATCAATGATTTACAAATAAAAATAATACTGGCAGTTAATATCTAACAAAAAAAAAAAAAATCATTTATATTAACAGACCGAACCCCTGGTTGCCGTTGAAGTTGTTCCTTACACATTCGAGGCTATTGGAACGACAACGATGAAGAAGAAGTTCATTGAACTGGTTGAAGAAGCAAGTCTTACCGAGGTAAGAAATATATGTGTTTGTGTATCAGCGTGTCAGCGTCTGTCTGTTTGTGTGCACGTGTTTGTGTCTGTCTGTGTGTGTTTGTCACAAAAGCTACGTTCCTTAAAGGATACCTCATACGAAAAGTATACCTAATTTATAATTTTAAAAAAGATTCAATAGTAATCACTAAATATATTATAAAAATGTCCTTAAGTAAATTATGAAGTTTGAGTCAGGTCCGTTCTAATAGTAGTAGTAGTACGAATTCTTTTTGTTACAGTTATATATTTTCTGACCCATACTGAATGCTAATTATTATATTCGATATACTGTAGATGGTTTATGATTATGGCAACTCAACTATGGGCATGGAAGTGGTTGGATACGTCACAGTCCCAAGCACTGCTACTGCGGCACCAATCCCACTAGCTGGCAAGACCACTATTGCAGTATTTATGAAACCGGGAGTAAGCGTTCCAAATGTAATCAAGGTTCAAGCGCAGTTTGTTTCCACTTTCGTAGCCCCTAGTACTCAGACTCCGACGACGCCAACGGGTACTGCTACTGCTACTGCTGCTGGTGAAGGTTTACCAACAAGCACTGTGACCACGCCTACAACATCCAACTGTGACGGCTGGTTGTCTGCTATGACACTCTGTCTGTTGCCCTCTGGGACTGCACAGACTGAGCAGGAGCTACAAATAAATGAACAAACGGCCACCCCAGTACCAGAGTACCCCGATCTCACCGTTACCGATGTTACCATTGTACAGCTGATCAAGAAACTTCAAATGATTTTAGGCACTAGCCAGAAACTGATCAACATTGGTTCAAAGTGGGGCGCGGTAGTAGTTGTTGATGCCAGTACTGCGGTAGTTCCAAGAAAAATGCAGGTTGAATTGTTGTGGCAGACGATTAACGACAGACAGCTTCACCAACTGGTGGCTCATGTTGCTAGGACTCCACTGCCAGGCTACGATACTCAACCATGGGAGGTAAGCATATTTATTAGATTATATTTCAATGTGTTAGTTACGTGAAATGACCTGCAACATGTTAATATGTTTCTAGCAAAGAATTATGATAATATTTAATTTGATTTTATTTTATAATTTTTTGGAAATATAAATGAAAATTCAGTCTGAAAAAAAAATTCGGTCGTTAACGAAAGGTTTGTAATAACAAATTTTCAAAGTAATTAGATGGTTATCCTTAAATGTCTCCATTATACATTATCTATGTTGTTTTTTTACTATATATTATTTCTTACATTTTAGATGGTAGTTCAGTCCATGCTGCAATTTCCTAGCATCATCGTCAAACCAGAACAACTCTTGGATCCATTCTATCAGGAACAAATCATGAGAAACATTCAATTTATGACCAAGCTTAAGCATCACATACCTCTTCTACAAACACTGAACCAGACCGTAAAAGCCATTTTGAGCAAAGAAATTCAGAACCTTGCTGGAAACGTTGAACCCCTTGTGATGATCAGGAAAATAATGCTCCAGATTATTGCCAGTCGCGAAGATCCGTTCATCGAAATTCTTTTCCCTCTGCTGACAAACATGACACCAGTTGTTGAAAGTATCATGTCACTGACAGACGTCGCATGGGATCCAGTTGAAATTGCCAAGATGGAGGAACTGCTGGTGTACTTGGTCAAATCGGTCGAGATGATCCAGGCTGAACTTATTGCGAAAATAAAGATGTTTAAGGCATCACCACCAACCACAATTTACCCTAAGTGTGCTGGTTCTCCATTATGCCATCATGGAGCACTACCGGGCTTTGGGCGTTCTCAGAATCATTGGCAACAAGACAATGAATATGGACTTCATCAAGAAAGGAAATGTAATCTGGCAGCAGACCAACCAGCTTTTGAAGGAAATGGACACCACATACCTTACCTTCGCTGATGTACTGTTCACTGTCGTACCTCCAACAGCAAGCCCAACCACTGATGTAACTGCAATTGTCGAAGAAGCTAAGAAAGTAAACCAGATTCAGGTTACAGCACTCAAATCTGTTATTACAGACAGAATGAATGGACAGGTACCATCACTTCAGCCTGTTACCGAAGTCGTTGAAGCTACCCAACAGTCTTTGTTTAACGTTGATGCTATTCTCTTGAAATCTCTCATTACAACTATTCCAGTTGCTCCAGTTGTAATTCAGCTGGCATTGCAGCAGAATATGATCTACCTGAATTTGATCAACACAAAGGATATTTTCATGATACCACAGCCACTTGTATTCAGTTACGAGAAAACAACAGCAGAACTTCACACTCAGACTATAGCCCTAACGACTCGCGCTGCAGCTATCACTAAATTCATGGTAGAATACTTGTCCGTCAAAAATGTATTCAGTACCGATGAAATAGCAATGCTCGAGAAAATGCAGCAAATGCAGCTGACTGTCGGTCTTTTGGACGGAAAGGTTACAAGCCTGAAACAGTTGGTTCGACTTTCCACCATGGAACAACAAGCAACTGAAGTCGTAATGCAAGACATCAATGTCATAGTGGACAAGACCGTAGCCATACTGAATGAACTTGTAACCATTAAGAATGCCGTATTGCTTCCAGGCGCTGATCCTAAGATCGTTTTGTATGCAAAGGTTACATCAACAATGATTAATCTGAAGTACGTTTTGAACGAACTGAAGTCCGTTATCCTTAGCAGCACCATTGGTCCAAATGTGTTCAGCTTCGTCACCGTAACTGAGAACATCAATATTTTGATTGTTAAGTGCACTGAAATTGAATATGCTGTAACCAGAGCTTTCGAGAACTTTGTTCTCTCTGCCAACATGCTTGAGGTACAACCAAATCACCCTATGCCACAAGACATGGTCTTGGTGACGCTGCAGATGGTCATGACAAACCAGAAAGTTACTCAAGCTGAGGTCGAAAGCCTGAAGACTACAACGCCAACAGCTTTGCCGTACAGTATTGAAATGGCCATCAGACACGTTATTCAGCGAATGATGCAGTTCCAGCAGAAGATCCAGATGGTTGAACAGCTTGGCGTAGAAAGTATCACTCCTAATGCTGGCCTGCTTGCCATCGTAATTCAACAGCAGAAGGGTCTGATCGCTGCAGTGAAGGCTGTCGTCACTTCAAAACAGATCCAGATTCCAGTTGTTACTCCTTGGACCCTGATTGTGAAAACTCTGGAACAGAACCTTAACGAGGTTGTCGTTTCACTAAGTCAAGTTGTCGATCTTCCACACACTCCAACTACTGATGCCATGACAAAACAATACACAGCAGAGAAACAGGAGATGGTTTCAGTACTGAATGGCGCTCTGCCAATGGCAACGACTGGTTACGTCAACATGACCTTTGGTACAACTGGCCTTACTGCCAAAACCGTTATGGCAAAGGTAAATAACGAATACGTATTTTGTATCATGCATCAAGACCCTGAAAGTGATATTATGAATTATACATATAAATACTTTTTAACCTCGATTTAATAATTGACTTATATGACTGACAGCATGAAAACTGATACATATTGATTTTTAATTTATACAAATCTAAGCATAAAACAGGTATGTCGAAAGGCTGCAATTTCCCATTCTAACCGTGATATTACAGCTCACAATGAAGTAATGTGTTGTGTCTTCGGTGAAACTGCGGAATAATAGTCATTTTTTCCAAATACATATATTCGCTTATTTTTATTTTATTTTATTTTTTAAATTTTTCGTCAGATATTCTACAGCAAGAGTATTGAACAAATGGTTTGGGAATTCACACAAGTCAGCCCATTCGCCAGAAGCCCCGAGATTGATACCTATCTTATGAAATACCTTTCTGGCCGTGACGTCATGGACATGCCGAGCATGCCTGTTGTGACATTCATCAACACACTTATGCACGGACATGTCATGATTAAATACGTCGCGGTACGTTTTATTTAAATGATTTAATGTTTTCGTCGAATCTATGGTTTTATTAACAACATACAATCACAGACCGCTCACAGACACGCACACTTGCAGACAGAGACATACACTAAGACACACATACATACAAACAGTTAGCTTATTCAGAATTCCGTCGGGGTAAAAAAGACATTTAACAGGAAGAAAAAGAACACAACAATGCAGACAATAGCAACAGCAAAGCATCAAAATAATTATTATAATGATCGTATTCTATTAAACTATAACCTTTATTTTAACCAGGAGGAGATTCCAGTATCAGTTAAGACAATGGTTTGGAATATGCTGAGTTACATACCAGCCTACTGGCGAATGAACACACAGTTCGATATGCCAGTTGTAACAACGACAGGAACTGTACACATGTTGCACCATACTCGACTTTCTAACCAGGCAGTAAGTATCGTGTACAAATGAATAATAAAAGCACATTTTATTCATTGCATTTGTTAGCTGTCATTCATAGGTATTTTGTAAAGAAATAATACCTATTTCCATTGGCTAGTCTAGTTATTCATCAGTCTGAGATATTATATTGCACCTTTCCTGTACACTGGAATGCAACGACAATCAGTCAGAAACAAAAACGTTACACACACGTTATAAAAATTATCTGCTTCTAGTTCGATATTTACGTTATGACCCCAACAACAACACTGAAGTGGATGAACATGGCCATGCCTTCGATGCATTACTTGCCCACAGCAATGATGAAGACAGCCTGGACACCAATGACCATGGTCCAGCCTTGGTTCAGACGTTCCATGTATGCACCATTTGGCACTGCGATTCCAGGTATTTTAATCTTGTTTCAAAAGATTCTCTTCCTGACAATTTTCTGTGAATGTCTTGCTTAATCTGTGATTAGTAATTATCATATATCTGGAAGCATTGTTCTAAACCATCTACCGATATGAAATTCCAGCCACACTACTTTGCTGATAAGCGTTTTGCATAAATTCTTTAAAATCAAAATGGTGCAGAAAAATATTTACTACTTTAAATAATCTTCTTTTTCCTTTGGTTTTCATTATGTTCTAACATATTTTTGAGTTATGGATGTTTTAAAACCTATAATCTTTGATCATTTTGCAAAATTATGAGTATGAAGTGAAAGCACTGTTTTAGAAAAATCAACCCGAATCTCTCAATTACTGGTGTAGAATTGATAATGTTGATATCAGGCTGCCTTTTTCAAGAACAGCATAAATTTTAATGTTTACTTGTGTATATATGCACGTTTGTATTTATATATGTTAGAGATACTTTGTGTATGTAGGTGTATGCAAAGTAGTAAATGTTTCCATTGTAATCCTTGCAAACTTTAGCTTTTCAATAATTATGAGCTTTTATCTTCAGCAACCTGCGAAGTTTCTCTGCAAACCGTAAAGACGTTTGACCACGTTTACTACTCAATGCCCTCCATGGGAACTTGCCGAGCTGTTCTGGCGATGGACTGTTCTCCAATGAAGTCGTTTGTCGTTACGGTTACTCCCACGACTCCTGATTTTACGGCAAAGGTAACACCGTCACTGGGTTCGTTAATACGTAATTACATATAAGGGGATAAACCAGTATCTTATTTGAATAAGTTGGACCATGTCAGTTTAGAACAACAACAACAACAACAACAACAACAACAACAACAACTACTACTACTGAAAATAATAATAACCAAAAAATATTATATATATATATATATATATATAATTATCATTATCATCATCAACAACCACATAGTCATACTTTTTTCATCTCAGGCTCTGCAAATAATGACCCAATATTGGGTTGTTGACGTCGTTCCCTCAGGATCCACGTTCATAGTGATGATTAACAATGCCGTACAAACAGTAGAACCAGGCAAACCCGTTATCATTGAAAAGGCACTCACCTACGGCATGTGAGTTTTTGCGTACATTATTACTATCTTGTATTTTAGTTTAATCTTTGTTTTACATAGATACGAAACATTAAATGTATCAAAAACATAACCTTTCGTTCAATAGATAAGAAACATTAAAAGTATAATATATTAAATGCACAGCCTCTATTTTAATATATATAAAACATTAAATAAATAACTTTTATTTTGATAGATATAAAAAATTAAATGTATAATCTTTGTTTAACAAATATGAAACATTAAGTCTATAATATATGAAAGACATAATCTTTGTTTTAATAGTTATAAAACATTAAATGTATAATCTTTCTTTCTGTACAGTAAAGCTGTTACCTTGAAGATATATATTGATAGATTCTTGTGGGTGGAGCTTCCTTTGATTGGTTTACAAATACTTACAAACGGCGATTACGTTAAAACTCAAGTGAGTTTTTGCTTCTTTGAAAAATATAATGAAATATCATTTATGATCCCTGAATTGTTTTACAGAGTAACTAGCTTTTATATTATCAGATCTGTGGTATAAAATCCCAGAATATATTGCCCACAGAATAATAATTCACTATTAAACATTCATATTTTATACAGCTATCATAAACAAATCTATAATTGAATTATACACCAGTTATATTTTTCTAGGCGTTTATGGTATTTTGATACTGTGATTGCTTGTAGGAGAGCTCATTGTTATTTTGTGATTTATACAGTTAAGACATATTGTTGTAAGAAAACCAAGAAAAATAAATAACAAAAAGAAAATAAATAAATATTAATAATAATAAAAACTAATTTTTACAAAATATTTAAATAATAATTTAAAAAGTAAAAAATGAAAAAAATCAAACCAAAAATCCTCCCCAAAATCATATTTTACAAACTTTTGATGAACCATATTTTATTTTTCATGTCAAAACAGGTGTCCCCAGTTTTCAGAAAAAAGACTTGTGGTTTGTGCAGTAACTTTGACGGTCAGTGGATAGCCGAATTCGAAGGACCAAAGGGTAACGTGTGTCCAGCTACCTCATTCCAGAACCACAGTGCCACCATGAGAAAATTCATCGCAAATACGCCAACTCCTACCCCACAGAGCATGCTGGTTAGTTCGTTTTTATTTTTGAAACCAAAAAATCTATTTAATAACGAGCAACACGAAAGTAAACAATAATAATAATAATAATAATAATAATAATAATGATAATAATAATAATAACAATAACAATGATAATGATGATGATAGCTTCTAATTGATACTTTCTCTCATTTTCCTACCCTAGAAATATGTTTTTCATATTATAGTCGGATAAACGTTCATGTTATTTGAAAATATTTCAGAAACATGTGTAGTTTCTCAGACGACTCTGATCAAAACCTTGAAGACCAAACAGATTTGCTTCTCTCTTCTGCCAATCAAAGAATATCCAAGCAAATGCAAGGCCTCAACAACAGCTGAATGAAAAGTGGATTTGTACTGCGTTGCCATGGACACCCCCGAAGCTAAGAAAATCGAGACCAAAGTCAAATTAGGAAAATTCGATGTCTTGAAGGGTAAACCCAAATCGAGCACTCAGAAGGTCGCAGAATCAACGAAATGTGTTCCAACTGCATAGAAATTGTTAACTGACCCGATCCGGAATATGGACTAAACGCGATGCTTCTGTTTTTCTGTTCTAACGTAAAACTCAGACTGTTAATTACAGAAGAAAACGAATCTGAAAATTGTTGTTTGTGTACGTCAGCCGTCGCTCGTGTGTTGTCTTTTTTCTTGTTTGTTTTAATAAATGGTTTAACCTGCAATGTCAGCTATAAATTATCTCTAAAGACAATCCATTCTAAAAAATACATTTCACATGATGATTTTAAGAAAGATAACGCGGTATCTATGTTTTGTAATTGCCACCGAAATGACATCTCAGTTTGTCCAAAACTGTTAACTGTTCTCTGTTCATTTTATCTTGTTTCTTTTTAAGAACTATTTTTAATATTGTGTGTTGTCTTGTGTCGCTTACTGTTTGCTTGGAAATAAAAAATAAATAAATAAAAACGCTGAAGCATTTGTAAACGTATTATGTTACAACTGTATTTCGTTTCATAGGTTATTACAGTTAATACCAATATTATTTTGTGTCACTCATTCTTACATCTTGATAATACTTCATAACAATTAATTTTAATTTACGAGACTAAATGATTAATCTAATTATTTTATATACTTCGTTTCTAGAACTGAAACAATGATGTTACAATCAAAACAACAACACGAAATATGAATTACACCACATTACTGATTACAATAAACTTTCAATAACGATAAGAAGAAAAATCAGCAATGATTGAAATATCTGTCAAACAAAACAATTATTTTAGACCAGATTCTAGACTGCCATCGAATACATCTTACTGAGAAAAGTTTATATTTTTCAGTCCTTCAGCAATAAACATATTGCACAAAGAATCCTGATTTATTTCTGTTCTGCAAATATGTGATCCCAGTTGTCGAGGAGTTCTTTTGCCTTCGTGCTTACAATAACAGCGTCTTCTGGACTCGGTGCAACATTCATGAATGGATTGGCTGGATCAAGAAGATATGAACTTAGTCCAGATGATCTTTAAAAAAATAATTTAAAAGACAATGAAAATTTTAATATATCAAATGTTGGAATATTCTTCGATTTCTTACTTTCGAGCGTTCAGTATTAAAGGGAAAAAAATAAAGAATTACTATCGTCCTCGGTGCGGACTTTGAACTATATCCTATTCCCTGGCATTGGTTATGAAACCTTATTTTGTTCTTAAATATATGAGTGTATATGAAAATAACTCTTCCTGATGATAGATGAAAGCAAATTATGGAATGATGACAGAGTGGTTATTCCAACCGTTTTATTTAGCACGTAAAAGTTTTACAAAAAACAAAAACGTGATAATAAATTTTAAAAGACAAAAGACAACAAGTTCATAATAAAAACAATAGAAATACTGTACATTTTCACACAAAATGTTTTATAACAAGCCAAAAAGTGATAATAAGTTTTCTAAGAATCTCTCTCTCTCTCTCTCTCTCTCTCTCTCTCTCTCTCTCTCTCTCTCTCTCTCTCTCTCTCTCTCTCTCTCTCTCTCTCTATCTCTTTCTCTAAAGCAGAATTTAAAATTCATATTATACTAACGAAGTAGATATTTTCCAATAGTCTCTGTAGTCGTAGTTGTCTGAGAACGTTATCTTCAACGTCTCACATTTGGAAAGAAAATGCAGGCACTCTTTCATATGATCATAAAGGGCAAAGTCAGAGTAACTGCCGCTCGGCGAGTACTCTCGATCATTCATCCTGTTGTTGTAGATGACTAATAACTCAATAAAATAGGATCTGAGTGGAACGTCTGCTACCTGTGCAATTTTAAATGTAACGAAGAACGAGAATGAGGCTTAAAATAAAGTATCACAACATTCAAAGAAGTAATAATTTGTTTTTCAGAAGAGCATACTACATATAAAAATAAATGATGTTGACATAAAGAAGAAGAAGACATCAGTGAAAACGATAAATAATATTAAAGGACGACCATAATGAAAATCTTTCCTGTAGTTATTTCTTGGGATCATTTTCGTTGTGTTAAAATAATGTATTTTGGAAAAAATTAATACATATATAGATTATAATTAAAGAAAACCAATGTTTCAGTAGCAGTTTAAAAATATTACATACCTTTGCCCAAAATTTCATGAATCTGATCAGATTTTTCACTTTGGCTGGCTGGGTAAATCTGTTTACGAAATCCTTTTGAATTGGCGACAGACTTGAAGAGTAATATCGTTGAAGTTCTTCATCACAGGAGCGCATTTCTTTGTAAATATTCTTCAAAGATTCTGTTGGGAAAAAAGTTTTCCTAAGTAAAAGATTGTATATAAAACTTTGTTATTTGATTCAAGATGATTGAGAATAAACTATAATAAACACAGAAATGGACGTATATCCAGCAAATATAAATATATGCACTATCATCATCATCAACATTATTATAATTATTATTATTATTATTTTTGTTAAGTTTGAATAAATTACATACGTGTCTCAGTGATGTCCAGTGCTGGAAGCAAATCCATTTCAATCCTTGAATCGTCACTAGTTGTTAGTATGAGACCAACAGAAAACTTCGTCACGCGTTTGACTTCAATACATTTCACTATGCTGCTGCTCTTCAACATTTCTGATATCATGTTTCTTAAACAGCCCAGTATGTTCGGCATCAGTTCACTCAGTTCCTTGATACTGGATATCCCGTTCAGGAAAATGATTAAATCAATGTCGGATTTTTCTTTCACGGCAGTCGATTTGCCAAGTGATCCGCTCTGAAAAGTAAGAAAGATAAAACAGTATGTAGATATATTCTTCAGATTAAAAAAGTGGTTTTAATTCTTAATTAACGATCTGTAAAAGATGAGACGTCTTCTACAAATATAATGTAGAAAATAGTTTCACTCTGTATCTGTGTAATTATGTCGATGTTCATATATATATATCTATAATACAAACATATATATATATATATATATACATATTGCACACACATATATGCAAATACAAAAATATCCACACACCTATGTATGTGTGTATAAACTCAAAATCTACACAATAAGTAGAAGACAGTTTGCTGATTACATCTTCATCATTTTCATCATCGTCATGACTGATGTCACTGTTATCGATGATGTTTGTATTTAATATCGCAAACAATTAAATATCACACAACAAAAAAAAAAGAGATAAAGAAAAGAAAAGGAAAGAAAACAAAAAAGACAAAAACTTTGAAATGCGTGTACCTTCAAAATTTCTTTGACGTTGACTTGTTTCAACTGAGCGCTACTCAGTTTCCCATACAGAGCATGTTGAAGTTCAACGGAAAGACTTTTATACAGGTATTGTACAATTTCATCAATCGTCTTGGCACACATGTCGAGATAACGAGTATCTGGCTGAATCTTTCTGTCAATGTACTTGTAAATGTTTTCACGGGGTTCTCTGTCAGCTAAGAAATAGTTTTCTAACTTGGAATTTCTTAAGCCCATTGTTCTGGTAAAGTAGAAAAATGATGATGATGATGATGATAATATGACAGAATAATGATGATAATAAATAAAGAAATCAGTCAGCGTATAAAAATAATGAAATAATAATAATTAAAAAAGAAACAGTAAAAGAAAAGTAGAAAGAAAATTAATAAAAATACATATTTACATAGGTGCTTACTTAGTTTTTAGCCATTTTAATGTTATCGACATTATTTGTTTTAATGTTTTGTTCCACACTCAGGAGTATATAAGTTATGTCTAGTGCTTATTACTGCAGGTGCAACAACTTAACAGTTTCTGTTACTCGTACAATGTTAATATTTTAATAATTTTATAGAATTCATATTCCTTTAACGTTCGTTTAAGAATAAATAAATAAATAACAATGATGATGATCATAATAATAATAATAATTATAATAATAATAATAATAAAATATATATATATATATATATATACATATATATATATATATATATATATGTATATATGCATGTATGTATGTATATTTGTGTGTATATAAAAAAGATGTTTTAAAAGAAATCATCCACTGACTCAAAGGTCTTGCCCCATTCTGTCAAAGACAAAATAAAATGGTTACTTAAGAAGGCAGCCTAAAGTTATCTAATTTATAAATGGACTTGCTTGGGTCTGCTGGGTTAAAATGACCAGGCAAAGTATTATTTGAATTTAATTAGTATTACATACATAGTATATAATATCACCATTAACAGAAAAACAAACAAAAGACAAAACAAAAGAAACAAAAAAATGCTTCTTTTTTAAAATAATTTATTTGAAAGATTTTTCCGTGACAGTTCTATCT